>OX465108.1:11573105-11635605 GCA_949987565.1 Luidia sarsii | reverse complement strand
TAAACCAAAATTAAACTGGATTTTATGAAACTGGATCATTAAGAGCGGATTGCGAGCTTGATTTGTGACAGACATCCAGTGCACGTATTGTTTTTAATTTGTCATTTGGACGACGAATGTAGATTAGCGTGTGTTTTCTTACCGTCTGACCTGGATTGGAGCAGGAGGAGCATGTCTGGGAAGGAAGCACCCCCATCTCCCAGCCCCAGCCCTCCCCCTTCTGCTGAGAATTAGTCAGAAATAATCCCTGAGGTGAACCACTAAAAAATATTGACGTGTGTAACTCAGCTCACCCCCACTCCCACCATCCATCCCTACTCACAGATTCCTGTTTGACAGTGCCCTGAGGTCGGGCAAGCTGTGCGTGTCCATCCTGAGGAAGACCAAGAGGAAGGCCCCAAGGCCGCCTCCTGCGGGTCCCGCCCCGGGCCCTGTCCGAGTCCCCGAGACGTCCCAGTCCCAGCCCTCGGCGGTGGCGGGCGAAGAGAGGCCGGGCGTTGACGGGGCATCCCGTGCCCTGCAGCTGCTCTGCGCCGCGACCACCCAGCAGCCCCGGGGAGCAGCCTCGGCCAGCGGCACTGGGCTCCGTCCGAGCCCCCAGATCCGGAGCACCCACCACCTGAGCCTGATCGCCGAGACCGAGGACTTGCGGTTTGGCCGGGGCAAGACGCTGCCCGCAGGCGCCTTCCTGTCCAGCAGCTCCGGATTGGACAACCTCAATAAGGGAAGGCCCGACCAAGCCGACAGGGGACTCAGTATGAAGCGAACAGCGCCCTCATCCTCCTCCTCGTCCACCTTCAATTCGGGGATGGCTGCCGATGGCGGGAACTGGGAGAGGGTGGATGAGAACCTCCCGCCTCCCAAGACGGCCAAAGTCTCCGAGGCGTCTCCGGCCAGGAACCCTCTCACCAGGAGCGATTCCATCCTCTCCAAACTCCTCCCCGAAGTCAAAAGAAATGTGAGTGAGGTTTGGTGAATGCCAATAAGCACTCAAATAAGCACTGGGTGCTCAGTCCTTTGCCCGATTGCCTGCTGGAAAAAAAAGGAATTTGGGATGTTGAGTGCAAGTCATCTATAGGCACCTTGGTAAGGGTGGAAAAGATCAGATAAATACTGTGGAAAATTTGTGTGCGGAGATTTATCGACAAGACGCTCTTGAATTGTACATGTACATGTACATGTATCCGAAAAGGTATTCTCAGCCAGTGTACAGTAGGTGTACAGTGTAGATCAGTTCATTAGTACAGTACTTTGTGTCAGATGCCACCACAATCACCTGATTGATGTTCAAAGAAATTACCCCAAAAGACCTTTAAATGCCAAAGATGCAAGTATTATCTTTGAGGGGCCGATGTTTGGATCCTCTTGGAAGGTAGTTTTTCCTAAAGGTTGCTTAGATTTTTCTGAAACACGAGGGGAAAAGACTATAAGGTCCAGGGGACAAAAAATTCGGCCTGTCCCTCATCTCTCTCTCCTCGGTCTCCTCGGCCTTTGCAGAAGCGAGAGGTGGTGAAGATTCATCTCGTCAAGAGCAAAGGCGCCCTGGGGGTCCAGATCGCCGGAGGCAAGGGCTCCAGGAAAGGTGACATCGGCATCTTTGTGGCCGGAATAGATGCCGGAAGTCCCGCCGAACGGTGAGAAACTCTTGCTCTTCCCGGATTTGTTTTGGGCAGCGCCGTGATAGCAATGATCCCCTATTTGTCTACCAATTTCGGGGAGGGAACCAGTGGACTCTTTCAAAAGTTTGGTAAAATTGAAAATCAATTTTTCAGAGCTCTTCCATCTGAGCTATACAGCCATTAGATGGTGTCCTTCCCTAATAGTCAACTAGTCTTTGCTGGGGTGGGGGGGGGGCAAAGAAATTTGGGGTATTTTGAATTATTGTCTAAAAAAAAAGGAAAACCCTTGCTGAATTTCTCATCAAGAAAACCCTGTCCATTGGGCTCTCCTACAGTCGGAGATCCCCACAAACTGGCTCGTTGTCCAAAACAGAGGCTCTCTGTTTTGTAGCGCAGTCTTCTTTATCCCAAGCACATTTCTAGGCTTTTTTTCTTGAAGTTCTGTCAATGTTGCTGCGTGTGCTCTCAGGCTGCTTGTTTGTGCGTTCGTGAGATTATTTTGATTTCCCACTAGCGCTGTTTGTCAAGTCTGACCGTAGGGGTTTGGGCTTGGTATCATCCCCCAAAAAAAAATTACCAGTGGCCACCATGTTGGCAGTGGCACTCACATTAGCTTACTTTTCCCTGCATTTCCCTGTGAAGAAGGAGATGGGCAGCCCCAGGGAAGGAGGCTGACAAGCCGACTGAATCAGGACTGCCAGGACAGCTGGACAGTAGCTTCAACTCTGAGCAGCCGACGATTTGAGCACAGATTGCGGCCGCCACCCCTGTCCCCCTTGCAAAATGCTTGGATGCACAGACATGACCCAGCAACACCCAAGTCATTCTTGTTAGATTATCATCAGAAACTCCCTGATAATGATATACAGCAGTGGTGCTGTGACCACTTATAGGTTCGAAGAGTCATGTTAATTGAATTACAATTTGACAAGGTAATAATTTTTGCGGTTGGTTTTTTATTTTTTATTTTTTTGGTGGGGTGTTGTGACTGCTGGGTCTTGATAACA
Source organism: Luidia sarsii (assembly GCA_949987565.1). Taxonomy (NCBI): domain Eukaryota; kingdom Metazoa; phylum Echinodermata; class Asteroidea; order Paxillosida; family Luidiidae; genus Luidia; species Luidia sarsii. The sequence goes on along the minus strand of OX465108.1, from coordinate 11,632,979 downwards.
GGGACAGCCGTCTGCAGAAGGGAGACGAGATTCTGATGATCAACGGTCACAGCCTCATCTCGGTGACTCACAAGGACGTTGTGGACATCCTCGGACGCTCTGGAAGCATTGTCCAGCTGGTCATCGCGAGAAAGGTATTGGCCACACTAATAGTACCAAGGCCAATGGTCACTGTTTTTTTTGTCTGTTCATTTATATGTTCATTTATTCATTTATTCATTTATTCATTTATTCATTTATTCATTTATTCATTTATTCATTTATTCATTTATTCATTTATTCATTTATTCATTTATTCATTTATTCATTTATTCATTTATTCATTTATTCATTTATTCATTTATTCATTTATTCATTTATTCAGTTATTCAGTTATTCAGTTATTCAGTTATTCAGTTATTCAGTTATTCAGTTATTCAGTTATTCAGTTATTCAGTTATTCAGTTATTCAGTTATTCATTTATTCATTTATTCATTTATTCACTTATTCACTTATTCACTTATTCACTTATTCACTTATTCACTTATTCACTTATTCACTTATTCACTTATTCACTTATTCACTTATTCACTTATTCACTTATTCACTTATTCACTTATTCACTTATTCACTTATTCACTTATTCACTTATTCACTTATTCACTTATTCATTTATTCATTTATTCATTTATTCATTTATTCATTTATTCATTTATTCATTTATTCATTTATTCATTTATTCATTTATTCATTTATTCATTTATTCATTTATTCATTTATTCATTTATTCATTTATTCATTTATTCATTTATTCATTTATTCATTTATTCATTTATTTGATATACAAAAATGTTGCAAACTGCTTACTGACTAAAATTACCAAAATGTTAATCTTAAAATTTAGTGGGCCTGACGTTTCGATCCTAGCAGGACCTTTATTCGCTTATTCGTTTATTCGTTTATTCGTTTATTCGTTAATTCGTTTATTCATTTATTCGTTTATTCATTTCTTAATTTATTTGTTTGTTTGTTTGTTTGTTTGTTTTCATTTGTTCGTTTGTTCTTTCGTTCTTTCGTTCATTCGTTCATTCGTTCATTCGTTCATTCGTTCATTATGATTCTGCCTTTGAGAAAGGTCCTGCTAGGATTGAATCGTCAGGCCCTCCTAATTTTTGATATTCGCTCTTTGGTCATTTTAGTCAGTAAGCAGTTTACTCATTCATTTTGTGTTCACTCCCCCACCTCTCTCTTCCCGCTTTCCCTTTGATGTTTCCTCCTTCCACTACCTACATTTTGTAATACAATCCCTACCCAAATACCTGCCCTTCCCTTTGATCTCACTCTACTTGCTTTCCCCTTTGTCCCCTGTCTGTCATCTATGTCCCCATTACTCTCCCCTTCCTATTGGTTTTGTCCCTGTCATTTTGCCTTTGTAAAAGGTCTTGCAAAGATTGAAACACGAGGCCCTCCTAATTTTTGATATTTGCTCTTTGGTCATTAAAGTCAGCAAGCAGTTTGCAACATTTTTGCAGGTTGCATGTATATTCCTTCTTTTCTTCCTTTCTTCATCCGTTCATTGGTAGTTGGGAAATCACGCAACTCCATTGGAGTAACCTGTAGCCACTTCCTTTGACTCGTGTGTAAATTGAAACCATAGCAGATGCATTGGAGATGCCAATTGCATGGCACAGCCTTGCATCCTTTGTGAAGTTAAGTTTCAGTTTCTTTAATGTATGGAGTGCTTGTCGCGCAGAGGAAAAGTGTTGTTCCTCTTTGCAAACAAATTGTCCAGGGTTCTGCAGACCTGGCCAAACTTTGTGCAACCCTCAATCCTTGGCGGAGGGGAAAAAATGTCTGCAGACACAGGGCCTTTGGCATTGAAAATCTCTGCCTTTTTTTGCCCAATAGTTGTTATCAGATTTCCTTCTCCCTCTTAAAAATGAACCCCTTCCATCTCCCAGACAGTGATAACAACCGCTCTAAGCAATACAATATGGGACCTGCCCTTTTCACCCAAGAGGTGAAAAAGAGGGGTGGCACTCTGCTCTGCCCCTTTACAGGGGGGGGTGCAAACCATCCAACCCTTTGTAATTGCCAGGGGAAAATGGAAACAGGGAACCCCTGGAAGATTTGTTCAGGGTTTCACTTTGTCGACACACAAAACATACCAGTGTTTTGGTCTGTTCTGAGCATGCGCTCGTGGTCCGAGTGCACAGACAACCTCAACAAAAAAGGAGCACATACATGTAGTACATGTACTGTACAGTGTATATCTCTGCTGTCATCAGGATCTCAATTTCTCCTACTGGAATGCAGGATTGCTTCTTCTTGTTTTCATTTGTAAGTTCCTGCGAGCAGAGAAAAAAAAAAGTCAGACCCTCTGAGTCTCTGACTTAAATTTCGCATACTATCTGAACCTGGTTTGATTTAATAGTCAGAAGAACCAGTTCCTGGCAGTTTGCAGTTAATTACTTTCGATGCGGAATCGCCTCGATGCCGCTCTCCCCAGAAATTGGAAACTTCCAATAAGAAGTAATGCAAACTGATGTTATGTGTCGGCCCAAACCTTCTGTGCTGAATCAAGATGAATTAGGCCGAGTGTGACACTGTAAACACGTCCCCGGCCTGTCCCCCTTAAAGCCCCTACACAACATTGGTAAGATCGAAAAACAGTTTTACATGAACCTTATACAGTTTGAAGATGGTTATTGTAGAAACCTCTGCGTCTCATGAGACGCAGAGAATTTGCAAGACTGCCCTCAGGATGAAGTCCGAGTCATCTCTTTCAACCGGCTCATTTCTAGAGTTACCGGCTGTTTTCAGAGGCGCCCTGTTCAGCATCTCGAAAGAGGTGACGTACACGGTGTCATCGCAAACTTTCCACTTCATGCCTCCACCATGCAAATCCACCTGACTCTGCATGGGCTACTGTTTACTGGAGCACACTATAAAAGATGAAGTGTCCGGGGCAGACTACTTTCCTCAACCACTGGTGAGATATCAGCTGGAGTTAGGGGTTCAAATCCCACACAATCCATCCACTCTTCTATCTAATCGGACATTAGACAAAGTACACATTCAGACTGATATTGCACATGTCTTATTGATGAGAATAACCAGTGAACCACAAATCCTAGCAAATTAATGGGACAAGCAACAGTTTTGATAGAAAGATCCTGCGAAGATTTCAGCCCTTCTAACTTTTAAATAATCAGAACTGTTTCCAAGTTCCAAATGATGTGGCAGCAATTTCCAAATGTGAAATCAGATGTACATGTACATGTACAGGAGTATAACTCATACCTGTATGTGTACCGGTACATCAAATTTAAAGGTTGACTTTTGTATGCCACTGATGAAAGATTTACCACATGCACTTATTCAGTGCCAGCTGTTGAAAGTCTGTTCGAATGGGTTTCCCGGAAATGAGGAGATCTTTCTTTGAAAATTTGCTTCTTCCTGTCTTCCTGTCATTTTCCTCTGAAATTCCTTAAGAATTGAAGGGGAAAAAAAAAGACTGGCAAATGATAAGCCAAATGGATCACCGGTAACCAGAATTCCATCTGCGTCATTTTTTCAAGATTGTGTACAATTTTGTGTACTCTAGGAATTCTGTGCTGTTGTGTGTACAAACCAATGGACAGCTTGCACACTACTGCAGCATTGCCTCGCTGTCCCAGTGCCCTGACCTTTGGCCTTCAATCTAAAGCCCAGCTGTTGACTTTGCAGAAGGGGGGGGGGGCTGGTTGGGAGTTTGATCATGAGAAGGATACTACCCTTGACCCAGCCAGTGTGAGGTCACCAGAAGTAGTTTCAAGAGTTTTTTTTTTTTTTATCAAGAAGATGCCAATGGGTAAATACAGTACATGTACGCTTCTCTGTCTGCCCATGGATGGTCTGCCACACAGAAGGAAGTTGAACCATTTTCTCAGGCCAGCCATTCCATTCCAGGACTTCTCTTTTCTCTCCCTATTCCTCTACCGCCTTATATTATACCTACATGTATGTTATTATAAACATCGCATCAGGAAATAGATACAGTGATAAAACACATTAGAAACCACCAAGACTTCACAAAAAATGATGACGATCGCACCCCTTCACTTGAAAAGGTCAAAAGGTCAAAGACAATCATTCATTGTTCCATTTCAAAAGTGCTGTAGATCCTTGGGACTGATCATTGCCCTGCGACTTAAAACCCTCATTCTTCATGCACTGTACTTTAAGCGGCTGACTCTGCTGTTTGCGGCTGGATGAGAGAATGAACGAACGTAGCTTCCCCCCTCAATAAGTTGGCACACCTGAATGATGAAAAAGCACCTTTTTTTCCCCTGGCCAGGGAATTCACCAGAAATGGAGGCCCGCGTTGATCGCAGATAAGATTATCCAGGTGGGCAAAATCCCAGGGCGTGTTACCTGACCCGGGTTGTTGGGGCTGCCGGTGAAAAATATACAACAGCCACCTCCCCTTCCCCTCTCACCACACACACAGCCTCTCCCTTCCCCACCCCAGTCTTCCAAACCCAAATCTACCCACTAAGAATGAGTCAGTTCGCCTGGTTTTTGTAAGAGAAATGTCCTGTCTACTGGGGGCTGTCGTGGTTTGGGGATTTTTATTTATTCCCGCGGCCCTTTTGTCTTTTCTTCTTGTTTCTCATGGCCTTCTCCCGGTCAGTCTAGCATCTTGCCATTGTCATCTGAATTTTGGGTGACATCGGTATAGGAAATGAGGGGGTGGGGGCTACCAAAGGGTTTTTCCTGTCTCCATCCCTCCGTGTTAATTGAGAGAAAGCAAGGGAACTCATGTACATTTTTGTCTGGTCAGACTCTAGTCGGTCTCAAATTCATGGCAGCCGCTCAACAAGTTTGACAATAATAGGCAGATTGTATCTACTACTATGTCCCATTGCTTGCTCCACATTTTTATAGGAAAGCAGATTGCGATTGGACAAACACAATCTGAAAATGTCACCCTGCCCTTTCACTTGCCCTCTGCGCAGAAAGGAACATCTCCAGCGGTTTGTTTTTCAAAAAAAGCCCAACCAAAATGATCGATTGTGATTGGCTACATGTACCTTGCTTTGTGATTCATCGCTCCACTTCGAATAAATCTTTGACTGTAGACCGTGATTCATGCACTGACTGAAAAGCCAGACGGTCTACACCTAGAAAAACCCATCCCCGAGGACAAGGAAAGTCTGACTCGACAACATCTGTGACTCTGAACTTTTCAGTCTGGACACAAACTGATCCCTGCGTCCCAGCCTTAACAAAGTCAACCAAAACCTGCTATGTGTTCAGTAACAGTACAGTGTGTTTTGTATCCGAATGGGTTAAGACTTAACCCTTTGTATATCGTTTAGTTTATTGGCTTTTGCACGCACGTGGTTGCATTTTTATTGAAGGCTGTAACGGATTGTTTTGCACAAAACTGTGCAAATAAGTGAGGGTTGTGAAGCTGAAAAATTGCATTTGGACAATAATGTTCTGTACAACTTTTATAGACAGTAGACTTATCTTTCATTTGATTTCTAGCTTGATTCATTTGGTTATTGTATGGCAAGCAAAGACTAGTTGACTATTATGGAAGGCCACAATCTAAGACCTGAATAGCTCAGATGGAAGAGCACTGGTACGTTAATCCAGAGGTCCTGGGTTCAAGTCCCGGTCCAGTCAAAGTTTTCTGTGCCAATTTTTCAAATGTTTCAAGCTACAATGTAATTACTACTAGTACTTAAATGTGCTTACATGTACCGAAGTCCAAAATGCACATCTTAAAGTACCGGTATTTGTGAGGGCCTGTTGTTTCTATCCTAGTCACTAGTGGGACCAGGATTTGCCTTTGAGGAGATCGTTTGGTTTTCTTAGCATATACACTGTAGACTGAGACATTTGGGGAGGTTTGGACTAGTTTGGACTGAGTATGACAAATGAAATAGAAGGAGCCTACATGGTCCAAAGTGTCCATTTGTTAGCTGTTAACAAAGGCAATAAATTGCATTGATGACCCAATAAAGGGTTTCACATTAGGCTCTGCCCCAGTCATGCCAACAGATTGAGATCAAGTTTTATTTTCCTGTTGAACATACTACGGATAACATCTACATGTATCTGCTAAGTACCGGGTACGTCAAAAATACAGGTCAATGTGTTGACCCCCCCCCCGTCTTCCACCTTCATAAATAGTTACAAGTCCTAGGACCCCCCTAAGCCAACCCAAGTCCTCAATTTTTGAGGTTCCTTTATTTAAAACCAAAATCCCTAACTTTGTTTGAAAAGTTCATAATGGAGCCAAATTGAATTTCCTCCACATTCTTTTTTACTTTCCCCTCTCCCCCTTTTTTGCTGGGCACAAGCGAAATAACGGCCTGAAGAAAACAAGCTTGAACTGAAATCCTACCTGGTTCTTTGGCCGGCTTAAAGGCAGGGGAAATCCTTTGGAGCTGGTTAAATCCCTGGCCCTCTGCTCAGGAGAGCTGCCCCAAACCCACCCCTCCCCTTCCTCACCCACCCCCACCCCCTTCCCCACCCAAAACCCCTTCCCCACCCACCCCACCCCCCTCAAGAATATTGTTTTAGAAAGGGTTTCCTTTCAGACCAAAAGAGAAAATTCACTTGACCTCAGCCATACATAAAAATCAGCCTTTACATAAACGCATTCTCCTGATGACGCCAGAGCATACTGGCTGGATGGTGAGTTATCACTCAGGTTCTTTTCATAACCATGCCTCTTATACATGTACCTTATATGTCCCCACAAACCCTCCTATATTGTTTCACCCAACATGCAAAGCCTTAAGTCTTTCTTGGCTGCATGTTTCGCTTTTGAGTACTTAGCAGTTAGAAATGAGGGACTCCATGGAAGTCATCTCTGAATTACACTGTATGAGACGGAGTGTACACATGTAGCTCAGAAAAGAGCCAGTAACTCAACGCTAGGGGCAGTGTGTACTCTGCTCATCACCAGGAGAATGCATCGACTATGTCGTTTGAAGCTACAAGCTAGTAGCTGCAGGGAATCACCATAGACTTGTGTGGGTTTTCTTTTCCATTAGTAGCCAATGAATTTGGATATGGCCCTACCATTATTTTCCCTTCCGTTCAAGTTTAGAAACATGTTCACTCCCCTACTTCTCTCTTTCACCCTTTCCCTTTGAAGTTTCCCCCTTCCGCTCCCTAATCCCTACCCAAACCCTCGCCCTTCCCTTTAATCTCGCCCTACCAGCTTTTTCTTAGTCCTCTATTGGTGAATCCATGTTCCTGTTACTCTCCCCTTCCTATTTGTTTTGTTCCTGTCATTCTGCACTTGAGAAAGGTCCTGCGAGGCTCAAAACGTCAGGCCCTCCTAATTTTTGATTTGGGATTTTTTGGGGTTCATGTTAGTCAGTTAGCAGTTTGCAAATTTTGCCATATTACTGTAATCAAATATTTAAAAGAGTACTTATCTTCTTTCCATCCATTAGACAATTAGTCCCCCCTCCCATACCCCATCCCCATCCTCCTGATCCTCTTTCTTTCCTCTTGACTAACCCCAGGCAAACTGTCTTACCGGTATTTGTCCACTTGGTCCTGCTACATGTAGGATGAAAACATTAGGCCACTATTAAAGTACAATTTCGCTTTTTAAAAGAGTGATACAAATAAGTAGCAAGCTGCCAAAAGTTGAGAGGGTCTGACTTTGGCGACTTCTCCCTGAATATTGTTTGTCCCTATATTATTGTCCCTCTCCTCTTTGTTGCTGCTGCTGCTATTACTGCTGTTGCTGTTGCTGCAGTTGCTGTTGCTGTTGTATCTGTTTTGCTGCTGCTGTTGCTGTTGTTGTTGCTGTTGCTATTGCTGTTGCTGTTGCTGCTGCTATTTCTGTTGTTGCTGTTGTATTTGTTGTTGTTGCTGATGCTGCTGCTGTTGTTGTTGCTGCTGTTGCAGTGCTGTTGTTGCTATTGTTGCTTCTGTTACTGTTGTTGTTGTTGCTGTTGTTGCTGCTGTTGCAGTGCTGTTACTGTTGCAGTGCTGTTGCTGCTGTTGCAATTGCTGCTGCTGCTGTTGTTGCTGTTGTTGCTGCTGTTGCTGTTGTTGCTGCTGCTTCTGTTGCTGTTGTTGTTGCTGTTGCTATTGCTGCTGCTGCTGTTGTTGCTGTTGTTGCTGCTGTTGCTGTTGTTGCTGTTGCTTCTGTTGCTATTGTTGCTGCTGTTGCTGTTTCTGCTGCTGCTGCTGCTAGCGGTGTTGTTGATTTTGGACACTGCCATTAATAGCAACCTTTCTTTACCAATTTGCCCCACCTCAGAGAAAGCATCGTCATCACAGGCAACGCCAGCAGCACCCACCCCTAAGCCAGACGGCCTCCAGCACCTCAGACTCGGAGAGCATCTCCAGCCAGCCGTCCTCCACGCCGGGCAGCTCTCCTAGGGGCTCGGCCCGGCCCCGCCAAGCTCCTGCCTGTGCTGGCCTGGTGCTGGACGGAAAACTGGCCCCGGGGAACGTGGCAGTGTCGGTTGCCGAAACTGGCACACCCAGGTGAGTCCCTGACTGTATTTCTATTGTAATAATACTAATAACATTACTTCACTTGTGTTTCATCCTAAGTAAAGAATGGTGGAATAAATGTCAGAAGCAATTGACATGACATTGTAATGTTTTATTGTACTCTGTTTACACATGGGAGAATATTTACGCTAAGCAGATTTTCACGCTTAAGCAGCTCAATGAAATTGGGCCTAGAGTCGCTTAAGGGTGAAAATCTGCTAAGCAGGAAAAGTCTTCCTTGTGTAAGCAGGATTACAAACCGCACTGCAATTTGATGTCCATTGGTTTTGACTTGTATTCCACTCTTTACTTAGGATGAAATAAATGTGAAGTTTGGGTAGGCAAGAGGTTCGTCTGACTTTTTGCGCTGAAGCACATTTTGGCACTCAAGTGGCTCTATGAAATTGGCCCCAGGCGAGGGAATTGCATACACACACTGTAAGTTGTGGGGTGGCAAGGTTAAGGTTGTCCCTTTGGTAGTGGGTGCCATTCCAAAGGCATAAGAAAAGCAACTTCAGTACTTCACAGTGTCGGGTCATCGGTCGGTTGACTCACGAAAGCAGCCCTACTAGGAACAGCTACATGTACATGTAGGATCCTCAGGAAAACCCTTGAAATCTAAGACTACAGGACGTAGCTTGATCCGAGGTGAATCCAACATGAATTAAAATAAGATCTTTCATTGTATTATGCAAATTTAACATGATAGAGTAATTTGCAAACATTCGCCCGTTTATGAAATCTAAAAATTTAGTGGGCCTTACGTTTTGATCCTAGCAGGACCTTTCTCAAAGCCTTTGAGAAAGGTCCTGCTAGGATCGAAATGTCAGGCCCACTAAATTTTGAGAAATCGTCGATAAAATAATTGTATGTACAGTAAATCACGTCGATCATAATTCGTGAATATTCAGAGGGTCAGCCAAACATTGCTATAACGCCTCCTGGAAGTTCCATTTCTTCAGTTGGACCTACTGTACATGTACAGTACATACCTCGGATCTACTGGAGTAGGGGCACTGGAACCGAACCGGAGCCACCACTGGTACATTGTACATGTACATGGTTTGGGAGAGGTTTGTGAGATGGGTTGTGGGGTTTGATATTGAACATGGCTTGTGCCATGGAAATTGGCCTCGTTACACTGGAGTGTCTGGTTTATCTAAGCTTGCATTTGGACTAGTCTTTTCAAAGGACCAAATCTTAATTTGATTCCCCCTGTTACCGTTGAATAATCCCCTCGGGGAACGCAATGTGATTCAAGTCTATGTCTCAGTCCCAGACCCTTCTCTGGTCTGCAGTGGCTGCGGACGTGTTTGTCGCGCTCGCATCAGGCTGCTCTTGCATGAGAAACACTGTCACTGTCAGAAGTGATGAGGACTCAGCCTCACTCAGGAGAGGCCATGGTCAACTTCGACCGGCTGCCATGACACGACACGGCGTATCCATGTACACATGCATGTGTAATGTACTGTACATTCACTCATCTGATGAGAGCCCTTATTGATATTATTGATTATTGATACCAAGCTCTTAGAAAATCCTGATTCTGCTCTAGATTTTTAAGATGGATTTGATTGTTTTCCAGCCTGTCCTTCAGTCTCTTAGGAACACCGCCGTTTAGTTTTGGCTCAAATTATAATTTTCTTAATTTTTTTTTGCCAATTTCTTAGAATTTGGGAACATTTCCAGCCCTTAGAATGAGTTGCAAACATTTTAATTGCCCCCGCCCTTCAAGATTGGAAGGGTTGGGAGGAACCTGCACTAAGGAATACTTCACTTTTGACATATCTGATTAAGCATGAGTTGTAGGCGGATTCAGTTTGCCAGTCCCAAAAAAAGAAATTTCCCCCCCAAAAAAAATTAAAATGCAATGAAATGAAAGGCCCCCCCCCCGGGAACTCTTTCGGTAATGATGGATGAGTAGATCAGTTTAATTTCATCGGCACCCAGCCATGACATCTCTTAGGTCCCCTTTACCCCCCTGGTCTCCCGGGCTTTGGTCTGGCCCTCGTTAACCCCCACGGAGGTAGAGCAGTTGACGTTATTGCGTGTTCCTTCAATTACGGAACGGCTCCCGTCACACTCACACCAATTCCCCTCCGCTGGATTGGACATGTAAGGACGCCCCCCACTCCCTCCTTTCCCTCTCTTTCTGCTTCCAAACCCCCTTTTCCCCCCTACCCGGGAAACATCTGGAGCCGGTTAGAGGATTCCTCAGCTAAAAATGACGCAGCCTGGCCACTCGTTTCCCCCAGACCACAACCATCCCCAACCCTGTCCCCCTCCTCCCCCTCTGAAAAACTTTTCCCCCGGAGGCTGGCTCCCCTTAGGCCGGGCCGTTTTGATGTCGCGGCACAGCTGCCCGGGACCGTCCTAGAAAGAACAACTGGAGGGAAGACAAAAAAAAGTAGGATTGCTCCCTATCCCCTGCAGTACATGTACCTCTGTTATCACTTATCTTGTCTATCTCGCCCCTAAGAGAGTCACAGAGGGGCTTTGTCAAGTTTAGAGACAAGTTGCAGCAGGTTGGTTGGTTGGCGCGCTGTGATCTTCTGTCAGTATGGACTCCATCACACTTTTTACGGACTCGGCAGGAACCAAGCAGAATCATGTCTTCCAAATACTCTGAATGCGTATTAGAACCCGCCTCAAATGATTCGTGCCCATCCTTGATGGTGTATTACATGTACATGTAGCTCTTGAGTGCAGCTCGAATATACTGTAGTTGGCACATAGTACGAGTATTTAGAATGCTGTCACAGTGTCAGAATGCAGAACGCACTGCGCTACGAATGTTCAGGAATATGCAAAAAAAAAATCCAAGAACTGTAACCCCTAGATGCAAACTGTACTCTTTTAAATAGCACGATCATCATGCTCTAGATTGTGGCAATTGTGTGCATGGTCATATCATGTTAATAGATTTTTCCTAAGAAAACCTGCCTACTGTACCCTTCCCATTTGGCCCCCCAAAAGATGTACACATGCATCTACGTACATGTGTACTGTTACTGTTGATTATGACCTGTTACTCATTTCCTCGGCTTGGATCTTCTCGATATGCAACTCAGACAGGCATCGGAGACACCTGGCCTGTTTTTTCGCCAGCCTCCCCCCTTCCCTGCCCCCTTGTGCCCCCTTCTACTGCTCCTCCTCCTCCCCAAGCACCAGGGGAACACCAAAGCATTTCATTGATGACATATATCGATCCTTCAGAGGTAACATCCATTAGTGCACAGACCCTGTGACCAAGCATTAACCCCAACGACTCCCCCATTTTGGGGGTTGGGGGGGGGGAGACAAGGATTAAACTGACACACAAGCTATGACCATATTTCGTCCCCTGGCAATTTCTTCATATTTTTCCAGGGCAATATACCGGGTAGCAAAAATGTTGCACACTTCTTACTGACATAGATGATCCAAGCAGGATCCTTTCACACAGACAGAATGCCATTTCGTTCCTAGCAGGATCCTTTCTCAAACATGTCAAATTATGCAGAATGCTGTTTTGATCATAGGAGGAATCTTTTTCAAAGGCATAATGCCATTTTGATCCTCGTAGGAACCTTTCTCAAAGGCAGAATGCCGTTTTGATCCTAGCAGGACCTCTCTTAAAGGAAGAATGCTGTTTTGATCCTAGCTTGACCTCTCTTAAAGGAAGAATGCCGTTTTGATTCTAGCAGGACCTTTTTCAAAGACATAGTGCCGTTTTGATCATAGCAGAAACCTTTCTCAAAGGCAGAATGCCATTTTGTTCCTAGCAGGACCTTTGTTATTCCTTCTCAAAGGCAGAATGCCATTTTGATCCTAGCAGAACCTTTCTCAATCTTTCTCAAAGGCAGAATGCCATTTTGATCCTAGCAGGACTTTTCTCCATCTTTCTCAAAGGCAAAATGCCATTTTGATCCTAGCAGGACCTTTCTCAATTTTCTCAAAGGCAGAATGCCATTTTGATCCTAGCAGGACTTTTCTCCATCTTTCTCAAAGGCAAAATGCCATTTTGATCCTAGCAGGACCTTTCTCAATTTTCTCAAAGGCAGAATGCCATTTTGATCCTAGCAGGACTTTTCTCCATCTTTCTCAAAGGCAAATTGCCATTTTGATCCTAGCGGGACCTTTCTCAATCTTTCTTAAAGACAGAATGCCATTTTGATCCTAGCAGGACCTTTCTCAATCTTTCTCAAAGGCAGAATGCCATTTTGATCCTAGCAGGACCTTTCTCAAAGACAATGCCATTTTGATCCTAGCAGGACTTTTCTCCATCTTTCTCAAAGGCAAATTGCCATTTTGATCCTAGCGGGACCTTTCTCAATCTTTCTTAAAGACAGAATGCCATTTTGATCCTAGCAGGACCTTTCTCAATCTTTCTCAAAGGCAGAATGCCATTTTGATCCTAGCAGGACCTTTCTCAAAGACAATGCCATTTTGATCCTAGCAGGACCTTTCTCAATCTTTCTCAAAGGCAGAATGCCATTTTGATCCTAGCAGGACCTTTCTCAATCTTTCTCAAAGACACTGCCATTTTGATCCTAGCAGGACCTTTCTCAAAGACAATGCCATTTTGATCCTAGCAGGACCTTTCTCAATCTTTAACCCAAAGGCAAAATGCCATTTTGATCCTAGCAGGACCTTTCTCAATCCTTCTCAAAAGCAGAATGCCATTTTGATCCTAGCAGGAACCTTTCTCAATCCTTCTCAAAGGCAGAATGCCATTTTGATCCTAGCAGGACCTTTCTCAATCTTTAACCCAAAGACAGAATGCCATTTTGATCCTAGCAGGACCTTTCTCAATCCTTCTCAAAGGCAGAATGCCATTTTGATCCTAGCAGGACCTTTCTCAATCTTTAACTCAAAGGCAGAATGCCATTTTGATCCTAGCAGGACCTTTCTCAATCCTTCTCAAAGGCAGAATGCCATTTTGATCCTAGCAGGACCTTTCTCAATCTTTCTCAAAGGCAGAATGCTATTTTGATCCTAACAGGACCTTTGTCAATCTTTCTCAAAGGCAGAATGCCATTTTGATCCTTGCAGGACCTTTCTCAATCTTTAACTCAAAGGCAGAATGCCATTTTGATCCTAGCAGAACTTTTCTCAATCTTTCTCAAAGGCAGAATGCCATTTTGATCCTAGCAGGACCTTTCTCAATCTTTCTCAAAGGCAGAATGCCATTTTGATCCTAGCAGAACTTTTCTCAATCTTTCTCAAAGGCAGAATGCCATTTTGATCCTAGCAGGACCTTTCTCAATTTTTCTCAAAGGCAGAATGCCATTTTGATCCTAGCAGAACCTTTCTCAATCTTTCTTAAAGACAAAATGCCATTTTGATCCTAGCAGGACCTTTCTCAATCTTTCTCAAAGGCAGAATGCCATTTTGATCCTAACAGGACCTTTCTCAATTTTTCTCAAAGGCAGAATGCCATTTTGATCCTAGCAGGACCTTTCTCAATCTTTAACTCAAAGGCAGAATGCCATTTTAATCCTAGCAGGAACCTTTCTCAAACTTTCTCAAAGGCAGAATGCCATTTTGATCCTAGCAGGACCTTTCTCAATCTTTCTCAAAGGCAGAATGCCATTTTAATCCAAGAAGGAACCTTTCTCAATCTTTCTCAAAGGCAGAATGCCATTTTAATCCTAGAAGGAACCTTTCTCAAAATCTTTCTCAAAGGCAGAATTCCATTTTGATCCTAGCATAACTTTTCTCAATCTTTTTCAAAGGCAGAATGCCATTTTGATCCTAGCAGGACCTTTCTCAATCTTTCTCAAAGGCAGAATGCCATTTTGATCCTAGCAGAACTTTTCTCAATCTTTCTCAAAGGCAGAATGCCATTTTGATCCTAGCAGGACCTTTCTCAATCTTTCTCAAAGGCAGAATGCCATTTTGATCCTAGCAGAACTTTTCTCAATCTTTCTCAAAGGCAGAATGCCATTTTGATCCTAGCATAACTTTTCTCAATCTTTTTCAAAGGCAGAATGCCATTTTAATCCTAGAAGGAACTTTTCTCAATCTTTTTCAAAGGCAGAATGCCATTTTGATCCTAGTAGGACCTTTCCCAATCTTTCTCAAAGGCAGAATGCCATTTTGATCCTACAATGTAGCAGGACCTTTCTTAATCCTTCTCAAAGGCAGAATGCCATTTTGATCCTAGCAGGAACCTTTCTCAAAGGCAGAATGGCAATTTGATCCTAGCAGGAACCTTTCTTGATTGCATTAGAAAGGGTCTGCTAGGATTGAGACATCATGCCAGGTTCGTTTTTATTACTCAGTGTGGAAACACAAAGGGAGTGATTCTTGCCTTTAGTGCTGTCAATATGACATATACATGAGGCGGAAATTCAGAGAGAGAAAAATAGGCTGGAGTGCAGGTTTGGGGGCCCATGTGTGGTTTGATGTTGTCCCAAATGTGTCAACCCTGGTAAACACAGACTGTCAGCAGCGCATTAATTGTCGGATGGCACTGCGTGACACTGACACGGCCCTAGCAGACAAGGATGAGAAGGATGCTCCGACTGATAATGCCATGTCATTGTTTGGTCCGGACTTTTTTGGGAGGGGGACTCCACAGAAAATCCTTCACACAAAAAATCAAAATCTGCCCATGAGAAAGGTACTGCTAGGATTGAACTGTCAAGCGCTTCACTCTTTTTTTTTCCGATTCAAGTCAGTAAGCAGTTTTGATTTTTTTTCAATGACTTTTAAAAGAATCCCCTGTTTTAAGCTTTGCCTCAACATTTGCTTAGCAGATTTGTTTTGTCTTTTCCTGCTTGCCAGCTCCTTGTGATACTGAGCCAGTATCACACAGAGTTACTTTAATAAGCACCCGGGACTCGCTTAATTAAAGGCTTACTAATTGACCTTGGCACCAGCCCAAGCTCAGCTCGTATTTTGTTAAGCAAATACATTCAGACACACTTCAGAAGCAACACATTGTTGAACCAGGGAAAACTCTTCCTGCTAGGCAACATTGTGTGTGCTTAATACATGTACGTAGCTACACATGTAGAAGAAATCAGCTCACCATATAAACATTTGGTGTGTCCAGCCTCCCTCATTCACATTTCAGCACCCATTTATGATTCCCATTTGTTCAAAGTGACAAAAGTCACCATTTTCAGGACAGTAGGACACAATGTTTGCACAATGGCTCACTGACTTTGAATGGCCAAAATTCTACAAATCTGACAAAAATAGAGGGGCCCGTCATTTGCATGTACCTATACTCAAAGGCAGAGAGGTCCTACTAGGGTGTCAAACAGCACGGCCTCTAAATTTCTAAGAGAAAAAGTGAAGAATTGTTACTGCTGATCCAACGTCGTATGTCTCCCATCAGTCCCACGGCTGCTTGGCAGATCGGCCTACAGCCCAACACCAACAATAACATGCGGTTTCAGTTTTCAGACAGCAAATGTGTGTGGAACTAGAGGAAGTGTATGAATGATTGCAGACATGCAGAGGATCGACGCATTCACACCACGCCACATGTTCAGCAGCAACCTACAGCGTGCACAAATCATTCAACGGTCAATACAATTGATCAGCAACGTTTTTTGTGCGCTTTTCAGACAAAATCTTCCATTTCTGAAACAATTTTTAACTTGTATGAAAAACAAATGAAGAAATATGAAAAATAATAGCAGCCAGTTTCACGGTTTTTAAAAATTGCCAAACCCCATAAAACCTGTCTCAACCGGAATAACTTGTAAACTGCCCAAGCCTAATTGAGAAAAGGGAGAAAAAGCTAAAAGAAATTTTTCGCAAAAAAAAAAAAGAAGAGAAATTTTGATAATGAAATCTATCAGGAATGAAATTTTCATTGGCAACTTCTCATTAACGTTTGTTGTACGTTTGCCCCCCCCCTCCCAATCCCCTCCATCCCGAAAAGAACTTAGCTAATCTCCCTAAAGTACTTAATCCGCAGGATGTCACCAGCGATATTGCGGGTTGCGGGGACACGAGGCAGACATCTGGACACCGTTAAGAGAGGGAGGGGGGGGGGATTCCTAGAGTGCACCTTCCGAGCCAGTTGGCTCCGTGCCCCCTTTCCGCTGGGGAAGTGCTTGGAAGTGGGAATTTGAGCCGTTTTCCTCAGAGAAGCGAATTTCCCGCTCCCTTCCCTCTCCCTTCACTTCCCTCCGCTCTCTCCCCATATCCGCATGTTTTCTCTCCCACCAACCACCATTACGTACACGCAAGATGTACTCGCTTAGTGCCTCAGAGGGGCCCCTGCGGGCAAGACATTGATAACAGGTGGTGCTGCGGTCTCGCGTACGTGCCGCAGCACTCCGGCTTCCCCCTAAATATTGATGGCCCAACTCACGTGTCTCAAAGTGTAGTAAGGGGGAGGGTCTGTTCCTACACATAACCCTCAAGTTGAAATGCCACGGATGAAGCTGAGCATCTCCAGTGTAAGTTTATATTTGAATCTGTTTTACAGTTCCCTTCATTATCGTGCTTGACAGTGATCATAATATGACTGGCCAGTGACCACGATGCCTTCCCTGTTCTCAATACAAATCACTTGTACACCTGTCAACTCTGCGGAGCTCAGAGGCCAAGTGGGTTAGACATCTGCACTAGAAAGGAGGTGTCTCAGGTTCCAGCCCAGCACAGCTACCTGGTGTTGTTGTTTGTTAGGTTGTTGGGGTGTTTGACTGTTTGTTTGTTTGTGTGTGTATTTGTTTTTTCAAGCAGCCAATCGGGACAAAGTACCGAGCACGCAGGGCTAACAACACATCGATGTGGTCGAGCTACATTCTCCACTTTCTCTACATTCTCCACCGTGCAAACCACATGCTCTGAGTTTCTCCAAGAACTGGAGATCACAGAGATCATTAGATTTGGTCAACTTCATAGGCAAACAGGAATTTGAACATTCTGGCAGACTTTTTTTTATTTTATTTTTAGCTCAGTGCAAAACTGCAAAATTAAGATTTCAGGCTAGTCATGCTAAGGGTAGGAAGTCATGTGACACCATGTGTTATCAGTCTCTTTTTTTTCAGTATGCGTGCTTGTTCTCAAATTATTTCTACCTTGAAACTGGAAAACCGTCAAAACCTAGGATTACAGGCTACTCGTGGTGAAGGTACAGTGTAGCAAGATGGAAATAATAGATTGCATTGACCCCATGTCAAGTAATTTTTTGTTCAGTATGTTGGGTTCTGAAAAGAATAACACAAACTCAACAAAGATGTTAATGGTGCATTTGTTAATCCTAAATTAAAACTGAAACACCAATGAAAAACAGTAGGCCCTAATGTGCAAAAATGTTGCAAACTGCTTACTGACTACAAATGACCAAAATGCAAATTTTTAAAATTTCAATCCTAGCAGGACCTTTCTACCTAAAGTTGAGAAAGTTGATACACTAATAAAAAGGATTAAAATAGGATTCGAAAATGTCGTCCTCTGGAGGGTAAGCCCAGGGAGAGAGAGGCTAGAGAGGAAATAACCTAGAAAGGGAATGGAGGAGCCCATCGTACTTGACCCCCCCTTGAGACAAGAACAAGTTTGCATGCACTAAATATGAGCACCCTCCCCCCCATTTCCCCCCAGTTGCTTTGGGACCAAGGGGGAGAGTTTCAGAAGGGGCTAGTGGAAAATGACATGCCCATGCCTTCAGGGAAAAGACGCTGACAGAAAGAGCAAAAAAGGACCACCAAACCCATATCATTGTTGAAATGGAGACAGTTTTTAAACCCTTTTTTTTTACACCAAATAGCTGGAAAGATTTCAAGGTAACTGCAATGGTGTCAACTTGCCTACCTCCACTAATCAAAATTTCAAGAAACATAGCAAACTTGGAACCAAAGTGAGCATAAACTTGGTGCTTTGTGTACCTTCCAATCTTTAAAATACCCCAAAAACCATGTATTCAAGAGGTCAGATCATGAGTTTGGGCGCTCTTGCAGTCGAGGTTCTATCTTTCTAAAAAGAAAAACCAAACAATTGGTTGACTTGAACCGACTCCACCAGAAGTGTCTGTTGTCACTTGGGAACAGGAATTCCTCAGCTCAGTTGAAGTTGACTCAGAGCTACCAACTAGTAATCTCTCCCTCTCCCTCTCCCTCTCCCTCTCCCTCTCCCTCTCCCTCTCCCTCTCCCTCTCCCTCTCCCTCTCCCTCTCCCTCTCCCTCCCCTCTCCCTCTCCCTCTCCCTCTCCCTCTCCCTCTCCCTCTCCCTCTCCCTCTCCCTCTCCCTCTCCCTCTCCCTCTCCCTCTCCCTCTCCATCTCCCTCTCCCTCTCCCTCTCCCTCTCCATCTCCCTCTCCCTCTCCCTCTCCCTCTCCCTCTCCCTCTCCCTCTCCCTCTCCCCCCTCCCCCTCCCCCTCTCCCTCTCCCTCTCCCTCTCCCTCCCCCTCTCCCTCTCCCTCTCCCTCTCCCTCTCCCTCTCCCTCTCCCTCTCCCTCTCCCTCTCCCTCTCCCTCCTCTCTTCTCCATCAGTAATCATGGCTTTGATTTAAACATTGGAGTGAGACTGCAGAGGAAGACAGAAAAACCCTAAACATAATGAAAGTTGGAGATCTGTGATAGAGGAAAGCTTAGTCAGACACTGGCATCCGGTCTACAAAGAAATTGAAGAAAGTGAAAGTGAAAAGGATGTTGAAAGTGCTGTGGAACAGAGCCCCTGTTTAAGCCCATTGTGGGAGTCCAGAATAGATTCACCGATTGAAGATGACATCTGCATATGTAACGGTACTGCAGAGCTATGTGTTTTGTCATTGTCATCTTTCCAAATTCTGTTGTTAAATTTTTGACAAAAATTGAAAAAGGTTTTTGAATTGCCATCCAGTTATTTGAAAATGTTACTAGTGGAAGTGCAGCCATTGATGAAGTTGAAGACAGACTTCCAGGGTCTGCCTAAGTCACAGAGATGCCATCTGTATTCCCACGAGGCCTGCAGATCCGCAGAGTCTTCAATTAGCCCTTTCTCTCTCGCCAAGATGAAAAGTGAGTCTGCAAAGTGCTTGCACTTCGGGGGCGAATTTCGAGAGCCCCTTATCGCAAGCGGCCAGTTAAAAAAAAAGAGAAATTGGGATGGTTGACTTTAAGAGGGGGGACCCCAAAAAAATTACACAAACTGTTGTGACTAATCCGGGGTGAGCTGACCCTCTTGTGTAAAAGTGTGTTGTCCTAAGCACAACCAACTTCCCTACTTCACCACACCCCACCCCAGCCT
Organism: Luidia sarsii; assembly: GCA_949987565.1. Lineage (NCBI taxonomy): Eukaryota > Metazoa > Echinodermata > Asteroidea > Paxillosida > Luidiidae > Luidia > Luidia sarsii. The sequence continues at coordinate 11,613,301 of OX465108.1, read as the reverse complement.
CCCTCAGCACCACATTCACTACCCTTCTGCAGTCAATTTGAAGAGCAGCTCTCCGAGTGCGACTTACAAATCAATCACGGTTGTGGAGCTGAAAAGTTCAAGAGTCACGCATGTACGCACGCAGTGATGCATCTGGGATGTTTCAGGGTCTTGTTTGTGACCCGCAGTGAAGTCAGCAGTGGACAGCCATAAACTTCTGAAAAGATCTATAGCAGACTGCCCTTGTCAAGATTGAGACGCCAGGATGGAAGCTCTGGGCAGGATATGAGGGCTGACGTAAATATCATGTGGACTCATCCTCACGTTCCAGGCTTTCAGGGGGAGGGGGGAGCCCACATGAATATGACCCGGTATGACATAATGAGGATTCTCGTCCAAATTTGAGTTTTCAAGATTTCCTACCACTGCTAAGGGTAACAGTACCTTATTTGCTTTTCTATGATATCAAAATTATTTCCATATGTTGCCAAAGTTGTGACTTGAGAAATATGACCAGGCAATGCGCAGTCACGGAAACCACTTTTCACGGAAAAATGGCTCTAAAGTCATGTACAAGGCACGCCAACAGGAATTGTAGCAAAAGGGCAGACACATTTACGATTTTTTCAATATTTACAGACGTTTGTTGAAAAATTCCTTCAGACAGATGACTCTCTAACACATAAACTTGCAGACAGTGGAAAAAAAAAATAGAATTGATTTTTGACATGCATTTTGGCAATACTTTGTCTTTCGATGCCGTTTACTTGATGCCTCACTACGCCATCTTACAATGATCTTAGCTGACAAATTGATTCCCAGTGATGTACATCTGCGTAGAACTCTGCATTTGCACTGAAGTGAGCTAAGATGCCATTTCCCATTTGCACTTGATTTGTGCTCTTGATGTCCATACAGGGCCTGCAGGCTGTGCCGTTTGTCGTGAACTCTTCTGCTTCTGACCTGCCTTTTATTACCTTGTCCTCCTCAGCTTTGTTCTCTCATCTCTATCGTATTGCCTCTCGTCTATCCCCCATTGATACGTGTCCCTGTCCATGGCAGTTTGTCTTTTGAGAGAGCTCCTCCTAGTGCTCTGACCCCTGATCAGTTTTGTGTTTGTCACCTCAGTCTAGGCAGTGGGCAGCATGTTTGCATTGTGTCACCTTCGGTAACTGATGAGTCACGTTGTCTTGTACCGGTATACCGTATTTGTCCCCAGCTTGACCGCTGGTCAACTCCAGGGGCATAAGTCAGACACCAGTGCAGTCTCGAATGTGCTTTCACCAAACAGATAGCCGTGATTGCAAAGAGGAAAGAGCCGCACACTCCTCAGAAGAGATGGTGTCACACCGCAAAACGTCTACTTGGTACTTCCGCCACGCAAACCTTCAAGTCTTATCCAATTACACAGTGTCTTTGGAGAAGAAGAAACTGAAAACTAAAGAATAAATTGTTGGCCTTGCAATCGAGAGTGATCCCTTTCTCCCCCTCCCCCCTTCCCCATTGCCACTATGCTGTATTCCCGTAAAACAAAATATGGTTATCATGGATTGTTTCCTCAGCCATTGCTGCCCCAAAATGATCCACTGCAGTGAGGGTGAGGTTGCCCCCTGAAAACTATCTCCCCTACCCCCTCCCTCTCTCCCTCCCCTCCCTCCCTCCCTCCCTCCCTCTCTCCCCATGTCTGTATTTGGTGAAGGGAGGCTCAGAGGTTTGTGTGCGTGCGAGTGGTTGTACGGGTACGCGTCAGTGCATCAGCCAAACTCTGACTAACATCCGCACTTTTGAGACGTGAGACTGAGTGGCACAATCAGCCTGAGGGAGAGGGCAGGGGGGGGGGGGGCAGAACTACACAGCACTGGCAAATGGCCGTAATACACTACAGTAGTGTGTAAATTGTAAAAACTTGTATCAACCCGAGGAGGGCTTTACTTTTACCTCTGTTTATGCACCGAGTACCAGCCTGTCTTTCCATGCACCCTTGTAAGTTTCATGGGTAATGCTAATGGTTGAATGCTTGTAGCTGCCCCCCCCCCCCACCCAGCAAAGACTCGTTGACTATTTGGGAAGTCCACCCACCTTCTAAATGCTGGAAAGCTCAGGTTGTAAAAGTGCTGGTACATTAAGCGAGGTGTTTCTGGTTCAAGTCCCATTCAGTCCAACAGTTGTCCTTTTTTTTTTTTTTTTTTAAATCAAGAAAATCCAAGTCAGTTTTCCTTTAATGCCAGTCAAGTCAGGTTTCCCGACATTTTAGCCAGTGCTCATCAAAGTAAGGCCAGACAAATTGTGCAGCTGAAAATCCTGACACACAATGTAGATACGGAGAGAAAATGCACTTTTAACCCTCTCCCTACGACGAGCCGCCCACAGCGGCTCAAGCAAAGTGCACTTTCGGCCGGCAAGCTGCTGGCACCAGGTCATAGTCGAACTTTTGCAAATAAATTCCATCACAACACACGGATAAACTCCGCAGTGTTCGTTCATGTTCCCCGAGAACAGGTGTGACATACATTTGAAGCGCCCACGCAAGACGAAAATAGAGATCACGGGAGTTACATGTACATGTACATCCCCCCTCCCCTGACACCCACCCCGACAATTCTATCTGACCAATCAGGCAAGAATAAAAAAAGACAACTATGTTTGCCGACTGCTTTCTCTAGGACGTGAGGAACACAACCCCCCCCCCCCCCCCCCCGGCCAACATAAACCCCCACCCCTGCACCCCACCCCCTCCTATCTCCCTCCCCCTCCCCCCCAAAAAAGGAAGTCAGATGGTCCTTGCCCTACCCCTTAAGGTTCCCCTCCCTTCCCCTCTCCCAGACCCCTCAGCCACCCCGTAACCCCCTTCCCTTGCTCCCTTGCATCGTTTCTCCTATACCGGGGACAGGAGATTTTACTGACTGTAAACTGTGTAGGATGGAGTGAGTCATGGCATGGTATTGAATCACTGGGAGTTTTACTGTAGTGGGGAGGCAAAGGACCAAACTAATTTTTTTTTTTTTTGGCTATCACTTCGCACCACGCTTCCTTCTCCAAACTATCTGTGAGGTGAAGGCTCTCATTGGGTCAAGATGGCAAGGAAGTGGTTTTTTAAGGAGGGGCGGGAAGAGGGCCAGATGGGGGAGGGGGTGTCAGATAAGGGTTTATAAGGGGGACAGTAACTATCTCATTGTGTCACCAAGTCCCTTGTTTTTTTCGTCTTTTTCTCCTCAAATGATTGGCGTTTCTCGAAGGACATTCTGCCTTCGGGAAAGGTCCTGCTAGGATCAGATCAGGCCCTTGACATTTTTTAGATTTGCATTGAGTATATAGTTTGCATCATTTGCTGTATAGTACTCTTCTCAAAGGACAGATGTTCATATCTCTAGCAGGTTCTTCCTCAAAGACATCAGCTTTCTGCTTTTTAGAGATGTCAAGCCCTCTCAAGTTTTGAGATTTTCATTTTTTTTGTCTCCTGTCGATGGGCAGAGTACACTCTGCCTGAAACGTGAAGTCAACGGCTTACTATATCATTACAGGTATCAGAACAGCTTCTTCCCTCATTCAGCCTCTCTCTGGAATTCCCTTCCTGGTTCATGTTTTCCCCCATCCTACATCCTTTCATTAAGAGGAATGTCACTTCCTATCTCCAGCCTTCCTGGGTCCCTCTCTATCTCCTTCTTTGCTTGGCCTGGAACCTTGAGTGGCTTTGTAGCCTTGTTTGGGGTGAATTTGCATTAAAAAAAAAAAACACAAACAAAAAATCATTGAATTGACTGCAACATTTGCTCAACTGTACCCATTCAAACCCATCACACGACCCCAACCAGCACTTCTTTGTACTCACACAGCTGTCAAAGCATATTCCACTATTTCATTGTGATTTATTTTTGACTGGAACACAACATGGCAGTGTTTGACTTAAGTAGAAAGAGGTCTACGATATGATGACTTTAAAGTAAGGACCTATTAGATGTCGCTGACATCCCTGTGACTAGCCTTTCCCAGCTGACCACTGTCAAGGTCATAATCCTGAAGCCATGATTTGTTTTCCTTTCATTGTGATACAATTAATTTATCACAAGGCCGGTTGGAGGGTTGCATGCACTTTTTGAAGGGAAGATGAGAAGACCAGCTTCTCGCGTTGAAGCGAGGCAGCGGTCTGTTCACAGTGTCAGTAGGACTGCATTACCTTGTAGCTCGGTTTGCGTTAAACCACAAATGCTTTTGTGGGCAGATAACTCAAACACAGAGGAACTGGTGACCTAGTTTTTTTTCCTCTCCCTGGGACTTATGGCAAACTGCATTTAATAAAAAAGCATCGGTCTTTTTGATACCTCAGTCTTCTTCTTTTTCCCCATGGCAGTATTTTGTCGGTACCAGATTGACCCGATACTGCACAGGCCTTGGTGCCGTTGGAACATAGTCAGATAGTGAGAAAACGCAAAACCTAAATCAACGTCCCATTCTTTGAGAAAGGTACTGTCTATCCTGCCTTTGATAATGGGCCTGTCTTTGTTAAAAGTCCTAGATTTCAAATTGCAAATCATTGGACCCTCTCACAAAAGAAGAGAAAGATCCAGTGTTGAGTTTTGCCACTGCTCCACTTGCTCCGCTCCTGGATTGTTCAGGCACCCCCTGATCCATGCTCCCTCCCCCTGGATTAGTAAGGGATCACAGGAGGGGATTAAGGAGGGATTTAGGAACATCCCGGCCTGCCAGATGTCTTTGGCACTGATTCAGTCATTAGTGTTCTCCCGATGCTCTCTTGCCCCCAATGCTCTTTGCCTGAAGTACCCTTATGCAGGGAAGGTGACAGATTTCAGAACTTTTACCAGAGGCAATTGGCAGCAGTCACATCCCAGGATGAGGACTTTATTTGTTCACAAGATATCTTTTTAAAAAAATGACAGAACTTTTAAACAAATTGAAAAATTGGCAAAAACCTTTGACTGGACCAGGACTTGAACCCGAGACCTCTGGATTAACGTACCAGTGCTCTTCCATCTGAGCTACATGGAGATACCTTTTTGATATTTTGATAGTGTCTCAAATGATTTCAGGGAATTTTTAAGAATAAAACAAATTCTTCAAGTACAGTTTTCTTACAGTGTACATTGCCTCAATGACCAGTCCCTCTCATAATTTGCATACATACGTTGGCAAATTGATGTTACATACCAGTACATGTGTATACTGTACTAAATGTGTACTGGTGTATTATTAATGATTCAATTCAGTATCATGAACTAGTTTGTAACTTCTTCCATGGCTTTCTGGCCTTGACTTGCTGGACATTCCTACAAGTGGCCACTGGATCAGCTGTTGAAGGAGAGTTCATCTCCCGCTGGGATCGAAACGTCATGCCCTCTACTGTTTGGTTCATCTCTGTTTGGAAGCAGTGCTTAGGATTGATATCCTGCTCCACATTCAGGAATCATGCGCTATTGCCTGGCTTACAGTTGAATACAGTTGTTTCGCCAATCTCTTCATGCTCAGTCGGTGTTGGAACGGGCCGCAAAATAATTCTGTGAGGATTTGCCCTACTCTACGTGATTAATTAGCACTTGTTGACCAGTGTTTTGTGCAATCGGCTACTGGAACACCTCCAAAGATTCAGTGTTGTTTGTATGGCTCTTGGCTACTCTGTAAAGTTGGATTGCCCCATATGGCTGTGATGCCTTCCACAAGTTTGACCTTAAGAGAATACTGTACAGGTTATATGCAGGTCACTGCAGTTCTCTGTCCGTTACACATTTCTCCATCATGATTGATTGGAGACATTCACCTCCCCCCCATCACCTCCCCTCTCCCTCCAACCCACGCTGTGATGTCTCTTTGTCATGTCCTGTCCGGCACCTTCGTGACTCTTAGAGGCCGGATTCCAGAGTCCCGTAAGCACATGCCCTGGAGCCCATAGCTGCCAGCCTTTCCTATTTTGGGGGGAATCAGTCGGTTTTTTGGGGGCGTAAACACATAATCAGGTTTTACAAGCTCTTGACAACATATTCTGATTGTTGGCGTGAAAGTATACATATATTCCTATGCAGACTGCAAGCTCTTGACATCGGATGATGTTTGCACGGAGGAGAATGTAATTCTACAAACCCTCATTGAATTGCATAATATACATGTACATGTACTTCCATTGCAAGTTGCGATAGGCTGTGTAAAGTGTGTATGGTTTATTTGCATCACTCGTCGTCTTGCAGTTGGTCAAAAGTAAAGTGAAGTCTTCCACTAAATGAATTGGCTGTTCATTTTGCTGTCATCCTTTTCATTCTCCTTCGTTCTCAGTGGAAGGTTTGCGGTGACACCATGTAGCGCTTCTCTTTTGAGAAGGAGTGCGCCTCTGAAAAGAGCCGGTAACGCAACATTTTAGGTAGTGTGTACTCTGCCCATCAACAGGAGACTGCTGAAAGTCTCCTGTGAGTCTCCTGATGATGGGGCACAGTGCACACTAAACACTATATCCAAAACGTTGAGTTACTGTCTCTTGTCAGAGCCACACTCCTTCTCGAACAAGAACTGCCACATGGTGTCACATCAAACCTTCTACTTAGTATTTCTACCATGCAAACCTTCCAAGTCTTATCTCCTTTTTTCTCCTCTCCCTCTCCTGCTTCCTATATCCAAAACCTTGATTCTAGGCAGGAAGGAATCCTCTATCTGACAGACAAAGTGTGCCGGTATGGTCCCCCCCCCCCCCGTGAATTTGTTTCTTGGGTTTTGTTTCCCTACTAAGGGAAGAAGGTCAGCGTGGTTCTTTGAGAAGTCACTTGTTCCCTGGGATGGACAATGAATGCAAAGCATTTGTAACTGAGTTGGTAATCAGGATGCCTTGGATCTCCCGACCTCTGACCTCCTGTGTTGCTCAGCTTGCGTAACAGGAGATAGTCATCCCAAGTCCCCAACCTGGATTTTTCAGAGCCCCTCCCCTTTCCGTCCCCCTCCCCCTTTCTCTTTCTATGAAGTCACCTCGACATTCATTTTAGACATCCACATCCAGCTTCCCTTCCCCACCTGACCTTCCCTGATCCTCCACTGAATAGACTCTCCCTCTCTCTCTGCCTCTGCCTCTGCCTCTGCCTCTGCCCAACTGCTAAGGAAAAGGAATCAAGATGCCAGCAAGGTAGAGGAAGAGAAGGAAAGAAGGCCGCTCAGCCCTCATTCAACCCCTTCCCCACTTCCTTACGGAAAGTCCCAACCTAGTACAGCAAGGGGTGCAGACATGGTGTCTAGCAAGGGATTACCTTTGACCTTGACTGGCACTGATAGCCCAAGCCATGGACCCCACTCTTCCTCTCTCTCTGAGTCTCTCTTCCCCCTCTCTCCTTCTGCTGTCAAATCTCTTTCGGATGTTTTCTCTCACTTTTTTTATATTTTGTTGTGGTTTCATAGCCCCACTACATGTACATTATGAACCAAGCTGATAGTACTTAGCAGAGCCCAGGAGTAAGCCTGACAGTCTTATTGCTTTGAGAAAAATGGCACACAGTGGCTTTAATTCCAACAAGCAGTTGAGCAATCCAGTTCTGTCTGATGGGGAAATTGTCAACAGAGGGCGCTATTACACTCCGCCCTAATCAACACCCTTGGGGATTGCTGCACTGCTGTGATTTGTGCAGGACAGCTGGGCACTCCGTGGGTGAACGTGCTCATTGGTGCTGGGGGCTGTCACATGAGCAGCAAGCAACAGCGAGTCCCAATGTGTGTGTACTGAATCCTGGCATTTTGTACAGACCTAGTAGCGGTCGCCTGGCCTGAAACAGTGGCAAAGATGCCACTGGCCATGGAAAATGGCATCAGGCCACCTGTCACTATTGCCAGTATTGGGTCAGTGGCCTACAGTGTAGGTGGCCATGCAAATAAAAATACATACATGTACTGTGGTACATGTACGCTGTACTTTATAGTCAAAACCATTGTTAAGATTGAGGATTTATCTGACATTTTGCTAATTTGGCCTGTATTTTGTTTCCTCTCTCTTCCTGTCTGTTTCCATCATTTTGCCTTTGGGAAAAAAAGGTCTTGCTACATACATGTAGGAGTGAAACATCAGGCTCACATTCACAAAAATGTCAATGTATAATATTCCTGGTTAGTCCAGTCACAGCTTTGTCTTGCTTCATTCTGAGGATGCATTTTTCTTTGATGTTGAGAACAACACTTGCTGACACTTTAGGCCTGTCCGCACTGGACTTTTTTTTTTGGGGGGGGGGGTGGGTAACTAACCGAGCAAATGAATAACTTGACCATTTTAAGTCCAGTGCGGACAGCCCAGGAAGTTTTCCTCCTAGGTAACTTACCCAACTCAAATGGGTAAGTTAACCAAATGATATCTGCCCGGTTGAATTGACCAGGTCAGTTTAACAGAATCAAAAGTCCAGTGCGGTCACAACTCACAACGTCTCATGTGTTTGTATTTAGTCAGACTGTTTTTAAAAGTTTTACCCGTTACATGTGGTGTAATAACACCACATGTACAGTACTACATTTACAATACATTGATCTGTGTGTAGTACATGTATATAATGTGCATTTTAGTCTAATTGTACTGTATTACAACATTGTACCGGTACATGTCTCTAATTGCGGCATGACCTGGTTGGACGTGTGGAAGATTAAGACTGATGTGGGGCAGATTATGATTGAAACCCAATTTTTAGATAAGATGAGTAGAGTTAGGAGCCTGTTGTGTACAATGTAACTTGTGTTGATTGTAGAGCAAATTAATTCAACCGTTAAGGCTCTTCATAATTAAATCATCATTTTTATCCCATCTGATTCCCTATGTTCTCAGTGAAAACTACAGTGCAAAACCTGGATAGCAACAGCAGAGCCAGACTCAATTCATCCAAATAAAGACTTCAATGTAACTTTCCTCCACCACTAATTACAGTACATATTGTGTTTTACAATTCAGTCTATTCAAAGCCTCATTGAATTACGTGTTAATGCTCTTAACCCAGCTTATGAACAGAGACAACATTTTCCCAGCAAATCCCAGTTTCACTGGTATTGCCTCTTGCCAGACTAAGAAATTTGAGTGTAAAAGGGTCAATTTTTATTTTCTGTAAAAAAAAATTACAAACTCTTGTTGTGGCTTTTTTTTTCATGATTTCCACAAACCTGCTTTTGAAGAATAGATGATGCCCACTTGATAACACACATCCCGGCAATGTCAAATCATCTTATTTCTTATGATAAATTCTACTCAGATTATAATTTGATAATGAGTCTGACCATACACATATACAATATCTAACAAATTGATTGCTTAGTTTGCAACATTTCTGTTACGCTTTCTACTATTATGATAATATTATGTACATCACAGTGAGTCTGTTATGCTCTCTATATTACTCAGACCTGATTCAGAGATTATACACAAATTATCTCCCCAGTGCAGACATCAATGTCTATTATCACATGCTTCCCCCCCCCAAGAAGAAATGACTCAGTAGAATTCTCAATCTCAACCCTTTTTTTTCCTCTCAGATGACAAATTTGCCCATTTGAAAGATTACAAATAGTCCGTAGAGTATTTATAGGTCAAGGTGTGGTCTGATGCATCTCATTAGCATAGTTTCCTTTCCATTCAGATCCACAATTTCAATCAATAATGAAACGACACGGATTCCTGTCGGCAGTGACAGCTGGCCATTAGCACCAAAATCATAAATCATCTGTGCATCATTATGGAAGAGTATTGGATTGATTGCAACATCTGAAATAATTCAAGATAATCAAGTTTTAATCTACCCAAAATTCTCCACAAAAAATATAAAATATTCTTAAATGAAAGTTTGTACACAAAAATTTGGAAAGTTTTTAACCCAAAACTACAGTGTAGAGCAATTTCATTTTCCTTTACAGTGTGTGATTTGTTATCCAATGTTTGGAATGGCTGGCTTCCAGTGTTTCATCATTACTTAGCGGGTGTGTCAGAAATGGATTAGCCCTGACTTTAGTGCAGCATTTACATCTATTGCAATTGTTGTCTGCCCAATCCTTGGTTGATGAGGATTTGCTCTGCTAATGTATAGTGGCGGGTAAAGCGTTACATCATACATGTATAACATAATGTTTGCATCAAGGAGAATGTAATTCAATGAGGATTTGCCCTACTAATGTATAGCGGCGGGTACAGCGTTGCACCATAGATATTACATGATGTTTGCGTCAAGGAGAATGTAATTCAATGAGGGTTTGCCCTACTTGACGTACATGTAACGAGCACTGAGTGCTCATTGCTTTGCCCGATGCCTGGGGAACAAAAATCCAGGCAGCTCCGACAGGAGTTGAGCCCGCGACGCCTGCTTTCTTGTGCTGACCGCCTGAGCTACATGTACCTGATTTTTTTCATCAGGCATCGGGCAAAGCACTGATCACTCAGTGATTATTACGTCAAGCAGGACAAACCCTCATTGAATTACATTCTCCTCGATGCAAACATCATAATATATTATTTGAATTCCGCCACACGACCTTGACCAGCTCGGTGGTCAAGTTGGTTAAGCATTAAGACGGCTGCACTAGAAAGCATCATATTTCCCCAAATACCACAAGTTCCACTTGCCAGCTACTCTTGCTTTTCAAATAAGAAACTGATGCAAACTTTGTGCACAGCTACATTGATAAAACCCTTCCTTTAAATTGTACAAGTGAACAATATTGACCTCTTTTCTCATTGCATGTCTCCACCAAATATCACAAGTTCCATTCCGCAACTACGTGTACTTCTGCTTTTCAAATAAGAAACTCACTCCGACTGCAGTGAATTTTGTGCACGGCTGCGTTTTCAGATCCTCCCTTAGAATTGGACAGGTGAGGAGTATTGACTCCCTTGTCTGACCCCATGTTTGACCCCACATCCAACACTGCTCCTCCCGCTCCCCCCAAAGCACATGCACACACCCCTGTAAGTCTCCCCCTCACAAAAGGCATGCATTGTTGTCAAGCCAGCTTTGATTGTTTGCCTTAGAGATGAAACGCTTCCCTTGTCATTGAAATATTCCCTTCCCCTCCTCCCCTGAGGCAATTACATGTACATGTACACCTTACACTGGCATTACATCAGTGCCCTCCCTGCAGTACATGCCCTATTGTCAACTAGCTGCTGAGCACAGAAGCCAACCGTGCATGACCTCTCCTCCCCCCTTCCCTCCACCACTACCACTACCACTGCCACCAAACTCAACCACCGTGGAGTTCCCTTCGCTCATTAGATGACAACACGTGTTGCGCGTTTCAGGGAAAGGATGACACCGCTGGACTATTGCAACCGTGCGCCCTTCTATCTTTGTTACGAGCGCGGCATATCAATTGACTAGCCCGGTGCGTGCTGCATTTTTAACGAGGGGTGTGAGCTCGTTCTGGAAACGATGATGATGAGGAGGATGAAAAAGGAAATCCGCGCAGGCAGGATGCTAGTAATCAGTCAGGTCTAGGGTGGCTCGTTTACTGGGGGAAAAAAAACGAAGTGTAGAACGGCAGAATGTTTTCCCGTGGACCTTTCCAGAGAAGGTAAGCTATCTCTCAATCATATCAAAATTTATCTGTCATCTGTTTTGCTTTCGCCTGCAAGATATCTTCTGTCACAACCAGGGTTTTCCTATATATGGGTCACTTGTTTGCAGTGGTTGCTGCACTGGTTTTACGGCGGACAGAATTTTTGTAATTAGCATGGGAGTGCTCCCCAGAAGAGCAGCACAGAAAAGAAAGGCCTGCAGTTCAGTTAGGTTAGATCGTTGTTGCTGACAATAGGCTTGCTTGTCGGAAAGCAATTTGCTGTGTGGCAACCGCAACAAAGGCCCGTCTGTCTTTGTTTTGTCAGGCGTCCTTGGGATGTTCCAGCGTTGTGGATTTTTTTTTTTTTTTTTTACAGTTCCAAAGATGCCCAAACAGAAAATAGTCGGTACAGAAAATAGACTAATTTCTGGACAAATCTTACGTACATGTAGAGCTCATCAGTGCTTTGAACTGTGGAGCTCATCATACATGTACGGTAGCTGTATGTACGTGTACATGTACCGGTACATACAGCTATGGATGTATGAGTAGGGGCAGTTTTGTAGCTGCATTTTGACTACATGTACAAATCATGGATGTACAAATTACAAGTTGTGTATGTGCAGTGTACCATTCCTTGCTGTGGAATTCACTCCCCACATCCTGCTTCCCTTCCATTTACATACATACAACTTGTTCCAATTCAAAGATAACATTGACACACGTCTTTCCTCCCTATGATCTCCTCTTTGACTTTCTCCATTCCCCCTCTTTTTAGCCATCACATTGAGTAGCTTGCTTGGACCTTGTGGTTGGCGATTTTCTGTAATTTTTGTGTAAAATATCATGTTGTTCCCCCTTTTTAAAGGAGTTTCTGTCATGATGTTCCGTGCTCACGTTGAATAGACCATCAAGAGTGAAGTCAGATAAACCATGGATTCCCCTGAATGTTAAACTATGAGGTGGCTCAACTCACAACTCAGACAGGCTACCCAAAGTTGCCAGCACAGGGGTCAAAATCATTCTAGACAAAGTGAACATGAAGTAGAAGTACTTTGTCAAATTCTGCAAGGTGTATATGTACATGTACATCTGTATGTATGATAATGAAGGATGTGCCCTCACACATTTTGTGTGTCCGCATGTGTTTGTGACAGTTACAGGGGAATGAAACCCAGAGAAAAATGTTGGCTTATCTGATTGGGTGCTAAAAACAACCTACTATTACTATTATTACTGTGCTACTCACCTACGAGTTTCATAAATAGTGAAAAATCATGGAATTTGGTGGTCGATTTCGCATTCCCTCAAACCGCCATCTTTTTGAATGGCCCGCCAGTCACTGCGGGGGGTATGACATCGCAAGGAAAAACTCCCGCATGGGCCCGTACGGATGTACCCCTACTACATGTGTATACTGCATGCAGTTGTACACTCGCGAGCTGAACGATGGTGTACTGCCAGGCTTTTGGATGTCAAACATGTCTCTTGTCCTTGTTGGGAACTGCATGGAAAGATTTCCCCAGCTTTTTCCCGCTGGCATTTTGACATCCCCTGAACCAATTATGTTGTAGTGTGATGATTATCATCCTTGACTTGTGTTCAGCTGTTGTACATGTACAGTCAGAGTGGAACAGTTGGTCAGAGTTTGTGCCGAAAAACGTGAAAACCAAGTGTTTGGCAAGAGGGCCTAGTTTTACTGGTATAACAGTGCCTGTTGAGATTCCTTATAGGACCTACAAGGCTACATGTACATATGAGCTTCAATGACAAGTTGGCAAACGTAGAGTGAGTAAAATGAGTATTTAGGGGCAAGAATGGACACTTGGAAAGCACATTGCACTTCAGTCTCTGAGACCTTGCCCCCTTAATCGTTCCTCGACATTGGAGAGGAGTTTATCTGACCCATAGGCCTCTCCTGTCCTCTCCTAGTTGCCATGGAAATGTGGCACTGATGAACTTTGGTGATGTTGATGGTTCCCCCTCCTGTACTCCTCTCCCTTCTCTCTTTGTATGTCTGTCTCTGTCTCTGCCTCTGCCTCTGCCTCTCCCTCTGCCTCTCCCTCTGCCTCTGCCTCTCCCTCTCCCTCTCCCTCTCCCTCTCCCTCTCCCTCTGCCTCTGCCTCTCCCTCTCCCTCTCCCTCTCCCTCTCCCTCTCCCTCTCCCTCTCCCTCTCCCTCTCCCTCTCCCTCTCCCTCTCCCTCTCCCTCTCCCTCTCCCTCTCCCTCTGCCTCTGCCTCTGCCTCTGCCTCTCCCTCTTCTGATGTAGTAGTCTTCCGTTGCCGGAAATTTCAAATTGGTTGACCCCCCTCCTGTGTGGTCCTGAGGGGGACGTTGTTGCATGATTTATGCCAAAACCTCCTTTTTGAGCCTCAATCAACCTTCTTTTCTAGAGGAGAAATGGGGGGGGGGTGTTTGAGATTGGAGAGATTAAGTCATTAACCTAGTCTCAAATGCCCTTTTCCTAAACCTGCATGTGTATGTATCATCTCACTATTCCCCCAAGAAGTCTGCTGTTAGTTGATCATATTCCCCCTGCGAGGATCATTTGGGGCTGAATTTTTTCCAGGAGGTCTGAAAATGTATCCGCAAGACCAGAGGCTAGTTTCACTAGAACCCCGCGAAACAAACAAGCAATCGCTAATACTCTGCTAATGTTTGACAGCACAATACCACCATTTAAAACTGTGATGGTTTACATACTGTGTATCCCATCCGAGTTGTGTTTACATGCAATGGATAGTAGGGCTTTGTGAAATTTACTGTTAGATGCTGATAGAATGGTCAAGCTTGTCTTTGGGCAGAATTGCTCATTGGGTAATGTACGGTACGGTATGCGTTTGCATCACTGTCATCACTGTTTAATGAGGAATTCAAGGCGGGAGAGTCTGTGGCTACACCATGGAAGACACCTCTTTTATGTAAGTCACCTCCTTCTCAATAGAGGTGACTTACATGTACTGTACACACAGCATCACTGCAAACCCTCCCACTTTGTGCTTCCACCATGCGAATCATCAAATCTTTACTGATGACTGAGAAATTTGTCACTAACAGGGCAGCAGGTAGTCGTAAAGAATACTGAACACTGAACTATGTACAAAATGATTATCACTACAATGGTGATGGGTTCACTCTGTGTAGTGTTGCAATACATGAGCGATAGCTGCCCCTGACTTACGACAGCAATTGCACTAGATCCATTCCTACAAAGTTATTGGGCAAGTTGTTCCCATTGCTAAAGACACTCACCTTTGGATTCATGAAATGCACTATGGAAGCAACACTGCCAAAGTGTCTCACTCTAGAGACACCAATGCCATAGAAACCATAGAGAATATCCCCACCCCCATCCCACAAGACCCTTTTGATTGAATATTTTTAGAAAAATAATGAATCATTTGTTTTAGTCACTCTCATAGAGGCTGGAAATAGTTGCGGGTGGGCCAATGTATCGTTGGCAACTATCCAGGTTTTTTTTTTCCCCTTAGCTTCCTCGTCTTCCCCTCCCTTCCATCTCGAGGTCCCGCTCATCGTACCGAGCATAGCACTGACCGCAAAAGGCAGTGAATAGTGGGCATGGCAACTCGTCACCACACGTGGCAGTTTGCTGGTGGTGCTATATGCGGGCGAGAAGGTTTTTTTTTTTAGCAAGGCATTGTGGGAGAGGAGGAGTTCGGAGTTTGGCAAAAGGCGTCATATGATTAGTGGGGACGTTCTTCTTTGAAAAGTGTGGCTTATGAATAGAAGGGACACTCTGCATTAAACACGACACAGTCAAGATTAATAAGATCATACACGTGTGGCAAGTTTCTTTCCCAAAATGAAATAAGCATCATTTTCTCACATTTCCAGTGGATACCCTTCTTGTATTTTTTTTTTCAAAGTGATTTTGAACCTCATATATTTCGTAATGCAAAAGTGTTGTAACCAATTGTGCCCAATTTCTAGACACTTATTCAAAATTTGAGAGTTATTTCTTCCTCATCAGGACATTTGTAATGGTATCAGACATTCTTTGAAATGCTAGCATTCGAGAATGTTCAAGAAAAGAAAAGATTTGTAGATTTTCCAACCATCACACCCCCACTTTCATTCAGAGAATTGATTTTTGTAAACCTGTCTACAGCAGCCCTGGGGATCACACAAAGTGGATGCAACTTCTTCTTCTTTTCAATTCAAGTCAAACAAACCAAGGAAAAACTGACTGGGAACTTTTGAACATCTTTGCTCCAGTCAGAAGCATGTTTTACTGACCTCATCCAAAAATGAAGATTTCAAGAAATTTAGAGGGCCTGGCGTTTGGATCCTGCAGGACCTGAAGGACTCATAGAGCACAAAGTACATGTTTAAGACTTTTTTCTGCCTGATCGTTTTTTCCTTCCCGATCACTCAATGGAAGGAGCCACTTGGAATGAAAGAAACCAATCTCATCGCTTCTCCGTCTCTCTCTCTCTTTCTCCGTATCATTTCTCCCGACAGGAAGACCAACTTGGAGGCACAGCACGAGACACTGGTGAGACGCCTGGTCCTAGCAGACACCTCCTCCCCACCAAAGGTTTGTCAACTCCCGGGCCAGAAATGCCCTGCTTTCTTCCTCTCCTTTTTCTCCCCCTTCTTACTCTCCCCTTTTTTCTTCCCTTCTCTCTGCCTATCTTTTAACACCCAACCCCCTTTTCATTAATTGGCAGTTTCTGCTGGTTCACGATTGTGCAATTTCCTCGACAGAAAGTACAGGAGACCTTTCAGTGTCTCATTTGCCAATCTGTGGTTTTTCTCTCTTTTTCTTAAGGGAATACATTTTTTTCTAGTTTGCCCTGAGTCTATTTTCTATCGTGACATTCCCTGGGCGGAGAAGGAAGTTTGTCTGGTTTGGTTCGTCTCTATTGGGGTGAACGATTCATTAGAAGTTAGAGGGACCCTGACATTTTGTTCCTAGTACCGTAGCACCATTCTCAAAGGCACACCAAAAGTCACACACAATCGCATTTACCCAACACTATAACCACTGTAGAGGTTCATATCCACCATGCAACCTTTACTTAATGGTCAAGTTACATGGTACCGGTAGTTAAGAACTTAAGATGTTTGCGCAAGAAAGCAGCAGTCACTGGTTCGAATCCCACCTGAGCAGCTGAGCTGCCTGTATATAGTTTTTTTTGTTCAGCGAGTAAACAGGCATTGAAGCACTGAGCCTGCAGAGTCAATTATACATTGAATTGGGCATACCCCAATTGAATTGCATTCTTACCAACTCAGGACTTACCGTATGCTTTATCTATGAATGTGCTTTGAAAAAATAAAGAAATCATTCTTATTTCAGTAACTTTGCTTCTAGTTTACCATAATGCATTTAAAAAGTGAAAAAGATGCAAGTTTCAAATGTCTAAACTCCAACAGACTCAACCAGAATTGTGAGGTGGCACAGTGTGATCACAGATTGGTGCAATTAAAATTCAAACGCAATGTGGCCGATTTAGGAGAGGAGAGGAGAAAGGGGGGGAAATCTTTGACGTCAGAGTGTCGAGAAGTTTGCTTAAGTTGTCAGAAGGGCCTAATCCGTAATCAGTCATGCTTTGCAGGTCTCCGACAAGTCAGGCTGGGTCTGTCAAGCCTCTCCATCAAACATGTCATCCCGTCTCCGCCACTTAATGCATGCACAATTCTGGATCCAATTTCTGCAGAGCTGCTTTGGCCCGGGGGGGAAAAAATGGCTCGCTGAGCACGAAAAGTCTTCATTGGTTCAGGTGGATTATGGGGGGGGGGATCTCAGGAGATTTAAAGGATTCTTGTAGAACCTTTCCTAAAGGCATCCGGCAATTTCTGGACCTGAAGCTTAATTTTTGAGATTTGCTTTTTGGTCATTTAAATCAAAGTGCCTTTACAAAGCCATAACTTGATGGGTCCAGCCTTTAAAAAAGATCCTGCTAGGAATGAAAGTTTACAATTTTATGGGTCGTCTAAGTAGTTTCAGTTTGCAACAATTTTGTATCTTAATGAAAATGGGGGTGTGATCCCTGAAGATATACATGTACTGCAGTAAATGGTTAAATTGCTTCTGATTGGTGCCCCCGACAAAGACTGGTTGACTATTTGGGAAGGCCACAATCTAAGGGCTGGACAGCTCAGATGATTAGAGCACTATGGTAGTATGCAAAAACAGCTCTAGGTCTTGGGTTCAAGTCCTGGTCTAGTCAAAGTTTTCTTACATTCTGTAGGGAGATACGTACCTACTGATAGATTGACAGATGAAGAGAGACGGATACAGAGACAGAGACAGAGATAGACAGGGACAGAGATAGACAGGGACAAAGTTAGGCATAGACAGAGAGAGATTTACACCAACACACAACAGATGACAGAGCTGCAGAGAGAGTGGCATACTGGTAGATGTAGAGAGATGGGGAAATAGTGAAGAGAAGAGAGAGAGAGACAGAAGGAAAAACTTGGACACCCAGCTGTCGGCACTGCCTTGACTCACGCTTTTCAGATGAGAATAATTGTGTGGGATTACTCGGGAGAGGAAGAGCCATCTGAATGTCAGCCTCTCCTCCCTTTTCTTCATGAAACCGAACCACAGCTGGAAGGAAATAGGTAAATGTTTTATAGCCGTATCACGCTGGGGGTGATTCAAGTTCACTTGCTAGTTCATGTTCCATAACATAGAACCTACATGTACACATGTATCCTCCAGTTACCGGTTTTCGACGATAATAAGGACTTTTCTTCAAGCTGACCAATGTGGACGAAAGTATCACACTAAAAGAGCTCTCAGTCACTTTGTCCACACCACACACTATTAGAATAATCATAGAGAAGGTTGATCAAGCCTGTCACTTCCGTAAGATTACCCGGTTTTGTTGACGTCCGCGGCGCACCGCGCAGTAAGCATCGTCACCTATTTTCGATGGTAGTGTTTAGTAAGGTGTCCCAGTGCAGCCAAACGCAAAATAAATTCTTAAAATAACTCAAAATGCTGTGTGGCACTGTAAAATTCTTCCCTGTATGTTTTTTGTGTGTGTTCATCTCTTCTTCTTTTTTCGACACTGCTTCTAACACTTTCCTCAAATCATTCATAATTTATTCTTAAAACGTATTGGTCTGGTTGATGTCTTCTTTTGTGACGTTTAAAAAAACTCCACAATCCTCTTTCTCACTGCTTCTTCTTAGTTATGACCTTTCCCAATGTCACTCCAGAGACACATTTCCTCCTTCTTGGTACTTTCTCTCGCTGCCCTTTTATTTTGTTTATTTTTTATAAAAAGCCTATTTGCCCATGTTACTTTCGTCTTTTAATAATAATATATATATTTTAATTATATAAGCGAGACGCCCTATAGGAGGCTCCATAGTTTTTACCCAGAACAGACTGCCTCAAGTTGTGTGATATATATTTTTTCTACCATGTTGGGGTTTGTTATGGTACACTCAGATTTTGTTTAGGACCAACAATAAAGAAAACTGGATCTTCAAAGCAACTGCCAATTTTGTACCTAGGAAAATAGACCCCAAAAGAGCAAGTTTTTGAATCACATGAGTTTGGCCTACTGGAAGAGACTTAACTTTCCACATTTTTGGTGACGGACAAAGAGCAGGAAACAAACCGGAAGATACGAAGTCTGAGATCGTTATACGGAGTTGTTTTCATCGTGCAATGTGAGTTAGAAGGCCAAGCGTCGAAAATGTGTACCGTCGAAAACGGGGGTTCCCACAATACATGTACATGTACAGTACATGTACACATGTACATAGTTTATATACAGTATATTGTTTTTGAATGGCTGTTTCTTAAAACAGGCAGTTGACCCAGTCCCGTGAATGTTCATGGTAGTGATTATTTGGGAGGCCTGATGATGGCTTGCAACTTGGTTCAGTCATTTGAGTTGACTGAGGTGCCCTCCACCCTGGAAACTGGGTCAGGTTTATGAAACGCAATCAGATACTGTATCATGTCATGTGGAAGGTAATTTGAACCCTTGAGTATCCACACTCGCCGTCCAAACCATTAAGCTCATGGCTACCCATCATATTGCATGGCTGAGATTGACCTGTGACCTCGGGGTCAAGTCCAAATCCCAGGACCCAGGGTTCACGCTTGAGCACCAGAAGTTGCTCAAGCATGAAATGCTCAACAAAATCAGCCCTATTTTCTGCTTTTTGGTTAAAATATGCTCAAGATTCCAACGGGACAAAACCGGCCTGGAAGAGACGCCAACCAAACTCCATGAATAACCGACTTAGCGGCAATGATAACAGCCTCTGTATTCCAAACACCAGACTAACAAAATGAGTGTCCTGCCCTTGACTTTGCCCTCTTTGGATGGCCGGCTCTGCTCATCTCCGAAACACTCGCTAATTTTGTTAGCAAGACCTTGCAATGTTCAAGAGCACACGTAACGGAATCAGGAAGAGCTGCAGAACGTTGAAATTGGAAGAAAACCTGCACAAAATGCCGGCGTGCCTGGGATGTTTGCAGATTCGCGGTAGTCCAACTTCATTTTCGTCAAGCCATTATGCTCTATGAAGCTCAAATCATTGAGGGGTGGAGCTGTGAGCATATCGTAGTACGGGCAAGCAATGGGTTTACGTCCTAGTTTGGTTGTGGATAATCCTTTCCACTCTCCTCCAGAAAAAAAAACCAAGAGAGCAAATTTAACCTTTTTCCAACCTGATGCTCACAAATGGTCACGTCACGGCCGTGAGTTACACATCTCCACATGGTGTTCCAAGTCATCCATGGTTGGTTAGTCAAGGAAAAGACCAGTCCATATATATCACTAGTGGTCCACCAGTCCCAACCTCCCCTCTCCCCTCTCCCTCTTCCCTCTCCCCTCTCCCCTCTCCCCTCTCCCCTCTCCCCTCTCCCCTCTCCCCTCTCCCCTTCTTCCCTCTCCCCTCTCCCCTCTCCCCTCTCCCCTCTCCCCTCTCCCCTCTCCCCTCTCCCCTCTCCCCTCTCCCCTCTCCTCTCGCTAGAAGGAAACCTCAAGTCTGGAAGTAGGGTTTCCCCTGGAGTTTTCAAGAGTCGGTGGTTGGAACTGATAATATGCTGGGGGGGGGGGGAAATGACATGGTATCTTGTGCATGCGCTTTCTTAATGATCTGTGGGATACAGGTTGGTCAGGGAATGTTGTCTAAAGCATCTTACTATGTGCTTGTAGAATCTATGTGTTTGTGGAATCTCGCAAAATTGCCATTGCTAATTGCACATGCAAAATTGCCATTGCTTATTGCACATGCAAAATTGCCATTGCTTATTGCACATGCAAAATTGCCATTGCTTATTGCACATGCAAAATTGCCATTGCTTATAATTGCACATGCAAAATTGCCATTGCTTGTATGTTAAGTTTTTGTGGCGAGTTTTGGAGACAAATATCTGAGGTGACCTGTGAGAGTACATTTAGCAAGGTGGGCTACATGTACCTCACTGTTAAATACATGTAGATACATGTAAGGGAAACACTGCTTAAAATTGTATTCAACAAGATTCATTCTTTCCTTCTTTTTTCAATCAAGACTGTTTTGCACGTTACTTCAATTTCTGTAACATTTCGATTCAACAAGTGAGAGAATAGGCCGGTCAGCAGGACATTGAGTGTGAAAAAAAAAGTACAGTGTATCGATTTGAGTCCGAGGAGACTTTGGTAAATTTACTCTCTTCTGAAATGCTAGGTCACCTCTCCCCCTCCGCACTCGACCCTCAACTCCTCCCCTCACTCTCTCACTCTCTCTCTCCACTTTTCTCTCTCTCTCTTTCTCCCCCCCCCCCCCCATTGCGTGCCACTCTGCGTTGGGTCCCACTTTTAACTCCCGGTAATTGGTGACATCCTCATGAGGAAGAACCCTCTTGTTAAACGCAAGAAGGAATGAGGTGGGGAAAGGGGGAGAGAGAGAGATGAAGAGGGAGAGGGGGAGGTATAATGTATCTAACGTCTTAGTAGATTCCTCATGACCCACTTACTGTACCTCACCATCTCTCGCCATCCCCCCTCTCTCCCCACCCTCGCACTGTCCCCCCTCTCTCCCTACCCTCGCACTGTCCCCCCTCTCTCCCTACCCTCTCTCTCTCCATCCATTCCTCTCTCTCCCTACTCTTACTCTCTCCATCCCCCTCACTCTCCCTAGTACCTTCTCTGTCTCCATCCCTCTCTCTCCATCCCTCTTCTCTCCCCACCCTCACTCTCTCCATCCCCCTCTCACTATCCCTACCCTCTCTCTCTCTCTCCATCCATCCCTCTCTCCCCCTACTCTCACTCTCTCCATCCCCCTCACTCTCCCTAGTACATTCTCTGTCTCCATCCCTCTCTCCCTATCCTCTCTCTCCATCCCTCTTCTCTCCCCACCCTCGCTCTCTCCACCCCCATCTCACTATCCCTACCCTCTCTCTCCATCCACCCCTCTCTCTCCCTACTCTCACTCTCTCCATCCCCCTCTCACTCTCCCTACCCTCTCTCTCTCCATCCATCCCTCTCTCTCCCCACCCTCGCTCCCTCCATCCCCCTCTCTCTCCCTACCCTCTTTGTCCATCCCCTCTCTCTCCATCCCTCTCTCTCTCTCTCTCTCTCTCTCTCTCTCTCTCTCTCTCTCTCTCCGTACTCTCTCTTTCTCCCTCCACCCTCTCTCAATTCCCCTCCCTCTCCCTATCACTCTCTCTACCTACCTCGTTGCCTACCTCTCTTTCCACCCCCCTCTCCCTCTCTCTCACTATCTCTCTCTCTCTTTCCCTACCCTCTCTCTTTTTCCCTCCCCTCTCTCTCCTTCCCTCCCCTCTCTCTCATTCCCTGTTCCCCCTGCCTTCAACGTTGTCGTCTCGCTGTGGGTCCCACTGAGTGAGATTTCCTCCCTCCACGGGTTTTTGTCACCTTGAGAATGTGTTGATAGACCCATCAGACCCCGCCTCCACAAATTTTCCCCTCTTTTGCTTCCCCCCTCCCCTCTCTCTCTCTCTTCTGGGGACCTCAGACTTCTGACTGAGGCACCCCTTTCCCCCAATAACCAGTGTTCTGCGGCTTTTTCTTTTTTGACCATCAGAATTGGCGGGGGTGGTTTGTGCTGCCATGTTTTGTTTTCACTAACTTGTTAGCTAGCACCTCGGCTCAGTTGTTGCTCGTTAACGTCTGACCTTGTTTGTACTTGGTGAAGCCAAGCCCAAGGGTGGGCTTTTGGCTTGTTGGTTTTTTTTCCTCTTTACACTATGAACCCAAAATGTTAAGAGAGCCTGATGTTTCCATCCCTGCAGGACCTTTCTCTGTGGAGGAGTGACATTCTCCGAAGCCATAGCTGCTAAGAGCAGTTTGACAGAGGGTCTGGATTTTCTGATCCAAGCATAACCTTTCTCAAAGCTAGTGAAGATTTTCTCTGCCTTTTAGATAGGTCCTGGTAGGCTTGAAATATTAAACTTTTCTAAAGATGTGGACATGTGTTTCAAATGTTATTCATGGCAAACAGTTTGCAACAATTTTGTTTTGATCACTCTGAAATCTTGACCCGATCTGAATGAGAGACAAACTGCAACCATGCTTGGGCTCAGGCTTGGGCTCAGGCTTGGGCTCGGGCTTGGGCTCAGGCTTGAGCTCAGGCTTGGGCTCGAGGTTGGGCTCCGGCTTGGGCTCGGGCTTAGGCTCAGGCTTGCGCTCAGGCTTGGGCTAAGCCTTGGGCTTGGGCTCAGGTTCAGGCTTAGGTTCGGGCTTGGGCTCGGGCTTGGGCTCAGGCTTGGGCTCAGGCTTGGGCTCAGGCTTGGGCTCGGGCTTGGGCTCGGGCTTGGGCTCAGGCTTGGGCTCGGGCTTGGGATCAGGCTTGAGCTCAGGCTTGGGCTCGAGGTTGGGCTCCGGCTTGGGCTCGGGCTTAGGCTCAGGCTTGGGCTCAGGCTAGGGCTAAGGCTTGGGCTTGGGCTCAGGCTTAGGTTCGGGCTTGGGCTCAGGCTTGGGCTCAGGCTTGGGCTCAGGCTTGGGCTCGGGCTTGGGCTCAGGCTTGGGCTCGGGCTTGGGATCAGGCTTGAGCTCAGGCTTGGGCTCGAGGTTGGGCTCCGGCTTGGGCTCGGGCTTAGGCTCAGGCTTGGGCTCAGGCTAGGGCTAAGGCTTGGGCTTGGGCTCAGGCTTAGGTTCGGGCTTGGGCTCAGGCTTGGGCTCAGGCTTGGGCTCAGGCTTGGGCTCGGGCTTGGGCTCGGGCTTGGGCTCAGGCTTGGGCTCAGGCTTGGGCTCAGGCTTGGGCTTGGGCTCAGGCTTGGGCTCAGGCTTGGGCTCGGGCTTGGGCTCAGGCTTGGGCTCAGGCATCATCTCCACCATTTTAAAGGTGAAATTACAAATTTAGGTCAAAGTTCCATTTTTTACATTCCCGTTCAAAAAGGAGATCTGTCTCCAAACAGTAGCCCCAAGCCTGCATTTTGACATATATATGCAACCTCAAAATATATATCAGAATTCAAGCCAAAGACTTTCGAGCTTTGGGTTTTGAAAAGGAAATATGTAGTCCCTGTTCAGCAGGAATGGCCACATCTCAACTTTAGAAGAAGAAAAACGGGTAAGCTACACTTTGAATCCTTTTTGCCGAGCTCTGCGTATCATCAAGTGTTCGCTTCAGACATGTCAGATGTTCCTTGCCCTTAGTCTTTCATATCATTACATATTTCCCCTTCCCCTCTACCGTGGAGTTTCAACATCTATATCACCTTACAACAGGTACAACCTTACCCAGGTCTTGTACATGTTTCTCTCTGTCAGCTGGCCTTCAAGTTAACTTCAACAAGTTAGTGTGCGAGGTTGGGTCACTCGGACCCTAGCAGTTATGAGTCAGCCAGGAAATTCTACATTACAGGTACATTAAGCGGCAGAGAATGGGATTCATGTCCTTCATATACCTGTTCGCCAAACGGATGTCAAAGAAAGGGGGGGGGACATTCCCACCAGTTCTTTTTTAAATGGAATAAAGACTGACTGTCCCTGAAGCAATTGTCTCAGGTGTAGGTATTGCACTGAGGATGTGGGATGAAATTCAAATAGTATGTTTGGTCGGGGGAAGTCGGTGACGGGTGAAATTCCCTCGGTGTCTTTCAGTCAGGATGCCCATTGTGGGAATATGGATTGTTGCCTATATTATAAAAGCAGTGCGATATATGTTTCCTCTCCCTGTAACTATCCATAGCTGCTGCGAACTACAGACCAGTCTAGGCCGACTTTCTAGCACCCTCTAGCCTACAGCATAATATGACTTTTTGTCACCCTGTGGGAATTGTTCATAGCTATTTCCCTTGCTGTCCCCCATGCTTGCTCCCTTGCTTTTTCCACTACTATCTCCTTTGCCTATCTCCTACGCTATTTCCTTTTTGCTGTTTCCTTTCCTGTCTCCCTTGCTTTCCCCTTACTATCTTCCTTTCTTGTCCCCTTACTGTCTCCCTTGCTTTTCCCCTTATTATCTCCCTTTCTATCTCCCTTCCTATATCTCCCTTGCTTTCCCCTCACTATCTTCCTTTCTTGTCCCCTTACTATCTCACTTGCTTTCCCCCTTACTATCTCCCTTCCTATCTCCCTTCCTATCTCCCTTGCTTGTCCCATTACTATCTTCCTTTCTTGTCCCCTTACTATCTCCCTTGCTTTCCCCCTTACTATCTCCCTACCTATCTCCCTTCCTATCTCCCTTGCTTTCCCCCTTACTATCTTCCTTTCTTGTCCCCTTACTATCTCCCTTGCTTTCTTCCTTACTATCTCCCTTCCTATCTCCCTTGCTATCTCCCTTGCTATCTCCCTTGCTTGTCCCATTACTATCTTCCTTTCTTGTCCCCTTACTATCTCCCTTGCTTTCCCCCTTACTATCTCCCTTCCTATCTCCCTTGCTTGTCCCCTTACTATCACCCTTTCTGTCTCCCTTGCTAACTTTGGGAATTCAACAACCTGAGAGCAACCTGGTATTTTGTTTATCAATGGTTCTTTTCTGCCTCTCTCTCTCTCGCTCAGCTCCACTCTTTAATGGAATTCAACTCAAATTGGCAAGCCACTTGTAACACAACTGTGATGGATGCACACACCTTGGCCATGCAACAGCCCTGTCTTGGGCAACTCTGGGCAACTTTCCCATCCCTCCTTCCCTTGGGGTCTGCCAAACTCTTGATCCAAGTTTTCCGTCCTGAGCAAGCAGGCTGACCTGAAGACGTCTCGGCCTCTCTCTATCTCTCTCCCCTCTCTCACCCCTCTCTCTCCCTCTCTCTCCCTTCTCTCTCCTCTCTCCCCTCTCTCTCTCCCCCTCTCTCACCCCTCTCTCTCCCCTCTCTCTCCCTCTGTCTCCCCTCTGTCTCCCCTCTGTCTCCCCTCTCTCTCCCTCTCTCTCTACCTCTCTCTCTCTCACACTCTCTGTCTATCTCTCTCTTCCCCTCCCTCTATCTCTCTCCCCCTCTCTCTGTATCTCTATCCCCTCTCTCTCTACATGTATCTCTCTTCCCTCTCCCTCTCTATCTCCATTTCTCTCCCTCTCTCTATCTCTCTCCCCTTTCTCTATCTCTCTCCCTCTTTCTCATCCCCTCTCTTCCCCCCTCTCCCTCCCTGCCTCCCTCCTCCCTACCCCCTTCTTTCTCCCTCTCTATCTCTCTCAAAGAGAAAATGACATGACATGAAGTGAAATGACACCTTCCATCACCAACTTCCCCCATCCACATCCCCCTATGCACCCATCTCCCATGATGCTCATCTCCCAAAGCTCCCAACAATCACATGTATGGTGTCCCAATTGACAAGTTCTGGGGGCAGTGACTTACAGGACAAGCTCCCTACGGGCACCAAACTTCGCATGACTCCAAAGTACAAATACTTGACCCATGTCCAGTGAGACCAGGGGAACTTTCCCCCAAAACATTGCTGTGACTCTTGCTTTGTCTCCATTTCTCTCATCCATAAAGTACAAGGCAAGAAAAATGGATGGCACTTTGGATTCAATTTTTTAAGATACATATCCTCCTGTTTTGAAAAGAAAAGACGACACTGCCAAGCTTCAACTTCGACAAAGGACCTCCAATCTTTCAGCTTTTGGGGGATAAGAGATGAAGCTGGAGTCAATGCCAAAGCATCTTTTTTTTTTTTTTTTTTTAACCTGATTTCAGGATCTGGATTCATGTTTTCCCCATCTCTCCTGGGATTCAAACTCCTGGTTATCGTTTTCAACCGGTGCATGTGCTCACATTTGATTTGTGTCATTGCCGTGTTGCGTGCAATGATTAAACCAATCCTAACATTCCCACATCCAACCGCCAAAGCAGTCCTATATATGCTGAACGGGCTAAATTTCTGCCCCCCCCCAAAAAACAAAAAAACAAAAAAAAATTCCAAATCCTAATTGAATCAGGTATAGGCTCTCCAGATATTTTTTTTTCAAGTTTTGTTCGACAGAGAGAAGGAAATTGTCTGGTATACGGGCAATTTGAAGTGACGCTTCGAACGAGGGAAAGAAAATCAAAATTAAATTGGACTGATTCAGGAATGGAAGCTGTTGCCTCTCAGTCTACTTTCAGAGTGAATTGACTGGATTGCATGTGATGTGTGTGACTCAAGAAACCTGAAAACTCACCGTGTGCCAAGACCTAAGTATTCCCAAGTGGTGCCTACCATAGCCTTACTACTGGAGAGCTTTAGCACACAAGTACATGAGATTGGTACCGGTAGCAGTGAGATGCAACGAGAAGTTGACTCTTGGTTCTATTGGGGTTGGCCCTACCAGTACCCAACTTGTAGCTAGCACCATATGATCTGTGCTTTACTTCATTGACTAACTAAATCAAGGGTTTACCCTAACCAACTTGTAGCTAGCACCGTATGCTCTGTGCTTTATTCCATTGACTGTATAACTAAATCAAGGGTTCGCCCTACCCAACTTGTACTGTAGCTAGCAGTATATTATGCTCTGTGCTTTACTCCATTGACTGTAACTAAATCAAGGGTTTTCCCTACCCAACTTGTAGCTACATGTAGCACCGTATGCTCTGTGCTTTACTCCATCGACTGTAACTAAATCAAGGGTTCACCCTACCCAACTTGTAGCTAGCACCGTACCGTATGCTCCGTTACCCCTTTGATTGAAATAACTGAATAAAGGGTTTACCTTACCCAATGACTTGTCATATTACGTGTATATCCATGACTGGCTTTGGGGAGAGGGGATATGGTAACTGGTTTTTTTTTAAGTTTTAAGGCAGTAGGCTATGTAATCCTGTAACATCATTGAATCCCCTTTATTGACCAGTAGACAGTGTTATACAGTAAATCTGTTCCATCATTGATCAGAGTTTCCGTTCATTGGTCTGAAAAAGGATCACGATGACTTCAACTGTGTGCAACTGTGTGTTTGTATTCTCTTAATAGCCAACTCAAATGATACAATTGTCTTAGAACACTCCTTGAACCGTCAAAATGCTGCTACTGTGTTTGGGTGTTTTTGTTTTCAATTATTTGTTTGTAAACTAGCAGGATCTTTCTTTGTCTTTGAGATCAAGCCTTCCTTAAACCTCTTCAGGTTTTGTGATTGCTGACCATTCTGGGGAGCATTGAGCAACTTGTTTTTTGGGTCACTTCATGCTTTCCAATGTGTTAGGATTATTTGGGGGAAAAGCCCTCTTGAGACAACCCAAATTTAGACGAGAAAAATCAAGCCAACAGGCTTCCCTCAAGTCCAAGAATCACAGATCTTGATAACATCAGAAGACTAAGGGAAGGAGGAGGGGTCTAACAGAGGCCACGATAAGTCATTCTCTGTCCCTAGAGGAGGTCGTAAGGGATGATCGTCCAGGCACTCAAGAAAGGGGCCAAGTAGGCTAGAGTCGAGAGATCTTGAATGAGTGGAGAGATCTTGAATGAGTGGAGAGATCTTGAATGAGTGGAGAGATCTTGAATGAGTGGAGAGATCTTGAATGAGTGGAGAGATCTTGAATGAGTGGAGAGATCTTGAATGAGTGGAGAGATCTTGAATGAGTGGAGAGATCTTGAATGAGTGGAGAGATCTTGAATGAGTGGAGAGATCTTGAATGAGTGGAGAGATCTTGAATGAGTGGAGAGATCTTGAATGAGTGGAGAGATCTTGAATGAGTGGAGAGATCTTGAATGAGTGGAGAGATCTTGAATGAGTGGAGAGATCTTGAATGAGTGGAGAGATCTTGAATGAGTGGAGAGATCTTGAATGAGTGGAGAGATCTTGAATGAGTGGAGAGATCTTGAATGAGTCGAGAGATCTTGAATGAGTCGAGAGATCTTGAATGAGTGGAGAGATCTTGAATGAGTGGAGAGATCTGAATGAGTGGAGAGATCTTGAATGAGTGGAGAGATCTTGAATGAGTGGAGAGATCTTGAATGAGTGGAGAGATCTTGAATGAGTGGAGAGATCTTGAATGAGTCGAGAGATCTTGAATGAGTCGAGAGATCTTGAATGAGTGGAGAGATCTTGAATGAGTGGAGAGATCTTGAATGAGTGGAGAGATCTTGAATGAGTGGAGAGATCTTGAATGAGTGGAGAGATCTTGAATGAGTGGAGAGATCTTGAATGAGTGGAGAGATCCTGAATGAGTGGAGAGATCTTGAATGAGTGGAGAGATCTTGAATGAGTGGAGAGATCTTGAATGAGTGGAGAGATCTTGAATGAGTGGAGAGATCTTGAATGAGTGGAGAGATCTTGAATGAGTGGAGAGATCTTGAATGAGTGGAGAGATCTTGAATGAGTGGAGAGATCTTGAATGAGTGGAGAGATCTTGAATGAGTGGAGAGATCTTGAATGAGTGGAGAGATCTTGAATGAGTGGAGAGATCTTGAATGAGTGGAGAGATCTTGAATGAGTGGAGAGATCTTGAATGAGTGGAGAGATCTTGAATGAGTGGAGAGATCTTGAATGAGTGGAGAGATCTTGAATGAGTGGAGAGATCTTGAATGAGTCTAGAGATCTTGAATGAGTCTAGAGATCTTGAATGAGTGGAGAGATCTTAAATGAGTCGAGAGATCTTGAATGAGTCGAGAGATCTTGAATGAGTCGAGAGATCTTGAATGAGTGGAGAGATCTTGAATGAGTCGAGAGATCTTGAATGAGTGGAGAGATCTTGAATGAGTGGAGAGATCCTGAATGAGTCGAGAGATCTTGAATGAGTGGAGAGATCTTGAATGAGTGGAGAGATCTTGAATGAGTGGAGAGATCTTGAATGAGTCGAGAGATCTTGAATGAGTCGAGAGATCTTGAATGAGTGGAGAGATCTTGAATGAGTGGAGAGATCTTGAATGAGTGGAGAGATCCTGAATGAGTGGAGAGATCTTGAATGAGTGGAGAGATCTTGAATGAGTGGAGAGATCTTGAATGAGTGGAGAGATCTTGAATGAGTCGAGAGATCTTGAATGAGTCGAGAGATCTTGAATGAGTCGAGAGATCTTGAATGAGTGGAGAGATCTTGAATGAGTGGAGAGATCTTGAATGAGTCGAGAGATCTTGAATGAGTCGAGAGATCTTGAATGAGTCGAGAGATCTTGAATGAGTCGAGAGATCTTGAATGAGTCGAGAGATCTTGAATGAGTCGAGAGATCTTGAATGAGTGGAGAGATCTTGAATGAGTGGAGAGATCTTGAATGAGTGGAGAGATCTTGAATGAGTCGAGAGATCGTGAATGAGTCGAGAGATCTTGAATGAGTGGAGAGATCTTGAATGAGTCGAGAGATCTTGAATGAGTGGAGAGATCTTGAATGAGTCGAGAGATCTTGAATGAGTGGAGAGATCTTGAATGAGTCGAGAGATCTTGAATGAGTCGAGAGATCTTGAATGAGTCGAGAGATCTTGAATGAGTGGAGAGATCTTGAATGAGTGGAGAGATCTTGAATGAGTGGAGAGATCTTGAATGAGTCGAGAGATCTTGAATGAGTCGAGAGATCGTGAATGAGTCGAGAGATCGTGAATGAGTCGAGAGATCGTGAATGAGTCGAGAGATCTTGAACTTGTAGAGAATTGGGAGAGTTCCTACTGTAGGTTCCCTGAGATGATATCTTAGCAAATAGGGCAGACTCCAATTACTCTGGTTTCGGCTTCTGTTGGAGAAATTCAGAGCCAGCTGGGGATGGGATCTATTTTACCCACTGGGGAAGAATGTTGCAATGATGATGGATGCCTGGAGGGGGAATAGGACACTTCATCTGTTTGGCAGATCAGGGGATGGACTTCACAAACCCTTATGATCAATCATTGTTCAAATTAAGATTGATAAACTATCAAAGTCACAGTTGCAGTCACAGTTGCAGTCGCAGTTGCGAGTTGGCAGTTGCAGTTACAGTCGCAGTTGCAGTTGCAGTTGCAGTCGCAGTTGCGAGTTGGCAGTTGCAGTTACAGTCGCAGTTGCAGTTGCAGTTGCAGTCGCAGTTGCGAGTTGGCAGTTGCAGTTACAGTTGCGAGTTGGCAGTTGCAGTTGCTTTTATAGTTGCAGTTTCAGTGGCAGTTGCAGTTGCAGTTGCAGTGGCAGTTGCAGTTGCAGTGGCAGTTGCAGTTGCAGTTACAGTGACAGTTGCAGTCGCAGTTGCGAGTTGGCAGTTGCAGTTGCAGTCGCAGTTGCAGTTGCAGTTGCAGTCACAGTTGCGAGTTGGCAGTTGCGAGTTGGCAGTTGCAGTTACAGTCGCAGTTGCAGTTGCAGTCACAGTTGCGAGTTGGCAGTTGCAGTTACTTTTATAGTTGCAGTTTCAGTGGCAGTTGCAGTTGCAGTTGCAGTTGCAGTGGCAGTTGCAGTCGCAGTCGCAGTTGCAGTTACAGTGACAGTTGCAGTTGCAGTCACAGTTGCGAGTTGGCAGTTGCAGTTGCTTTTATAGTTGCAGATTCAGTGGCAGTTGCAGTTTCAGTTGCAGTTGCAGTTGCAGTGGCAGTTGCAGTGGCAGTTGCGAGTTTGCAGTTGCAGTCGCAGTTGCAGTTACAGTGAAAGTTGCAGTCGCAGTCGCAGTTGCAGTCACAGTTACGAGTTGGCAGTTGCAGTTGCTTTTATAGTTGCAGCGGCAGTTGCAGTTGCAGTTACAGTTGCAGTCACAGTTGCGAGTTGGCAGTTGCAGTTGCAGTTGCAGTTGCAGTTGCAGTTGCAGTCACAGTTGCGAGTTGGCAGTTGCAGTCGCAGTTGCAGTTACAGTGACAGTGGCAGTTCCAGTCACAGTTGCGAGTTGGCAGTTGCAGTTGCTTTTATAATTGCAGTTGCAGTTGCAGCGGCGGTTGCAGTTGCAGTTGCAGTTGCAGTTACAGTTGTTCGCATAGCACTGTCATGCATTCTCGCTGTCTGCTACTGATCATTAGGTTGCGATAAGTTTCTTGAAATTGGTGGGAGCAGGAGCTGTGACCCAAGCCTGCCACAGAGAAGTGAAGCTACAGACCCCCCCAAAAAAAATTGGTCCAAAAGAAGGAATATGACTAATTTTTATCTTGTACATGGCTCCACCTGATCACCCATCATGTCCGCTTGGCTGTTTAATAGCCAGCAGCGATAATTAAGAGTTTGGGAAGCCGCTCCCCCCAACTTGTGTTTTGTCAAAAGAAAAATATCCCGTCGAGGAGATTATCGAGGAGAGGTTGCAAGGGCGGGTGAGGGGGTTGGTTGGATGGATAGGGGAAGGGGGTTTCAGTACTGGCTGAAACGGAAACCCGTTCAGACAGATGTAGGGAGGGGGCGGAGAAGTCTCCCCAGGAAAGCAGCTTTCGTTTGGTCAAGGCAGGGCAGGATGGCGGCAGGGACAGTTTGTGTGAGAGAGGACAGAGTGAGAGGGAGAGAGAGAGGGGGGGGGACTAGAGAGAGTGGGGAGAGAGTAAGTGAGAGAGAGTGAGAGAGAGAGTGGAACACAGGGATGAGGTAGAGAGAATGGGAGAGAATAGGACAGAGTGTGAGAGAGGGTTGGGAAGAGAGGAAGGTAGAGAGGGGGAGCGAGAGAGAGTGAGAAAGAGTGGGAGAGAGAGGGAGAAAGAGTGGGAGAGAGAGGGAAAAAGAGTGGGAGAGAGAGGGAGAGAGGAAAGAGATAGAGAGAGGGGTGGAGAGAGAATGGGAGAGAGAGGGGGGAAGAGGGAGTGAGATAGAAGGAGAGGGTGTGAGAGAGAGACAGAGAGAAGGCGAGAGGGAGAGAGAAGATATTGAATCAGTCAACAACAATCATGAGAATGCCAGCGGCTGCAAGTGCCATAACCCTCTCCCCTCTGCCCTCTTCCCACTCCAAAAAGGATGCTTACTGGGTTCTGTTTTTTTGTATATGATTTCGGCAAGTCCTGTAATTGCAGTCCCTTGGTATTCCTGCGAGGAGACTCGGAGATATTGAGTCTGCCGCGGTCAGCTACTGATGGAGTCCGTCTGGCAGAGCGAAGGGGGTTAGAGACCTTTTATTTTGTACTTGGCCCAGTCTGTCTGTCTCCAGGTGCTCTCCACTGGAGCAGCACAGACGTCAATTGGCTCGTGATCGGCCCCCCAGTCCGGATCTGGCCCTTTTGGGGGAGGAAATTGGCCCACCGACCCACTCACTAGGTGTCCGGGGAAGGGAAAGTGAACGTAATTATGGTGCAAAATAACCCTTCCCGCGCCTGCTGAGGGCTTTCTTGATAGTCATTTTCAGAATGCGGTTGTTGTTTTTTTGTCTGATGGGACTCCGAGGTCTGTCTTGATAGTCGTTTGCAAAATGTGGTTGTACTTCTTTTTTGGAGGTCGGCTGACGGGACTTGCCAATTGCACCTTTTTTAGGGAAGTGTATGTATAGAAATTACAAGCGGGCTTGTTTGAGTGACTCGGCTGAGTCTATGGGAAGGGGCTGTTGGTGCAAGCATCCAACTTTTTTACCAAACCGGAGCGAGGGCTCTGGCTTGGCCTTTTTGCTTGGCTCTGGCTAGGCGTTGGCTGGAGTTTCTAGCTTGGACTCTGGCTTGGGGTATGGCTTAGGGTATGGCTCAGGCTTTGACTTGGGCTTCATTTATGGCTCGGGCTATGGCTTGGGTTTAGGCTCAAGCATTGTATACACCAACCAATTACGGAAAATACTTTTGGGAATTTTTTTTTATTAGATTAAAGATATGGAAGGTTTTCAGTTGCATGGTGTAACACATCTTCTTTCAGGGATGAAACTTGCCTGGATATATCTGGAAATCCTTGTTCTGCTCACAAATCGTTTTAATTATTTTTATTACAGTATCATAGCGGCGCTGATTCGGGGAAAAAAGGAAATCTGGAAAATCCTGGAAACATTTTCTGCCAGGACAGTTTTTTGTTGGAAATGGTTGAGGGAGAAGGACGATTTTTTGTCGTATTACATACAGAAAATAGCCCACGGCCGGGATACACAATATTGTTCGTGGTGCATCGTTGCGTACAGCTCCTCCGGTAATCTTTAACCACATTAAATAGGTGTCAAGGTGGTTTAGTTTCCGTTTATTCGGTGATTTTTGATGGTTTTAGGATTTCTGGATATTTTCAGGATTTTGGAATTTCTGAGTTTCATCCCTGTTCTTTGGAGATGGAGTGTAGCTGCAAAAAGAGCCAGTAACTGAACGTTTCAAGCAGTGTGTACTCCTGAGTACACACTGCTTGAGATGTTGATTTGAGTTACTGGCTATTTTCAGAGCCACATTCCATCTTAAAAGAGATGCATTTAATGGTGTCACTGCAAACCCTTCACCTCGGGGGCTGGAAAAGATCATTTGCCGGACAGACTTTGTCATCTACATCTTCTTCCTTTTACCATCCCCCGCAGAATGAGAGTGCAACGCTGTCCTCCACCTCCCCGGGACGGATGTCTCCCTCCCCGACGGTGGTGCAGCAGATCTCCCTGATCAAGGGCGCCTACGGCAAGGGACTGGGCTTCAGCATCGTGGGCGGCGAGGACTCGGCCAAGGGCCGGATGGGCATCTTTGTCAAGACCATCTTCCCTAGCGGGGCCGCCGCGGCCGACCAGCGACTCAAAGAAGGTGAGAGGAGAGCGAGGGGGTAGCCTTCAGGGGCCAATTTCATAGAGCCGCTTAAGCGCCAAAACAGGCTTAAGCACAAAAAGTCATGAGCCACAGAATCCCCTTGCCAACCCAAACTTCATTATTGTTTCATGCTAAGCAAAGAAGAGTGGAATACAAATCAGAAGCAATGAACATCAAACCGCAGGGCAATTTGTAATCCTGCTTACACAAGGAAGACTTTGTCTGCTTAGCGGATTTTCACGCTTAAGCGGCTCTACGATGAGGATCTCGGGACAGTTTCTGGTGGGACAGGGGCAGCGAGTGAAGGCCGGTTTGCGGCAACAACCGTGTGGGAATGTCTCTGAGTGAGTGAGTGCGCATGGCTCTAAGGAGAATCACCTTCCACTTGGTTCTTCCACTATGCCAACCTTCAAGTTACTCTATACTCTTTTCAGAGCCACACACTTGTGGTTAATGGTAACTACACGTATGGCACCTATACGTATGAAGCCTGTAAGATTTGATTATGAAAAAGAAGAATACAGAACAAGAAATTAAATGGGTCCCATGCCGACTCAAAGCTTAGCCAGAGGAGCTAACAATACATGTATTAAGTGGAAGTTTTTTCAGAGCCACTCCCCTTCTTGAAAGAGAAGTGCTACATGGTGTTGCCGCAAACCTTCCACTTGTGGTAGTATTTCCACCATGCAAACCTTCAAGTCTTATCCAACTCTTAAAGTCTTATCTTACTCAAGACTCATGAATTTAAAATGTGAGTGAACTTCAGTATTGTACACCAGTCATTGGAAGTCGCTGGTTAGTGGCTGCAGTGGATTCCCATAGACTAATGTATTATACCTAGCAGTAGCCATTGAATTCAGGCACCGCCCTGCCACTGGGTCACTGTGGAAGATGAAGCCACAGTCCCAGGAATAGTTCCAAAGGGCAGACCACAGCCAGCAGCCAATGGTCCACCAGCCTTGTTAATAGGGGTCAAGAAGTCAATCCCTGGTTAACAACAGTGCACGCTGTCCGGTCTGCAAGTCCTCTTGAGTCTTTGAGGTTTCCACTTGTGGTTTCTCTAGGAACGAGGCAATTTGGTGTGGTCCGTCACAATTTTCTGCTCTTGCATTCTGAGCCTCCGAGATAGGGAGCACCAGAGCACTGGCTGGCCGCAGAACGTTGCGAGAACTCGCACTGGCTGGCCACAACCTGCTCTGCCCATCCCAATCAGATGAGGTCTCTGGAGTCTGAAGACTAACCCAAAGGCTGCTTGGGACATTCAAGAGCAATGGGCCCTCCCCCATGATCCCACACATTGCCCGTGGAGAAGAGAAGAAAATGTCCTGCATCTTTAGCACAAGAGCTGCTAGATTGGCATTGAGCACTCAGAGCTACATGTACATGTATTTACCCTCAGAGTCATTCACCTTTAGTACAAGTTTAAGGGTGCCTTGCCTTCCCCCCTCCCTCCCACCTCCCTGCCACCCCCCCCCCCTCTCCGTGCCTCCCCTATCTCCTTCCCTGCCTCCCCTGCCTCCCCTCTCTCCCTCCCTGCCTCCCTCCTGCCCCCTCCTGCCCCCAGCCACCAGGGGCAGTTTAGGATAAGCCTCATATCACGGCATTAGCCCCCCCCCGCCCCCCTTGGGCAGTCAAACAATAAGAAACAGCCCCACAACGTGACCACTCTGCTTGCCTGAGGAACTCGTACCCCGCAACCCCTCGAGGATTGGCCGTCTATTTCAGGATATTAAATCACATTTTGTTTGGGGGGTGGGGCGCTGAGACAAACAGTGGGACATAGAGATGGGGACAGAGAGATGAAGAGAGAGAGACAGAGATACAGTAAGGTAGAGACAGGGAGAAACAGGGAGAGACAAAAAGATAGAGAGACAGTGACATGGAGCAACAGAGAGAGACCTTGAGAAAGGGAGAGCAACATAGAGAGAGAGAGTTGGGGAGAGTCATGGGAACAAGAGAGATGGAGACAGAGAGGGATCGAGAGACAGGGGAAGACCGATGTATAGAGAGAGAGGGGGTTGAAAAACCACAACATTCTGCTCTACATACATGTACATGTACACCAGGAAGTGTTTAAATTAGCCTTTCCTTTGCGGGGTCAATGTTTGGGAGGAGCGCTGAATGGTATTCATTGTGTTCTCAGGCTCCTGCACAGGTCGTGCGTGGAAGCTAATTAGCAGGCAGCCAGCGCAGGTCCTATATCGGGACATCCAATATCAGGCTCACCACAAATATTGACTCTTTGGGGAGAATACACCACGGGAGTGTTACCAGCCAAACAAATGTACTTTGTGTAGCGTTGTGTAACTGGTTACCATTGATCTCAATATACAAAAATACATGTGTAGTCAACAGCAGGGACCAGGTCACCTCTGGTAAGTTAAACCGTTCGAAGATAATTTGCCAGAGCATAAGCCTGTCTCTGATGAGATTTGAAGACCCACATGGTGGGTTCACAATGTTGGTAGTTTGTGGTAACACTGAGTACATGACATTGATCTCATTTTTAGCCCAGAGTGACTCTGGGAATGCTCAAAAGCTAAATGCTTCTGACTCTGCCTTCCTAACCATGGTGTTAACTCTTTGACTACGGATATCAAGCATAAGGAGGGCCTGGTGGTCACTCTAAACCTTGGTCCTGCTAGGATCGAAACATCAGGCCCTCCTAATTTTTGTTATTCGCATTTCAATCATTTAAAGTCAGTAAGCAGTTTGTAGCATTTTTGCATATGAAATGTACTCTGTCACTACGTAGTTTATCTGTGACTTCTGGTGGAATTTATTTGCACAAGGTTTACAACGAGCCATACTTGTTTGTTTGGTCGAGCTGCTGTGGCGGCTCGTCATAGCGAAAGAGTCGAAGGCTCGCCTCAGAGTGAGCGTCACTTACACCCACACACACACACAAAATGATGTCACCGAAAACTGCTCTTACCGCTTTACTTTATACCCAGGGGAACTTTGTGTTTCTCCAATTGTAGTAAGCAATCCAACGGCAAATTGCAGTCACATTGAGCATTTTGTGACTTACCTGATGTGAAATGATGCGTCACATCCACCCCCCCCCTCAAACACCGCCCCCCCCCCCCCCAAAAAAAGTTCACCCAAAATTCTGGGGTCCACTGGGTTTCTGATTCTGCACCCCTTCCCCTTCCCGCCTGTACCCCCCTTTCCCCCTCCCTCCCCTTGATAGTGCCAGCAGGCGATGTTGACACGGACTCGTTGCGATTCTCTCTTTCCCCCTGTCGTAGGTGATGAAATCCTGGCCGTGAACACGGAGTCCATGGAGGGAATGACGCACAAGCAGGCCATCGCCAAGTTCAAGGTTGGTTCACTCTGACAGCAACGACTCTATACCCCCAGAGCCGTATGGCTTCGCAGACTATACACCAGAGCAGGAGTTGTGCAAGTGACTACACTGTAGTTCATTTCTAAAAAAAAATAAAAAATTATTACGTATCCGTTACCAAGGAATTTGGAATTTTTCGTTTCTGGCAAGGGAATTGACAAAGTTTAGAGCTTCCTGATATTGCAATCCTAGTGGGACCTTTGGCTAAGGCAGAATGCTACTGAGAAGGGTCCCACTGGAATTGAAACATTGAGAAAGGTCCTGTTATGATGGACATGTTGAGAAAGGTCCTGCCAGGATCCTAACGTCAGGACCTCTTAAGTTTGTTTTCATTTTTGTGTTTTTATCATGTAATTCTTTAAGCAGTTTTCAGCGTTTTACTTCTTTCAAGAAAAAAGTGAAGTAACTGGAAGGGTAACATTTTTTTGTGGATTGATTGATAGGTTTGCTAGGCAGCATTAGACACCTCACATTACCCAGGTCCACATCCTACCTCATACACGCAAGGATTGTGGGGTTGTTTTTTCTTCAGAGAGAGTAGACAAGCCTCGTGCATAAGTAGTTTTTTAACTAGCCTACCGAGCTAGTAATTTTGCTAGCCCACAGCAAGTTTTATTAGCCCTGTATAATCTTGAATTTAACACAAGGTTGTTAGATCAAGTAAAACAAATTATTAGTTTCTACCGGTACTTTCTCATCCCTGCCCGTATCATTTTTTGCCTCCACACCGCTGCCTACTTTTTACTAGTCCGCCGGGCTAGCAAAGTGGGTCATTTTACTAGCCTGAAATTATTTTTACTAGACAATGACCGTCAGGCTAGTGCTAAGGTCGAGCCCTGGTAGAAATACAGGGGACTGGCCTGAATTCATTGGATACGGCTAGACATTATGCAAGTCTAATGGGAAGAGGCTGGAGCTGCCGGCAAGTGGCTCCCAATTGACTCTTGTGGAATCAGAAGCCATAGCAGAGCTTGGACAATGGCTGTGTGCTGTGTAGTTGACCTGTCAGGAATGCCAGACCCTTTGACACTTATAGCTGAGGCCCTTCATTCTGGCATGTGGGGATCGCAAACAACTGATTTTTTATTTTTTTAGGTCAGGAGAGGGGAGACTGTAAGCTTAGCAGCCCCTGTTTGGGTGTGTGTGTAGCCTTGGCAACAGTAAGGGTTCTTTTCAAGGTTCTTTTCAAAGTAACTCTCTGACTTCGGCTCTGTTATCCAAAACACAGGTCGGGGACTTCTTCATTGACCGATTGAAGGAATAGTAACCTTTTTCAGTAACGGCGTGTCCCCTTTTCAGAAAATTTATAAGGAGGGCCTGACGTTTCAATCCTGGCAGGACCTAGCCTGGTCTCTCCGGTACGGCTCGGGTAGAGATCCAGGGCACAGCCTCCCCCCCCCCCTGGTTTCAGAGCACGTTCCTAATCGCAGTCGGACACTTGGCTTTATAACACGAGGTCAGGAAGAGATTGAGATCTCTTCTCCACCACCCCATGTCCGTCCGAAGGATCCCTGGATCTGGTGGCCTGTCAGTCAGTCAACCAGTCGAGATCTGTCAGGTGGTTCGTCGGACATCCTGTCTGTCAATCAATCAATCAATCCAGCAAGCAGTCAGTCAGTCGGTCGGTCGGTGCCTGGTCCGAAGCGTCTCACGTGGTCTGGTCTGTTTGTCGGTCGGACTGGTCCTTATTTATCTCTCCCTCTCTTGCCTGTAGTGGGAGCCCTGTCTTTCCTGTCTGAGCAGTCTGGATTTTTAGCCTTCCCCTTGGTGGTACAGCGTGGTACAAGTACCCATGCAGATTGCATAGAATGCTTCTCTTCTGACTTTAAACAACTTGTACAAATTTTAAGTCCAAAAATGCAAGCATGTGTCATGATTCATGACCAATACCCTGCCCCAAATAAATACATGTAGATTAATCGTAGTATGAAGCATACACAAATGGTGCAAACTGCTTACTGACTACTGGTAGGTTGCCCAGAAATATACAAATCCCTAAAAAAAAGTAAGAGGAGTTGAAGCATTACTCCTTGCTGAAGCTTCCTTGGCCTTGATCCGGATCACCACCAAAAAAGAATCACCCAAGCCAGTGATAATACCGACATACTGTAAAAATGTCAGAATGATACATTCATAAGTTGTTGAGTTTATATTGCAGACAAACAAACAAACAATTGCCGGCGAAAGTATAACCTGCTTGTCGGAGGTACATGTAACCAGGAGATTCCCCGGGACATTCACCTAAAGCTGTTAGGCCTATTCTAGGGTCTTTTTTGCCAATGATTTCTGATACTCTACCCAAACTCTGAAGTGGAATTGAGATCGCCAATATGCATTCATTGAATGCGTCGGACATTGTTTTTCCTTCTCTCTCTCTTTTTTTTTTGTGGTGGAGGGAGGAGGGAAGAGATTTGAAGGGGAAAACAGAGGTTTCAGTCGTCCCCCTGCTATCATGCCATCACCT
>OX465108.1:11568306-11572905 GCA_949987565.1 Luidia sarsii | reverse complement strand
GACACCAGTTACATGTAATTGCCTGATTGGGGAAACAAAACACAGGCAGCTCAGGCTGGATTTGAACCAGCAACTTCTGCTTTCCAGTGCAGATGTTTGAACCACTGGACCTCCGAGCTGGTCAAGGTTATTTAAATTGTATAGCATGGACGTGAATATAATTCCACATCGGTCAGAATGTAATCCAGTGTGCTGTGTACTGAAGGGGTTTCTTTTGAATCACTTGACTTCCCCTTTTACTAGAACAAGGCAAGAGTTTGGGCATTGGAGTGGTCTGCCTACCTGAGCCAGAGGCTAATGAGAGGAGGGTTTACATTCAGCATCTGGATGAGACATCACCGGCCAAGAAAGATGGCAGACTCTGGTGAGTCTCTCTCTCCCCCACCCCTCTTTCTCTCTCTCTCTGTCGATTTGTCTCTGTCTCCCTCCCTCTCTTTGTCTATCTTTCTCTGTTTCTCTTTCTCTTTTTTCTTTTCCCACTTTTTCTCTCTCTCTCTCTGACAATTTCTGTCTCTCTGTCCCCCCCCCACTCCTCGCTACCATATGTCTCCCCGATCTGTCTCTGTGTCTGTACCGTGTTTCTCTCTGCCTTTCTTTGTCTCTGTCTCTCACTTCTCACCTCGGTTTTGATTTGATTGTGATATTGTTCCATTCAAATGAATGGCAATGAATCAGAATTCAGTAGCACGCAGTGGGATTTTGTTCAGACGCCTCAAGACCGCTTTGCAGCAGTGCATCCAGCCTGCTCATTGTACAGAGCATTGTACAGGCTGGTACTGGTCAGTGGCTCAGAGGCCATTGCAGTTCTTGACCTTTCATCTCACAAGCTTTAGACACTGACCACCTTGAGAGGTCAACGTCCCAGGATACCCCTCTCTGACCTGACCTCCTATTTTGTCCATTTTCACTCTGAGCCGATGTCTGGGGGAAAAAAATATCTCTTGTCAGCCCAATGCCACAGAATCCTGACTGTTTTTTTACAAAGAAACAAATGAATGAGATATATGATGAAAGCATGAATGGATGTCTGTAAGACTTAAGCTGGTAGTGATGACATTCCTGACATGGCATTAAGAGGGGGACCAGTGACAAGTGTGTTTATTTGTACCAGTTGACAAAAGGGACAGGAAAGCAGTGAAAATGAGGATCAGCGGCTTACATATCAGACTGAAGGCTAGCGAGATGAGTTGATCGGGCTCTGTTGATGGGGCTCTTTCATTCCAGGGTTTTGTGGGCTTTTAACGTCTGAGCCCGGGACGGGAAATCCTGTCTTATTGTTGATTGGCCAGTGTGTCCTTTGACCCTCAAATCCGTTAGGGGTCACTGACTTGTCATGAACTGAGAAGAGAGAAACCATCATGGGGGGTGGTCACTTGTACCAAACAGGCCACACAATCTCGAAATACCTGGGCTTCCCATTAAAACAAAACAAAAAAAGTTTCCGAAAAATTGAGGCAGTCTTTGGAAGCCCTTTTATTCTCAACAACATCAGAGGGCTAGAAATGTCTAACCTAGTGTTATTTTTCTCTAAGGTCCCGCTAGGAACAAAACAGTAGTGATTGGAGCATTTTCAATATAACAAAGTCGCTTCTAGTGGGCTGAAGATGAAATGGCAAGAGTGGAAGTGTCCTATGCCTTGAAGATGAATAAGTCCAAAATGGGTTTTTTATGGCAAATATCACCTAGGAATAGGTTTCAATGCTCCTTTTTAAGCTGCTTAAGTATTTACAACCGAAAGAGGGGAATTCTTGCATCGGACAAGATTAAGAATGGACACATTTTTTCTGTTTTGGGTTTTTTTTTACCATAAAGTAGTACAGAGAAATGAAAAGCGTGTATATGTCAATGTGGTACATACAAAAATGTTGCAAACTGCTTACTGACTAAAATTACCAAAATGCAAATCATAAAATTTAGTGGGCCTGACGTTTCGATCCTAGCAGGACCCTTCTCAAAGGCAGAGAAGGGTCCTGCTAGGATCGACACGTCAGGCCCACTAAATATATGTCAATGTCAATGTGTACATGTATGTCAAGGTGTTTGATGTCAATGTGTTTGATGCAGCATTCTTGTACATGCATGGAGAATGCCACAGTGTCTGTCTTGAAATAAAGACAATATTCATGGCAGTGTCTGTCTACCAGTCTCTAATTCAGCAGCTGCTCGAAATTACAGCGACATCTGTGTGGACTTAAACAGCATGATTTACTGAATATTCTGCTGAGGAAACAGTATGTATAATAAGATTGCTGCTGTTGTTTTTTTCTTGGCTCTGTTTCTATAGTCGCGGGTCGCAGTTGCTGGAGGTCAACGGGGAGAATCTGAGGAACGTGAACCTGCAGAAGGCGTACAAGGTCTTTGGCGGACTCAAGTCGGGCCCGGTGCGGCTCAAGGTGGCAAGATACCGAAATGACCAGGTGAAAACTTGAAGCCGCTTGATATAATCTCACGTATATCTTATGTCATGATCAAACAAATAAAGGTACAACTTGGCTGGGAACTTTATAAAAAAGTTTGAAAAAAATGGCCTAGAAAACTTTGACTTGACTGTGACTTAAACTGGAGACCTCTGGTTTTGCTTGCGGGCGCTCTTACCATCTGAGCTATCCATGTGAAAATCAGGAAAATCAGACTGCAGTCTCCTGAAGACGAGCAGAGTACACTGTTCGAAACGTCGAGTTCCTC
Organism: Luidia sarsii; assembly: GCA_949987565.1. NCBI lineage: Eukaryota > Metazoa > Echinodermata > Asteroidea > Paxillosida > Luidiidae > Luidia > Luidia sarsii. Next base: position 11,570,220 of record OX465108.1, on the reverse strand, counting down.
CGGTTCTTTTCAGAACCACACTCACTCACAAAAGAGAATTTACATGGTGTCACCGCAAACCTAATTATCCTGCTATTCTCACCATGCAAACCTTCAAATCTCACATGTGAAAATCATGTGATAATCAAGTAGATATACAGTGATTCCGCTGTTTTCAATATCTAGAGTACAGTGTATATGTAAACATGTTGCAAATTGCTTACTGACTAAAATGACCAAAATGAAAAATGAGAAGGGCCCGTCACATACGGAACGAGCAGATACGGAACGAGCAGCTAATGTGAGCATGTGCTAATGCGGAGGGCGTTTCCCCACGTCCCGAAATGAAATTGCAGGAGTGCGAGGCAGAGATGGAGAAAGTCATGGAGATGGTGGCGTTATCGGTACAGCCCGACCACAACACCATCGAGGATTCCTCGGATGCCAACAGCCCAAGACCGGAGGTTCCCATGGGTGAGAACCACTTTGGAATTCCTCTAAAAAAATGTTTCTTTTCTTTAATGAAAAGCAAATGAAAAGTATATCGCAGCTCCAGGACTCGAATCTGGCACTCACTTCTAATAGACCAATTGCACGACCAATGTTTACATGCCAGCACGTGACTTATTGTGGGTATTTTTGCATCTCATTTGGTGCAGAACAGGAGTGGAAATGAGCAAAGAAGTCAATCATATTGTCCACACTCTTCTTTGTATGTTTTCATTACTGCTCTGTGCCAAATGAGATGGAAAAAAAACCACTATAAGTCACGCGATAGCATGTAAATAGTGGTCACGCAATCGGTCTATCGATGTACCAGTGCTCTACCACCTGAGCTATCCAGGCTTCAAACTTTGGCCTTTCCAAATACTGAACTCTCTTTGCTGGTTAACCACTTCGCGCCGGGACCTCCGAATCCGGAGGTCAATTGGATTGCCTATGCAACGGGGCCCTCCGAATACGGGCACCACTATTGTCCACATTCTAAACAAAGACTCTTTTCAGCTTAAAACAAAGCAATACGAATCATTACAAAGTCCCTTTTTGACGCAAGTTGCCACATGAATTGCAAGAGTAGCAGCAGTAATTGTGCAATTGTGGGACTTTTACTGTGGAGGATCGAGGGATACCGCGCTGCAGCTGAAAGCACGCGGGGGACATTGTCTTTGCATGCCACACAGCCCAACGGTTGTCGGTCTGGCATTGGAATTCCCCCACATTCTTTACCGTAATCTGTACGCTCGGTTGTGGCCGACCAACTCAAAGATTTGACTGCCTGGAGTGAAGGCTGGAGTCTGCGGTCAGGGATTGTCAGCAGCGTACACACACGCACACACACACACACACGTCCGTTACGGTCCATTGACGATGCACAAAGGGGCTTTTTCGAACGGATAATCTCTTGACAAAAGCCACAACCACGTCCTAATTGTGCCAGGTTTTACTCTCTTGTACCCATAGTATACTTGATTTATTTCACATAAATATATTGTTCCGATTGTTTTAGTGAGATTTGAAAATGATGCATTGTTCAAAACCCCCTTATGGCGGTCATCGGCGCTGAAAAAAAACCCCGGCGCGAAGTGGTTAAGGTACATGTACATGTAGAAGCAAATTGACCACATCTCCAAGGATCACATGACTTTTTCTTCAGAGACAGACTACAATCAGTTATTAACTCAGCTTCAATGGTTTGTTGATCTCCACAAAGTGGATGTAGCTTTTGACTGCTGTAGGTTTAACATCAGCCAAGACATTTTAGTTTTCAAATACCGGAAGGATTTTTCAGCTGCCTGAAGTTTTGTTCATCAGGCATCGGGCAAAGCACTACCCACTCACTGCTTATCACATCGAGCAGGGCAAACCCTCATTGAATTACATGTACATTCACCTCGACGCAAACATCATGGTATATCTTCCGCATGATTTTAGTTT
>OX465108.1:11178306-11563306 GCA_949987565.1 Luidia sarsii | reverse complement strand
TTTTTTTTATTGATTTTTTAAAATTTACATACATGTTGAGCAGTGTGAAGCATTGCACCTTTATCCAAGAACGAAAAATGTGCATTATTTGTTTAGCGCTTCATTTCCGTGTGTATTTGTTGCAAAATTATGATAAGATGAAAATGGGAGTTATTGTACATTTTTGTACAAATGATTTTCATACGTGGGTTGGTGTAAACTTTACACCAACCTTCATGTACATTGTATGGCTTTACTAAAGCCCAGATGCCCGGGAAAGAAGCAAATATGAAATTCTTCTGTTTATTCTGAAATTCTTTAACAACACCTTTGTGGGTGAAAAACTATCAGCCATACAGAGGGAGGCATTCAAGAAGAGGAACATTTGTCATAGTAACTGAGAAGACATGCAATTAGGAAAAATTCTCACTTGGGTCGAAGCATTTTGTCTCACAAAGGAAATGATACGATTTATGGTAGTTTTGATTTCATCAAATTACGTGTAGCTCAAAGCACTTGAGACAACATACATAGTTGTAGTTGAAGGTTCAGGCAGAGACCTGGGACCAATTTCAACCAGCTGCGTCCGTGTCAAAACTTGCTGAAGCATGAAAAACTCTGCCCAATAAAGTCAAGTTGCCAGCCAAAGTTCCACTTATATACAAAGCTGACCACCCAATATTTGAAAACAAGTTGAACGTAATAAGTACCAAATGAAATATGAATTGAAAAGTTGGCAAAGAAAACTTTGACTGGACCAGGACTTGAACCTGATACCTCTGGATGAATGTACCAGCGCTCTCCCATCTGAACTGTCCAGCCCTTAAATGGTGGTCTTCCCAAATAGTCAAATAGTCCTTGCTGGGGTGGGGGCTCAACAACTTTTGTTTAGTTCCCAGTCAGTTTTTCCTTTGTTTGTTTTCAAATGAAATATAGTTAGCAATCTTGCCCTGGGCTCTGGTCTGCTGTATCTACCAGTGCTCTATCACCTGAGCTATCCACCCCCTCAGGAAGGGGGTCTAACAAAATGATTGTCAACTATCGTTGCTGGGGGAATGATGGGGAGGGGTAGAGTAGTGAGCAGTCAGAAGCAAAGAGTCTGACGCTACATGTACATGTCACTCAAGATGAAGATTAAGGACTTTGTCATCGCCTGACTCTGTTTGCCCGAGAGGGTGTGCAGATGACACTGTTGCTAAACTGGTATGGACAGGATTGATTCCACAGGGGGCTGGTTAAACCCTGCTGGAACTACCAGCCACCTGGCACTGTAAATCCCTTATGCTCTCTCAGTGATGTCCTCGACTTTACCTTCCCAGCTGATTTCCACATCCTCTCCCTCTCCCTCTCCCTCTCCCTCTCCCTCTCCCTCTACCTCTCCCTCTCCCTCTCCCTCTCCCTCTCCCTCTCCCTCTCCCTCTCCCTCTCCCTCTCCCTCTCCCTCTCCCTCTCCCTCTCCCTCTCCCTCTCCCTCTCCTCTCCCCCTCCCTCTCCCTTTCCCTTTCCCACAACCTCCCACTCCTCCTCACCTCCCCGTCCCCTTCCCCCGCCCCCTATTCGAAACAAGCTTTTTTTGTCCCTTCTTTCCTCCTTATATGTCTCCCTGGGATATTTTGGTGCTTAAATTTTCCCAAAATTTCTCATAGGGCTTTTTCAAGTTTTGCAGCATTTGCCCATACCCGCTTCCTACCCCTAATTACCCATAGGGCTTTGACCTGCAGGGCTATACATTGTAATTGACAGGATGCACCTTTCAGCTTTTCCCAACCATCTCTTTTTGCCGGAATTTTTGTTTTTGCTCCCCCCTGCAATATGTTACTTTCTAAGAGGTTTCACAGTTTGGTTTCGTGAGTTTCAAATATCTGCTGTGTAATGTTCATTGTTTTCAGTGTTACTGTGTGTTCTACAAACCATTTTTTGTGGATATGATTTCATAACATCGTCCCGATACAGGCAATTCACTATAGTGCACCTTCAAGAGTCTGCAACGCATTTGCCAATCACAATGCACGAAATCTGTCGACCCCTTTCAAGATGTGCATTGGGTCGACAGATTCCACGTATTGTGATTGACCAATGCATTGCAAACTGTTTGAGGCGCACTATTTGGAATCGTATTGTCAAGAAGTTGTTCGGTGTCCCAAAGTTAATTCCGATTGTTATAAGCCAGGCCAGATTTATTCATACATTAACTTTGATAGTGTTTGTTTGCTATGCTTTATCGTCAGAATGGGGATTGCAAATCAGCATCCATTGGAGCCGACCACGTGGAGTCCGTCATTCAGAGCACTTCTGCCTCATCCTTGCACCACACACCATCCCCGTCCAGTGCCGCCCGCCTCTCCCCCACTTCCAGCGACCTGGCCGTGAGCCTGGCCCGCCAGAGGTTTGGCCCCAAGGCAGCGGTGGAGGCAGGCAAGTCCTCGTCGCTCTCCTCTTCCGCCTCCTCCTCCTCAACCTCCCTGATGGAGGGCCAGTCCTACAAGTCGGGCTCGGAGAGCGAGCTGAACAGCAGCATGGAGCGGGAGGGGGACTCGGACGTGGCCTCGCTGCGGGCCGTGGGCCGGCTGGCCCGGCCGCGGCCGCCGGACAACTCGCGCCGCAAAGGCCGCGTGGGCTCGGACCTGGCCCAGGAGTACGAGGCCTTCCTGACCTCCTGCCAGAGCGGCGAGGAGAAAGAGGACGGGGAGTCGGACGAGGCATCAGCGGCGGCCGCGGCGGAGGCGACGAAGAGCCTGTCAGGGAAGGAGAGGAGCACCTATCAGGAGCTGGCGCCGGGGAAGCAGATCGACGTGCTGACCATCCGCCGTCGGCCCGGGGAGAGGCTGGGCATGGGGTTGAACATCCAGCACACCAAGGGGGCTAACAGCCTGGTGCAGGGCGTCTCCGTCAAGAGTGTGACGCCCGGCGGGGCGGCCCAGCGGGCGGTGGGATGCCGGCGGGGCATCTGCCTGCGGGACTTCATCCTATCGGTGGACGGGAGCCTCCTGCAGGTCATGACCTACTCCCAGACGGTCCGGCTCCTCTCGGAGCTTCCCCGCGACGTCCAGGTGGTGGTTGCCCGGGACACGGCCGACACCTCATCGTCGTCCGAGTCGGACGAGAACTGCAACGGGAACTTTGATGCGCTGCCGCCCGCCGACGATGAGTGCCGACGGACAGAGAGCGACTACTGGGATATCGTCGAGCGCAGCGAGCCCAACCCCATCCTGATGAAGGCCTCCAGGCTGATGAACAGCACCGACGCCGAGAAGCGGAACGGAATCACGCTGGACTACCGGACGCAAGAGCTCTGGCACACCATTGAGTCCTACACCGGCGATTGCTTGCGGGACACGGGCAAGGTCGGGGAGAAAGAGGCACTGGACAACCAGAAGGAGTCGGCGGAGGAGAAGGAGATGAGACTGATCATCATTGACCCGGAATCGGAAGTTCCCGATGGGACACCGAGGAAGACGGCCAAGCATTCCATGTACCCAGATGAGGACTCCTCTGAAACCAACGATGAGGACGAGGAGGATGAGGAGGACATTGGTGACCTCCTCATGTTGGACACGGAGATGACGGACGAGGAGGACGACGAAGAGGCCCAGCTCGGATACTCCCCGCCTCTTCCAGGACCAAGCTTGAGGCCGCCGGAGGTCCGAGAGGATAAGATCTGCCGTGACGAGCTGGTGACGCAGAGCGAGGAGCCTTCCTTGAATCAGCAGCAGCCAGCTGTGGAGCAGGACCTTGTAGATGCTTCGACTGCAGTCACAGACATGACCGATCCTCCGATCACCGACATTGACGATCTGATCTTCTCCGATGGAGAGGAGGTGGACGAGATGAATGCAGACGAGGAGACCTCGAGCCCGGAGCCAATTGTTTCCAGCACGCCCAATCTGCCAGTATTTGCCGATGAAACGGAGCTCACGTGGCCCAGTCTCGGGAATCAGAGAGTGGCGGGTCTGGTCGAAGAGGAGCTGGTCTTCAGGAACGACACGCCGGTCTTCACCCCACCACCTCCGACGAGGGACGCAGATGTGTCCTATGATGATCTCCATCCGGAGGACTCTGAGTCTGAGGACGATGCTTCCGAAGAAGTGGCGCCTCCGCCTCTGCCTTCCAGTAGTCCACCGAAGGAAGTCAGTCTGGACTCGGTGGCATCCTCCACTTCGCCACGCTCCTCTCCCAGAGAGACCGATCCAAGTGACAGTCACCAGGCCAACCTCACCCGATCCATGTTTCTGCCCAAGGCGGCGGCTGCGGAGCTCCACGTGGCCAACGCTCCTCAGGGAATGCCCCTCTTGGCCCAGCCCAGGACGCTGTCCACCATCCCGGTCGCAAAGCCGCGGCTGAGCCACGGATCTTCCTCTCCCCTGAGGCCGCTCACCCTCTCCCTGAGGTCCCCGTGCCCTCTTGCGGCGTCTCCGGAGAAACCCGCACCAATTCCCAGCTCTCGGCAAGACAGAGAATCTCCGAAGACGGAGCAAGCTGACCTCTCCTTCGAGGAAGTGGAGGAAGACTCCATGGACAGTTCCAAGGAGCTGAGCTCTGCCGTCGAGGACATATTCGCCTCCGTCATGGACAGTCCTGACTGCGCTGCCATGGACAACAGCATGGAGGTGATCCTGGAAGATCCGGAGGACGCTGAGGCAGCCGAGTGCAGCCCCTCTCCGGCGCCGACTTCAGGCTCCCCGGTGAGAGCGCCCTCGCTGCTGATGAGGCCGCCCACCGGCTTCGGGGATGACTCCTTCAGCTCCTGCTCCTCCCCGGACAAGGAGTGCCTGCCCATTGTCGCCGGGCTGCCCAGGCAGAGATCCTCCAGCGAGACATCCTCCTCGCTCAACCTCAGCGACACCTCAGAGCGGGCCTCGGACGAGGACTTCCGGGCCATCTCCCCACTCCCGGTCGGCTCGCCTGTCTTCCCAGAGGCCATCTCTAACCTGAACACCACCAACAGCAACTCCAATGACACGGCCCGGCTGCGCCTGTTCCAGAGGGCGCACTCCCTGGACGACAGCGTCATCAACGGGAAGAAGGTCCTCAGGGCAAGCCCAGGCGCCTTCAACTTTGACCAGGACTCCAGCGAGGACGAGATCACTCCCAGCCACGTCCACCTGAACAGGCTCAGCGCCAGAGCTGCCAAACCCAAATCTGCAGAGAAAGCAGGCACGGGGGCTGCGTCTCCAACAGCGTCTCCGCAACCTGAAGTCCAGCGGGAGAATGCCGAGGCCGAGAAGCACGATGCAGCCGCTGAGGTGCCGCCGGTCAGCGCCGTGACCCGTCTCCACCAGCTGAGCAAATCGGACTCTTCCGGGAGCGACACCCCGCTCTCGCCTCGCCTGCCTCCCGACGGCCACGAATCCCCGGAGCAGATGTCCAAGTGCCCCAGTTCCCCGGCTCCCACATCCACGGGGCCCCTGAAAATCGCCAGCGACTTGCCGCCTGAGAAAGTCCCGGACTCGGCCGCGAGCCAACCTGTTCAGAGCCTCATGGCCACCGTCGAAGACTCCAAGCCCAACGTCATCAAGGAGCCCGTCAAGAGACCAAGCGAGATCAAGATCAGCATGACCTCTAAGCCGTCAGTGTCGCCACCTCCGAAACCCATTTCCCCCAAGCCAGTTGTGTCACCCAAGCCAAGCGTGTCGCCCAAGCCGAATGCCTCCCCGAAATCGAGCCTCTCTCCACAGCCGAGCGTCTCTCCGAAATCTCCGGTCACGACGGAGGAAGTCAGCGAGCCGACAACACCGAGCAGCGTCCAAGAGAGGGCGTCCCTCTTCGGCTCGGTTCTCAGGCGACGCACTCCATCGGGGCCAGCCAAGGCTCCTGTCACCTTGTTCCCGGAGGAAGAGGCAAGAGCGAAGCCGCCGGGTCCCTCAACAGATCAGGGATTAGGGGACGACACGAAAGACCCTACGAGTAAAGAGGAACCCGTGACCGGGGAAAGGATCGGAGACGCCAACAATTCGGAGGATCGTGACGCCCCTCCCCTGCTGCCCGTGAGCCCTCCTCCTCCGACCAGCCAGTCTCCGACTGATGAGAAACAAGATGAGCAAGCAGCCAAGGCGGAGTCCTTGGCAGCTCCCTCGGACGATTCAACCCAAGAGGAAGCACATGTGCAAGTCCCAGTGAGCAGTCCCCTCGCCAACTCAAAGGATAAGTTCACAGACAGACAAGCAGCCGTGCCAAGGAACTCCACGCCCAAGACAACCAAGGCTGCGCCATCCCCTGAGCCTGTGGAGGAGTCGAAAGTGCCAGAATGCACCCAAGAACTTGAGATGATGCCTCAGGCAGACCAGCCCCTGCCCAGATCGGAGCCCCACCAGGCCGTGCAGACACCAAGTGGGACAGTGATCTCACCCATCGCCAAGCCCAGGTCCTTCAAGGTCAAGCTCTCGGCCGATGGCTTCGGCCTGAAGAGGGCCGACGACCCCAATAAGCTCACTGCAAAGCCCCTGGAGGCGGCTGCGAAGCCTGCCAAGGTAAAGCTGGCAGCCGTGAGCCTGGATTTTGGTTCGGACCAAGAAGACGCGCCCTCTCCCCCCGAAGACCCGCCGTCCGCCAAGCAATCCCCGGAGAAGGAAGAGAGCCTTCCTCAGGCCGTCAAATCCCCGCCAACCCCGACCCCTCAGGAGCCCGACCTCCTGAAATCGCCCGAGTCGAGCAAGCACCCGGCGGTCCCGCCCTTGAGGGCCAGCCACTCGCCCAAGAAGCCTTCCATTCTGGAAAGCGTCAGCCCCAAGCCGGTGGGCGCCTCCAAGCTGAGGGGCCTCTCGGTGCCCAAGAAGCTCTCGGCAACGGCCGCCCTGGCCGGCCCTGGCCACGGAGGCGGCCTGCCCAAGATCGGCTCCTCGGCCATCATCTCTCCCAGGTCCATGCCCGTCCTTCTGTCCACAAAGGCGGACGGCGGTCCAACTGCCTCGGGGGCGGCCGCTGCCACTAGACTGAACATCAAGACCTTCCCCTGGAGCAGGGGCAGCTCCGGGGCAGAGCCGAAGGAGGAATCCGGACTGAGTCCAAGGCAGCTATTCCAGCCCAGCTCGGGCGCCGAGACCAAACCGGCAAGCATCCAGACGGTGCCCAAGCCCCTGCCCAGACTCGCCTCCTCAGGACCCACGTCGCAAGCTCCCAAGCTCTTTGGAATCAAGCCAGACACCAAGCCAGCCTCTGGGCAAGGAGTGACGGGCGCTGCGTCCATCCCGGCAGGTCCGGTCTCGACCAAAGTCGCACCGGAGTCCTCACGGTCCAAGACCCTCCTTGCAGAGCCGAAGGCGCCCCTCTCTGCCCAGGTACCGATCCCATCTCGGCCTGCCGAGGAAGTCCCCGACCTCCCCTCGGGCTCTCCGCCTCCTCTTCCCGAGTCGTCGCCCCCGAGGACGGCCACGCCTCTTGCGGCCACACCTGCCAGCCCCGCTGCTCCCCGGACGGAGAGTTCAGATGGAGAGGACGCCCCGCCCCTACCGTCCATCCCACCGCCACCCAAGGCGACCCTCGGCCACTCGCCAACTCTGGATGAGAGCGTCGATAGCCAAGACGACCCGGAAGAAGGAGTGCTGGAAATCAAGGTAATAACATTGAATTTTATCAAATCTTTTTTTTCTTAGATCGAACAAAGTCGGGAAAAGCTGACCGGAAACTTTTGAACATTTTTGAAAAGTTGCAAAGAAAACTGGGCTGGGACTTCAACCCGACACCTCTCGTTTTTCCTACCAGCATTCTTATTATTTGAGCTTTCCTGCCCTTAGATGGCTGCCTTCCCAAATAGTCAACTCGTATTGTTTTTAGCGTTATATACGAAAATGTTGCAGACTAAAATGCAAATCTAAATAATTTTAGAGGATCTGACATTTCGAGCCTGGCAGGACCTTTCTCAAAGGCAGAATCAGGCAGAATCTCTTTTGCTTTTTAAAATTGTATGACATTATTAAACCACTTCAAGACCCCCCCCCTCCCACTGGTAAGTTTTGGAAAGCACTAAGCAGTAATGCTATGGTATGTGTAGAAGTGAAGGGATTCCAAGAAACTGGAGAAAATTGGCTAGAACTCAGAGGTTTTACACTTCCATAGATTTTCCTGAATCATTGAGCATTTCCAAAGGTCATCAGTAGAGGGCGCTATATAAAAAGGGGCTATTATGAGAAACTAACATGACAATTCCTTCTAGGCAGCAATCCAAACAGCTTGCAAAGATATTCATTCTCTTATTTATTTCTTATTTCGTAGATTGATACACATTTAATAAACAAAAACAAATTTCAGAGCCAATCAAATAATGTGATGCACACTTCAAAGGTGAGTTTCTTCTTGCACAGCCCTTCGAAAATTAGTGTCCATATTTTCATATACGGTATGCTGATTGGAAACTTGATTTTTAATCTTAAACTTGACATGAAAAGAGTTTTTGTGATATGAATATCTTTTAATGATATATTTTCACAGAGCTCATCACGTATCTAGAATTCTTTTATGTGCGGCTTTGAATGAAAAGTCTACTGCATACTTCAACTCGAAGAAGGCAGTGTTAAGGAGTTTGTTTCATTTACATGTACCGTATGCCCCCCTGAGAAACCAGCAACAGCTAGCCCTCATTAGCTACCCAGTAATTCCCACGTCCACATTCTCACTCTCAAGAGGGCAGGAAAAACAATTTCTTCCTAAACACGAGACTCTGAGAACAGAACCTTATCCCTCCGTCGACTGAAATTGGAAGCTCCACTGGTCGTTAAGGAACAGCGCGCTGGCATCATCTCTATTAGACCAAGATGCGTTGGTTTTTTTTTTTTTTTTTTAAAGCCTTCACCATCACTCTAGCATCTGTTGTCATGAGCATTGCCACACCCCGTAGATTTGGACGAAGTTATTACATTTCAGGCTGTCGGTTTATGGCTAATAGATTTCTTGCATCAATGTGTACTTCATACACACGTACACACATACATTTGTTTGATATTTTTGTTCAGGTGCCCATTCCGATTTTAAAGTTACACCCATTTAGTCCGTCTTTATAGTAACCAAGCATTGCAGTGATTGTCTGTTTGCTAGAAGACATTCTCTACTGATAACCATACAATACATTTCTTTTAATGTTTGATTTAGACTTGGAGAAATATTTTCAAAAGAAAGGGTTATTTTATGCGGGTTCTTTCTTGACTTTTATTCATCTGTTAATTTTTTTTTTCATCAGCAAATGCAAATAGGGTGGCAACAAAAGATGTTAGTCTACTTTTTCCAATTTTAGTCATTTATGGGCTGAAGTTTTCAAATTTATGGCCCTTTTACTCCCCAAAACACAAATTAAAGCCTTGCATACAAACAACAAATTAGACTTTGGCGAACAAAATGTCCAAGTCCAAGTTGTACCCCCAATGTAAGACCGGGTCTCCATAAATGCAGCTTCCAGGGCCCAGGCAACATACTTTTGTCTGGCTGTGGCCACCTCGATGAAACCATTGGACCCTGTGGGCGGGTAGGGCCTAGCTGCTGCGTGTGCATTATGTACTGTAGTGAGGAGAGACTGGTACATTCAGAGACTGGGCTCCTGTACTGGTAGGCATGAGTGGGAGTATGGATGTTCAGTGAGTTCTTTCCTTGCTCTACATGTACATGTATATGGTTGTAGTCATCTAACCAAGGCCTGTCAGAACAGCGCAGGTGAGTGTGGCATGGTTTTTTTTTTATATAGGGCTTACCAAGGCCTACACATCCATCACTAATGCCCCACCATTCCCAATTTCCCAGTGTATTGTTTAGTTCAAGCCTTCCCTCATGCCTCTTCCACCACCAGTACCACCACCTGGGCTGGAGAACAGAACAAATACTCCTGGCCTGGATAATCCATCTGATCCTAACACATCTCGTGATGCATGAAATCGTAACCCCCCCCCCTCCCCCCACTAAAAAAAAATCCCTCTCTATAAACCTCATTGCCCCTTCCTCCCATGTGCAACACTTGCACTTGTTTATTTTCCCGCCAACCCACCAGTACTAGTGACTGTGTGTTGGAACCATAGTTATAGTTGACTGATACAGAGGTGAGTACTGATTTTCAATATGCCAAATCTCCCTACAAGTGTTTAACTTTCGTTGATGTGGTGTAACAAAAGAACCCCACGGTGCTCCTGATGGCAAGAGTTGCTCAGTTCCAGGTAGATACCCAAGAATCATTTTTCTGGCTTGCCCCCCCCCCCCCCCACCGAACATCCAGTCCTGAGTCTTTGTTATCTTGGAATTCCATCAGAGCTGAGTGCAGAGGCACATATACTGTACATTTTATGCATGGAGCTATCCATGATGTATGTAAAGCGAGCCTTGTTTCCGCTCCACCAAGAATGCAACAGGAACTTGGTGTGTTTTGTGTGCGTCTCCATCGCTCTATGGTTCGACCCTTTATCCCTCCTTTATCCCAAGCTGCCTTCCCATTAGTGCAATTCATCACCGTTCAGAAATCGAATCACCTTCCCAAGTGACTTGGCGGGATATTTAGGAATGAGAGCCGGGTCCCTCTGTGCTTTGCGTCTTGGTTTTACATTCCACTCCTGAAAGGCTACCGGTAATGCGTTCCCCATGTGGGCTTTGAGTATCTGCTTTTACTTCTAACCTTTGAGCATCAGCCTGCAATTGTTTGTCTGAATTTTCTGTCAGGCATCCTCTTATTTTGATCATAAATATTGGTGTAAGTAAGAAAAACTGTAAGTGTAAACACTGCTCATAGATCCACAATTTATAATGAAAAAAAAGTGCAAGTGATTTAAACTACCACTACTAGCCACACTCATGTTGTAGCCCATGTACTGTATTCCATTTTTTAGCAATTGTTAGTTGATCAAAATATTGAAATTGATAAGCACCTTGCATGTTTTTCAATAATCCTTCTTTTGTGCTCACTACCCAATTTTCTCCTTGACTCTTTCCCTTCGATTTCCCCCCTCTATGCAACCCCCTGCCCTTCCCTTTGATCTCACCCTATGCCAACTACCAATATCCTCCTTGTCCATTGTCAGTCATCCATGTCCCTATTGCTCTCCCATTCCTATTTGCTTTTGTCCTTGTCACTCTGCATTTCAGAAAGGTCCTGCAAGGATCAAAACGTCAGGCCCTCCCATTTTTTGATATAATTTTGAAAGTCGTGCAAGGGGAGTTACCGGAGCTTGGTAATATTAGTTGAAACTGCATGCATTGTGACTTTATGTCAACAATGATGTTTTGCCTTACTCAGCAGCCTGAGCATATGATTAGTGCTGTACATGTATGCTCAGTGTTTTTGCCCCGATGGCCTGCTGAGAAAATGTGGGCAGGGAGTTTCAATCAATTTAATTTCCAAAAAGCTGTGTCCACTTTGTGTGATCCCCGGGACGCTGTACTATGTAGCCAGGTTCACAACAATTGGTTGTTGGCTTCAGAATGAAAGCTGGCGTGTGATCCCTGGAGATTCAATTCAATTCAAAATGCTTTATTAATCCCTTAAAGGGCAATTACAGATTGCAGTTAATGGTTTAATTGCTTCTGAAGTTCTGACTGGCACCCCACCCCAGCAACTTTTTTGCATATCACTGTATAATCTCTTGGCTGGGCCTTAGAAAATGATCAGTGATTCAGTCATATTGGTTTGGTTTGTTAATCAACTCAGAAAATAAAGCAAAATGATGCAAAAACAGCTGTTTGGACTAAGCTAAAGAACATTCCTAGCCTCTCCTTAGTGTAGAGTGATCTTGTGTGCAATTTCATTTCTGGCACAATGAACACAAACAAATGGATTCAAATCTTCAGCTCAAACTCATTTTAAGTTCCGTCCCGCTTAGGATGTAAATCTTCAAAAGAATTGTCATCCCTTTTAAAAACAGAAATGACTCATAAACATTCTTCTTGGTCTTGGTCAGAGAAATTGCTGCCAGTCTTGAGTGACTATTTGGGAGGCCACCATCTAAGGGCTGGATAGCTCAGATGGGAAGACAGCTGGTACTGAAAACCAGAGGTTTGGGGTTCACATTCTGGTCCAGTCAAAGTTTGCTTTGCCATTGTTTCTATTTCATTTCAATTATTATGGAAGCACATATTTTGAGGGAAAAAAACCCTTTGTGATTCTGAAAATATCAGACATTCAGCACAAGGAGAGATAAATGCCATTATCCATTCCACATCTCAATCTGTCATCCCAGCGTGAAAACTATCCATCCTGCTGTGAGCCCAGTTATCCATTCATACAGATTTTAGACTACCAGTGACAGACTTCCCACAAGGACAAATTGAGACAGCAAATCCTGAGCTTAAGATAACCCCAGTAGAAAAAAAAATGGGCATTGTCCATCTTCACCCATCAGAGAAGAGGATTAGCCTGTGCAGATGCATCAATGAAAACTGGACAATAGCCACTCCAAAACAAGGGTGAAATTAGAAGGATTGCAATGCTTTCTAATCGAGGAAAGTGGGAAGGTCCTGCCCACTTTCCCTCTATTATAAAGCCTTATGATCGTATTGTGCATGGGAAATGGCAGCAGACTCAAGTGATAATGAGGCTGTTGAGAATGAGTCTACTAAGTGCTGTGCAGTGTTTGTTGTATTGTACATGTACACCATGGCTGGACAGTGTGTACCATGCTGGACTTTGGGCCATTCTGTGTACTAGTGTAGTGACATTCCTAGCTCAATTCAATTCCTACAGTTCGTCAATTCCTAGCTGCAGTCAAGTACGGTACCTCCTTTACTATCTGTCTTGGTAACTCTAAGTTCTAACAGAATGGTTCCTTCTAGCAGGGTTTCCCTGGAATTTGGCGAGTCTGAGTTGGCAACTGTTCAGTGGATGAGTTTTGGTATTATATCGTGGATGTGCTCTGTTGAGGTTCCATGGGTCACAGATTGTATAAGGAATTGAGTCTAACCCCGAGGTGGCAAGTTTTGGAGACAAACACCTTTAATAGAGATGGCCCATAAAAAGTGTGAGGTGGGCCACCTCTCCGTTAATATGCATGGGAAACCCTGCCTGCTAGGATTGAAACTTGACCTAGTCAAATCGCTCTATAAGATATTGGACCATGTTGTACACCAGGGAACAATTTCATAGAGCCGCTCCTCAAGTGCCAAAATTTGCATGAGCACAAAAGGTCACGATACATTTCATCACCTTGCCAACCCAAACTTCACCAATGTTTTCATGCTAAGTACTGAAGAGTGGAAAATACAAGTCAAAAGCAATTGACATCACATCGCAGTTTCGGTTTGTAATCCTGTTCACGCAAGGAAGACTTTTCCTGCTTGGGGGATTTTCAGGCTTAAGCCGCGTCCGCACTGGACTTAAAATGGGTAAACTAACTGAGCAAATAGGTAAATTGACCATTTTAAGTCCAGTGCGGACAGCCCAGGAAGTTTTCCTCCCAGGTAACTTACCCGACTCAAATGGGTAGTTTAACCGACCAACTTCTGCCCGGTTTAATTGACCAGGTCAGTTTAACCGAGCCGAAAAGTCCAATCCGGACACGACGTCTCGGTAAACGACTCGGTAAAAAACCACATCCGGTCCGGCGCAAGACTCGTGCGGGCGTGGCGTAGCAACGTGACTACTGTACATGCACATGTACTGTACGTATGTATATCGTGGGAACCCCCGTTTTCGACGCTACACGTTTTCGACGCTTAGCCTTCTAACTCACATCGCACTATGAAAACAACTCCGTATAACGATCTCAGACTTCGTATCTTACAGTTGGTTTCCTGCTCTTGTCCGTCACCGAAAATGTGGAAAGTTAAGGCTTTTCCAGTAGGCCAAACTAGTGTTATTCAAAAAGTTGCTCTTTTGGGGTCTATTTTCCTAGGTACAAAATTGGCAGTTGCTTCGAAGCTCCAGTTTTCTTTATTGTTGGTCCTAAAAAAAATCTGAGTGTACCATAACAAACCCCAACATCCGTAGAAAAAAAATCTATCACGCAACTTGAGGCAGTCCGTTCTGGGTAAAAACTATGGAGGCTCCTATAGAGCGTCTCGCTTATATAATTTTTTTAATATTTTTTTTATTATTATTTAAAGACAAAAAGTAACATGGCCCAATAGGCTTTTTAAAAAAATAAAAAAAATAAAAGGGCAGCTAGAGAAAGTACCAAGAAGGAGGAAATGTGTCTCTTGAGTGAAATTTGGAAAGGTTATAACTGAAGAAGCAGTGAGAAAGAGGATTGTGGAGTTTTTTTTAAACGTCACAAAAGAAGACATCAACAAGACCAATACGTTTTAAGCATAAATTATGAATGATTTGAGGAAAGTGTTAGAAGCAGTGTGGAAAAACAAAAACAAAGATGAACACAAAAAAACATACAGGGAAGAATTTAATAGTGCCACACAGCATTTTCAGTTAATTTAAGAATTTATTTTGCGTTTGGCTACACTGGGACACCTTACTAAACACCACTGACGAAAATAGGTGACGATGCTTACTGCGCGGTGCGCCGCGGACGTCAACAAAACCGGGTAATCTTATGGAAGTGACAGGCTTGATCAACCTTCTCTATGATTATTCTAATAGTCTGTGGTGTGGACAAAGTGACTGAGACCTCTTTTAGTGTGATACTTTCGTCCACATTGTTCAGTTTGAAGAAAAGTCCTTATATCGTCGAAAACCGGTTATTGGAGGATACACACGGCCGGTAGATTGTGTACAGACATCCGGTGAAAGGTCACCACGAAAGTGCCCTCATGTTTTCGCCAGTCGGTTAGTTTTACTGATTGTCTCGGTTAGTTTACCCGAGTCGAATAGTCCAAGTGTGGACGCCTGAAAGATTTACCCATTGGAATGTTACCCACGGGCTTGGTAAAAAATTTGTCCAGTGCGGACACGGCTTTAAACTTTTCCATGATATTGGGTCCCAGGGCTCACCACAAACACTGGCCCCTGCACTTTGTCCTTGGTGGCTTTGAGAAGGGTCAAGCTAGGATTGGAAAGTCATTTCACCAAGCCCTGTAACTGACTGTCCAACTCCAAAATTTGCCTTTATTTTGTTTGATAATTATGAAGATTTGCCGAGAATTGACTGAGTAAGACTGAAAAGAGCCAGTGTGTGTCAAAATGTGATACACAAAACCTTTAAAAATGCCCCCCAAAAAGGAAAATATTATGGAAAAAATAATAAAAATTTGAAGGGCCTGATGTTTCGATCCTTTGAGAAAGGTCCTGCTAGGATCAAAATGACAGTCCCTCCTAATTTAAATATTAAAAAAATATTTGAAAAAAAAAATATTATGAAAAAAAAATATTTAAATAATCTCTTTGCTGGGCCTTAGAAATGATCAGTGATTCAGTCAGCTTGGTCTGGTTTACTAATCAACATAGAAAATAAAGCAAAATGAAGCAAAAGCAGCTGTTTGGACTAAGCTTAAGAACATTCCTAGTCTCTTTGCAGTGTAGACTGATCTTGTTTACAATTTTATTTCTGACACACAATTAACACAAACAAACCCATTCAAATATTGAGCTGTGTCCATTCTAAGTTACATCCCACTTAGCGGTAGGATGTATATTTGTATATCTTCAAAAGAATTTTTATCCCTTTTCAAAACAAAAAATTGATTCATAAACATTCTTGTTGGTCGTGGTCGGATTAATTTTCTGCCAGTGTGAGTGAGTTTTTGCATGGAGGACAAATGCCAACATCATCTGTGATATCAATTTGGAGAAAAGACCTGATCTCTTGTTTTCTCTTAGTCCTGAGCTAATTATTTGCAGTGCTATACATGTGTTCAATCCCTCCACCCCGCTTGCCCCATCCACCGCCCCAATATCATTGGGTAAGTTTTTAATTATGGCACAACCCCCCACCGTACCCACCCACCCCTGCTGTCCCCACAATTATGTCTGTCGGAAGGGATTATGGAATAGTTTCCTCAGCCCGGCATTCTTTCGGCAAAAGAGCAGCCGGCTGTTTGCCGTCTCTGGCCGAGTTGAGGATTAGGGCAAAGGGGGATGTCATATTGTTGGGTCACACACTACCAGTGTGCCAGGGCATCAGACCAGTTGGCTCACACTGTCACAGAGTCATGCTTTTCTAGAGCAACCTGAGCAAGGAGCCGTATATAAATCTCAGCCAACCCAAGGTAATTTCTTTCCTCCAATGAGTAGAGAGCTTGACGTTCCGATCCTAGCAGGACCTTTCTCAAAGGCTGTTATAACATTGAATTCTGCCTTTGAGAAACACACTCAGCCTTTGAAAAATATTGAAATGTCAGGCCCTCAATTGTTTTGGAGATTTGTACATTTTGAGAGTAGAGAGCTTGACATTCCGATCCTAGCAGGACCTTTCTCAAAGGCTGTTATAACATTCAATTCTGCCGTGGAGAAACACACTCTGCCTTTGAAAAAGGATTGAATTGTCAGACCCTCTATTTTTTTTTATAGATTTGTACATCTTTGAAGTCAGTAAGTAGTTTGTAACATTTGTGTATATCCCTCCAGGTCCATTTCAAATCTTGTTTAACCTTTGATTTCTGTGCAACATTTTGTTTTAGAGAGTATCATTCAGAAAGCTTGCGAGCTGGTAACATTCTGCCTGCATTTATCAAAACTTCCTCCTGCTTTGTTCAGGTAGATTCTGTGACCTCTGAAGAAAATTATCTCTCAAATGGAGTCTATAGTTTTTTTGTAAGAATCTGTTTTGTTCTTTTAAAAATGACAAGGTTTGTTACATCGATCTGATCGTGATTCAGTGCAGGATGGCAGAAATTTTTTTTTTAAAGAAGTGTTATGATGAATTGCAGCCTGTTTGGGCTGTCTGCCATGAGTTAAATTATGATGGGCAGAAGACAGTTTGTCAAATCTGCGGACAACTTTTTGATAGTCTGGTTCAGTTCTGCAGACTACCAGTATATTAGTCACGCCATTGTGGTCACCGAGAAAGCACTTAAATAATTGATTGAAGCAACATTGCAGGCCATGTGCTCTGGTTGTCATTAAAATGCAGATTGGCTCATGTCGATAAGGACGTTCCCATGCAACCTTTTTGGGGGGAATCTCAGTTGATGAAGCTGGGGTTCTACACAATTATCTTTACCCTGGGGCTGCCACTGCACAGATCACTCCATTTATTCTGTGATAAAAAACTCTTGATAAGTCAAAAGTGAAACAAGCTCTCTATAACGAAGCAGGATTGTCTTGACTTTCTGGAGAATTCCCCCAAAACACACAAGAACAATGGTTCTTCAAGATCCTCATATTATACTGTTTCTGTATAGGGCACAAATAACCTACTGTGGCAAAGAATTTTCCCGTTAACATACTTTACAATCCATCCAGTTGCTTGTTACATGTGTATGGAACCTTACCATATCAAGAGCATTCCTGTATCTCAATTCTCATCCCACCACCATCCCCCCTATCAGCATAGCCATCTCAAGCCCAGGATGGCAATCAAGGCCTTTCTTGATAGAGTGGGTTGGTACTTGGTAATGCCTCTGGGTGGAAGAGAGCGATTGGAATCACAGCCCCCTCCTCCAAGGCTTCAGCGGACCTCAACCATCCAATCACCCAATCCCTCAAGTATTATCTATCTTTAAACCTGCCGCTACTACATCTGAAATATGCCCATCCATGTAAATGTTTGTTTTCTTAAGTGTTAGGTCTGGGCTGGGGAAGGACTTATGTGTCTCGATCCAGTACTGGCCGCGAATTACTTAATTCATTGATATTCATAAATATTCATATAGGCCGTCAAGCACATGTACATTGTGTACTACAGTACAGCACGGTGAGTGGCCTTTCTTGTTGGGGATTAGGCAAAAGTGAAAGGTATATTGAACAGCGTAATTTGCGTCAGTACCACCATGGAGGAATAAGTACTCCTCCATGGTACCACATACTGTAGATGCCAATAAAGTCCCTCCCTACTACACCTCACAAAACTCATTAGAGAAGTACCGGTACTTTCAATGTTATATCACTCATCCTCTTCAACCTTGGATAGTAAACTCTATTACAGTTATGGGGAGCTAACAGTGGCATTTTAAATTTTAATGATTATAACACGTTCATTCACGAAATAAACATGTCTTCTTCACCTTGGTTCATTAAGAATCTTATGACTCACTGTGAAATTGAAAAACCAGTCCCACATCCCCCCACTCCCCACCCTAGACAAGATCGGCCCTGGTGTATTGTAACGGATTTCAATTCCATCAACTGTAATCCAATTTAAACTTTGGGTCTTCACAAACATGCCATGACACCAGGAATAAGCACAGGTTTATATCTCCTGCAGTACTTTTTGGTATCTTGTACCTTGCGCTATGCTTGTAGACACTAGACAGACCAAGCATCTTGTTTGCATTCCATTATAAAAACCAATGCCATTCCAAACTCCAGATTTTATTTCTTTTTAATGGCGTGGTAGCATAGATTGGGGTTTCTTCAAAGGTTGGCTTCAAAAATGCTGGCAGCTAAATTTCGGGCCCTCTAAAATTATCAATAATTAGCAGAACAAAGCCTTTCTCTATGACTATGAGAAAGGTCCTGCAAGGATCGAAACCTCATGTCCTTCCAATTTTTAGTCAATACCGGTAAGCAGTTCTATATCCTTCCAAACCTAGATTTGCGTATCCATAAGCATTTTTTTTTTGGGGGGGGGTATTAAATGCTGATGATTATTTTGTTGATAGGCATCCCTGCATTAGAGGATTCTTTTTTAACAGAAACGTTCTTTTGCCATTCTTGTTTGCTGGGTTAGTTCGGCAACAGCTTCAAAACCAAACTCTCCCAGTAGATTTTGGAGAGGTCAAAAGAGGTCAAGTGGAGAATCGCCCTTTGCCCCCCCCCCCCCAGGCCACTTGAACCAAACACCCCTCCCAGTCCCAGTCTCACCCTTAGCTTCTCTCTCTCAAAAGTTTGCTGACAATAGGGAACCCGGAACACTAACCCCCCCCCTACCACCAACCAAACAATGGACACAAAACAAACTCAAAACACTCAAAATACAAAGCCAGCTCAAACAGAAACGTATAAACAGCCAGGAGGTTATTACATGTATACTTCATTTATTCAGAATTTGTTTTTTCCATGCTTTTTTCATGGCTAAAGACAGTGTATGGTTTTCCATTCAATAGACCAGTACAGTCGTTCTTATCAGGCTAGAAAATCTTATCCAGATTGGTTTGTTTTCATATGATGAAATGATAATTGGTACCCACTTCCCCCCAGTAGAATTGCATTTTATATGTTGACCTGCAGTACTTGCAACTATTCCCAGATTCCCACTGGGTCTAGTTTATCTGTCATCATTGGGTACTTTAAGGGATTGCCTGCTGCAACAGAATGTCTTAAATTTCAGAAAAAAAACCTTTTACAGGGATTGGGAAAGTTTCATTTGGCTGTTAAAATGTCTTAAATTTAAAGGGCCATATGTTTTGATCCTACATTAGCAGGACCTTTCTCAATTCAATTCAATTCAATTCAATTCAATTCAATTCAATTCAATTCAATTCAATTCAATTCAATAACAACTTTTATTTCCATACTTTCCACAGGCATACAAATCAATATAGATAAAATAAACTAAACATATATGATAAAAAATAACAAATTGATAACACACATTTTCTCAAAGAAAAGTCAGTTCTCAAAGAAAAGTCAGTTCTCAAAGAAAAGTCAGTTCTCAAAGAAAAGTCAGTTCTCAAAGAAAAGTCAGTTCTCAAAGAAAAGTCAGTTCTCAAAGAAAAGTCAGTTCTCAAAGAAAAGTCAGTTCTCAAAGAAAAGTCAGTTCTCAAAGAAAAGTCAGTTCTCAAAGAAAAGTTTGTTGTCATAGAAAATTATGTTGAAAAGAATCGAAAGCGGTGGCCCTCTAATTTTATGAGTTTGAATTTGGGTCTTTTTTATAGGTAGTATGAATGAGTAAGCAGTTTGCAACATTTGTGTATGTAATATTACATTTCTTTAGGCTCTCACAATGTACACAGTACATTACAATGAGCCTTTTTTTTCTTTTCTCTCTAGCAAAATGCCCCAACTTGCAATCCTTTCAGTGTGATGATATGGTCTGTTGATTTTTGTAAGTTATAAGCTTTTTTTCCTGTGCAAAGTTCACGTGCCCTCCAGGTTCCATAACCAAGGAAACTCTGTAGAGACCCAGTGACCCATACTGTTCACTCTGTAACCCATAGAGAGATAGCTTTAAAGTTGTTTTATACATGTGTACTCTGAATGCCCACCACAGCCCTCTCCCCCTCCAGTGAGACAGATAAGAAGTGCACAGTCCCTGTCAGGGGATACCTTTATGTGTGCAACGTTGGGGAAGGATAATAAGATTTGATTAGAACATACAGTGTGCTCTATACAGTGAGCTCAATGCCGGTGTCTGCACACATTCACATGCAGTACTTATGTTGTGTGCACGGCCGAGGAGTCTGTGCGTGGTCGTTTCAAAACAGAAGTAATGCGGCTAGACCGAGGATTAGCCTCATAGGTGGGGAAAAATTCTGTAAGCTGTTTGCCAGTCTGAGAGTCTGTTCCAGCTACAAAAACCTCAAGCATCTGTCTTTAGTCTTACGGTACTTGCTCTGTGATTTCAGCGAGAACATCTGCTGTGCAGCGCTGATGTTGCATGGGCTACTACAATCTGAGATCGCTTCTGAAATGCATCGTTTCTGGGGGTTTTTTTTGCTGGCGAGACTAAATCGGAGAGCGGTCTGTGGGAGGGCAGGCTATGACTCAGACAGAACATCTACTTGGCTTGGATTAACATTGGCATCTTGGAGTGGGTGGACACACTGAATGACTTAGTGCTTGTCAGTGAGGTTTGGATAGACTGCAGTACCGTTAAACAATTGTCTCTGGTCTCTTGAGTTCTTTGGAGGCCTTTTGATGGACATCTTTCACTCAAAAAGTGTTTTTGGAAAGAGGAACTGATTTGTTTTTGTAGATTTTAACTTGTGTTCAGATTTTGTTCTAATCCTTTTATTTTCTTGCTTTTTAAACTACATGTGTATCTTGCCCCTCCCCAAAAACATCCCTAGTCAATTCCCCTTTTGTCATATGTTTGTTTGAAGGTATTTCGTATGCTACATCTGAATAAAAGTGGAGTGCACTTTCTAGAGATTTGTGGCAGTTAATGGTTCACTGATTCTGACTGGTGCCCCCTACCTCAGCAAAGATAGTTGACTATTTGAGAAGGTCGCCATTTAATTTTAAGGGCTGGTTGTTAGAGTTCTGGCACAGTAAACCAGAGGTCTCCAGTTCAGTCCAAGTTTTGTCTGCTATTTTTTTTTTTACTACTTCTTCTTTTTTCTTCTTCTTTTTTCAGATTGTAAGAAATCCTGGGGAGAGACTCGGAGTTGCCATTGAAGGCGGTTCTGACACGTCCAAGAGCTGCATCTATGTGAAGGGTATCGAGCTGGGCTCGGCCAGCCAGCGCACCGGTAGACTGCGCGTCGGCGACCAGCTCCTGGACGTGAACGGCCACTGCATGGTGGGCATCACCCACGGCCAGGCCGCCAAGCTCCTGGACGCGGCCCCGGCCAGCGTGGCCCTGGTGGTGGCCCGCAAGCGGCCCGAGGACGTCTCCTATGCCTCGGACTCCTCCTCAGCTGAGGAGGAGGAGGAAATCACCGATCTGGCGACGGAGCTGGCCAACGCGCTGACCATGGACGGGAGCCGTCGCAATGGTGCAGCCGCAGACACTACGACGCCCGGGAAACTAGACACCGACGAGCCCGACTGTGTCTTCTCAGTGGACGATTCGTCGGCGCCGGTCAGTCCCGTCAGTCCGTACAGCTCGAGCCCGGACAAGAGCCCCGGACCGAGGAAGATGGTCCCTTTGGGCAAGCTCAGCTTGGACGGGGAGGACCTGGACTCCTTGAATGTGGTCAGGAGGAAGCACATCAGTGAGCGGGCCAAGAGGAACTTCTCAGCTGGTGAGTAGTGATCAGGAATCCCTGAGGTACATGGGCGTAGAGCCTCCTGGGATCTTCATGGGTTGGGCTTTGGGACAAGGCACAAGGCCCTAGCCCAAGCCATA
Organism: Luidia sarsii; assembly: GCA_949987565.1. Lineage (NCBI taxonomy): Eukaryota > Metazoa > Echinodermata > Asteroidea > Paxillosida > Luidiidae > Luidia > Luidia sarsii. The sequence goes on along the minus strand of OX465108.1, from coordinate 11,541,368 downwards.
AGGATCACACTATATGATCTCTGGATAGGGGAATGTTACATTCTTAAAGATAATGTAACCCTCTTCCAACCCCAAATTAAGTACTTACCAACAGAAGTCAGATCCTCAGCACAGGCTGCTTTTGAGAAATCTTGCTCACAATCTTTACCGCAGTTCTCATAATAGCTGTGCTGTGATTTTGCACCAGTTATCTGAATTGTCTGTGGAGTGGCGTCGATCATTTTGAGGCCAATTTGTTCAAATGGGGCCAGTCCCAAAGTTTTGCCTGTGCTCTCCTAGCAAAAGAGTGCTCTTTTCAGAGCCACACTCCATCTTAAAAGAGATGTGTTGCATGGTGTCACCACAAACCTTCCACTCGGTACTTCCATCATGCAAACCTTCAAATCTTACCCTTTTTTGTATGTGTGGATTTTCTTTTCTGCGTGACAGACCGAGACCCCAGGGGGTTCCTGGAGCGCTCCTGGTCAGAGAGTTCCACCTCCACCGTCCTGCTTTCAACCAGCGAGCTGGAGAGGCTGATTGAGGATGCCAATGAATCGCTGGACGATGGGGCTGACAGCGACGTGACTGTGGTCATCCTGCACAAGGAGCACGAGATCCAGGGGTTGGGACTAACCGTGTCTGGAGGCATTGACCAGGAGAAGAAGGAGATCATGGTAAAACAAAAAACCCTGTCCCCAAACCTTGTCCCCAAACCCTGTCCCAAACCCTGTCCCCAAACCCTGTCCCAAAACCCTGTCCCAAAAGTCCTGTCCCAAAAGTCCTGTCCCAAAAGTCCTGTCCCAAAAGTCCTGTCCCAAAAGTCCTGTCCCAAAAGTCCTGTCCCAAAACCCTGTCCCCAAACCCTGTCCCAAAAACCCTGTCCCAAAAACCCTGTCCCAAAAACCCTGTCCCCAAAACCCTGTCCCCAAACCCTGTCCCAAACCCTGTCCCCAAACCCTGTCCCCAAACCCTGTCCCCAAACCCTGTCCCCAAAACCCTGTCCCCAAAACCCTGTCCCCAAAACCCTGTCCCCAAACCCTGTCCCCAAACCCCAAACCCTGCCCCCAAAACCCTGTCCCAAAACCCTGTCCCCCAAACCCTGTCCCCAAACCCTGTCCCCAAACCCTGTCCCCAAACCCTGTCCCCAAACCCCAAACACTGTCCCCAAACCCTGTCCCCAAACCCTGTCCCCAAATCCTGTGTCCAAACCCTGTGTCCAAAACCTGTCCCCAAAATCCTGTCCCCAAAATCCTGTCCCCAAATCCTGTCCCCAAATCCTGTCCCCAAATCCTGTCCCCAAAACCCTGTCCCCAAAACCCTGTCCCCAAAACCCTGTCCCCAAACCCTGTCCCCCACACCCTGCCCCCGAACCCTGTCCTCAAACATTTGGTAATAGAATACAGCCAATATACAAGCCACATTGATTCTTGCAGTTATTCATATTTTAGTGCTATCCTACATGTAGCACAGGAAGCACTACCGGTACTTAATTTAATGTTTGATGAGTGTCACGCCGCTTAAAAGTCTGTGTGTTTTGTCGCTCGTCGTGAATGCAGGTTCACCGTGTGATTCCCAATGGGCTGGCTGACCGCTCCGGCCGCATCCAGCGCGGCGATCGGGTCCTGTCGGTCAACGGCCGTGTCCTGAAGGACGCCACCCACGCCGAGCTCCTGGAGATGCTCAAGAGCAAGCGGCAGGACGTGGTCTTAGTGGTTGCCCATCACCAGACCCCAGAGGAAGGTAAAGAGACGGAGATCATTCACATCAGCAGGGCCCAATTTCATTGAGCCGCTTAAGCGTGAAAATCTGCTCAGCAGCAAAAGCCTTCCTTGTGTAAACAGGATTACAAACTGCACTGCGATGTGATGTCAGTTGCTTTTTACTTGTATTCCATGCTTTACTTAGCATGAAACAATAGTGAAGTTTGGGTTGGTGAGGTGATCCTATGAATCATAACTTTCTGCGCTTAAGCAGCTCTATGAAATTGATCACCGATTAACCAGATGCTCAAATGAGACAGACGGGTTATTTTTTATTATTTTTTATGCAAATTCACCCAAAACAAGGCTAAAAAGCTACTCAAGGTTAAGGGCTAAGGGAAGAAGGAGATAGTGAGGGACTCAGGAAGGCTGGAGATAGGAATTAACAATCCTTTTAAAAAGGACAAGATCGTAGGCAGGGGGAAAACAAGAACCAGGAAGGTAATTCCAGATGGAGGCAGAAGCTGTTCCGATACCTCTACATTGTACACCTTGGGTAAGATAGGGTGTGTGGATGAGAGGAGGCAAACAGCCTGGTTGCTCGCTTAAATGGGGGAACAGGTAGGCAAGAGCAGAGGAACCCCTTCCATTAAAATATCGGTAGAGGAGACTCAGGGTGGCCACTGTCCTATGATGGGCTAGGGGGCTGCAATGACGACCCAAGCTCCTAGCCTCTCTGTACCTGATCTGACAGGGACAAGTGACAGGCAGATGCACCTGCCCAAATATGAGAGCAGTATTCCAGGAATGCTGAAGGTCTCCTCATTCAGTGTCGTTCTTTGGGCGAAGGACGTACCGGTATCTTGAAACAGCAGTGTACGAAAACCTTTTTGGGGAACAGATTCATAACACAGCCACACCTTAGTACAGTACATAGTACAAAAAGGGCTACTGCTAAGTTCAAACCCTGGTATACAGTCAAACTGGTTTACCATTTTGTTAGCCATCCAAATAAATCATGCTTTGACAATTCACCAAAGTTAAATTTGGTTTTGGTGTAAAGAAAACAGTTGGGCCAATCATACCTAAACTTGCTGAAGCACCAAAACATTGCTCTTGTAAAAAATGAGGTAGACAATGGAAGCTCCACTCGCGTTGAATGAAATAGTCCAATACAAGTCCACAGATCATTGTGCCAGACTTGAAGTCATTACCACGGGCAATTGGTCACACGTTGCAGCCATTAAAAACGTGATCATATTCTCTGTTCAAAGTCAGCAAGTCTCACACAACAGAGTCATCACAAGGGCTAGCCATGATAGACTTCACATGTGTCTGCTCAGCCTAGCCAGCTGTGAGGAATGATCATTACACGCACGTGTAGTGATGACTCCCAAGTCTGTCGGTGACCAAACAAAATTGCGAGGATAGGAAAGCCATTGATTGGTTTCGGCTGGTCGCACCGATGAAGGTGTCTTGGTCTTGGGTGGAAATTTCCTGAGGATAATTCAGGGCGGGTGGGGGGGGAACTATGATATACAGGGGACTGTAGCACCCTCAGTGTACAAATATAGTGTCGGAGTTGAGTTATGTTGCTATGGGAATCAGTTAGTGTACAAAAGATTGATAATGTGCTTAACTATGAGTACATGGCCATGAGTATGAGTACAAGCTCTTGGCTGTAAGGATAAGTACAAGGGGCCATTAGCCAAAGTAAAAGTACTTGGCCATGGGTAGGAATATGAGTTCTTGGCCATGAGGATAAGTACAAGGGGCCATTAGTATAAATATAAAAGTATGAATATGAGTACTTGGCCATGAGGATAAGTACAAGGGGCCATTAGTATAAGTAAAAGTAATTGGCCATGGGTATAAATATGAGTACTTGGCCATGAGGATAAGTACAAGGGGCCATTAGTATAAGTAAAAGTAATTGGCCATGGGTATGAATATGAGTACTTGGCCATGAGGATAAGTACAAGGGGCCATTAGTATAAGTAAAAGTAATTGGCCATGGGTATAAATATGAGTACTTGGCCATGAGGATAAGTACAAGGGGCCATTAGTATAAGTAAAAGTACTTGGCCATGGGTATGAATATGAGTACTCAGCCATGAGGATAAGTACAAGGGGCCATTAGTATAAGTAAAAGTACTTGGCCATGGGTATGAATATGAGTACTCAGCCATGAGGATAAGTACAAGGGGCCATTAGTATAAGTAAAAGTACTTGGCCATGGTTATGAATATGAGTACTCAGCCATGAGGATAAGTACAAGGGGCCATTAGTATAAATATAAAAGTATGAATATGAGTACTTGGCCATGAGGATAAGTACAAGGGGCCATTAGTATAAGTAAAAGTAATTGGCCATGGGTATAAATATGAGTACTTGGCCATGAGGATAAGTACAAGGGGCCATTAGTATAAGTAAAAGTACTTGGCCATGGGTATGAATATGAGTACTCAGCCATGAGGATAAGTACAAGGGGCCATTAGTATAAGTAAAAGTACTTGGCCATGGGTATGAATATGAGTACTCAGCCATGAGGATAAGTACAAGGGGCCATTAGTATAAGTAAAAGTACTTAGCCATGGTTATGAATATGAGTACTCAGCCATGAGGATAAGTACAAGGGGCCATTAGTATAAGTAAAAGTACTTGGCCATGGGTATGAATATGAGTACTCAGCCATGAGGATAAGTACAAGGGGTCATTAGTATAAGTAAAAGTACTTGGCCATGGTTATGAATATGAGTACTCAGCCATGAGGATAAGTACAAGGGGCCATTAGTATAAGTAAAAGTACTTGGCCATGGGTATGAGTATGAGCACCTGGTACTTTGCCATGAGTATGAGCACAAGTACTTGTTATGACATCAAACAATTCATTGGTTATACCATTTGAAGGAAGTCATTAGCTATTTGGGTAATTTAAGTCAGCGATCAGTTTGCAATAATGACTTGTATCACTGATTTATCTTCTTGAAACAAAAACAAAAACAGAGGAGGAGGTTCCCTCGTCGGAGACGGTGGAGATCGAGATGGCCAAGGGCCCAGCCGGCTTAGGCTTCAGCGTAGAGGGTGGCAAGAGTTCGCCCAAGGGCGACCTGCCCATCACCGTCAAGAAGATCTTTGCCGGCGGCGTGGCCGACCGCAGCGGGCAGCTGCACGTGGGCGACGACCTGCTGGAGGTCAACGGCCGGCGCATGGCCCCCATGACCCACTTTGAGGCCTGGACCTACCTCAAGTCGCTCCCTGTCGGCATTGTCAGGATGAAGATCAAACTGGCCACTCCGCCGCTCAGCAACTAGGGGGAAGGAGACGGAGACACGCACTCAGAGACAGAGACACGGGGACAGCAACAGAGAGAGGCAGACAGAGATAGGAAGAAAGAGACAGAGACACAGATCGAGAAACAGTTAGACCGTGAGATAGAGGCAGAAACAGAGCAAGATGGAGACTTTAGAAAAGAGACACAGAGCTGCTTAAGCACAAGAAAACTACGAATGAAAACTCATTCGGGGATGAGAACATATTTGGCCACCATATGTTATGTGGTGCTCTTTGTTTTTGACTTGAATCAGAATATTAGGTGCTCGGCATAAGTTACAAGTGGAATTTGGTTTGGTTTTGCTGCCTGATTTTTATCAAATGTGAGGCTTTTCATTCTCATGAAATTCGCCTCCAGGACCCTGTAAGCGCCTGCAATGATTGAATGGTTCTCTGTACTACTACACTGCTATAATGTAACTATGAGGTATGTGTACCGGTACATGTATATGACATGACTTCTTAACATACCACAAAATTAATTGTCCAAACACGTTATGCTGCAAGTAATAGGCCTTTTCCCATAGATGCCATTGCATCACACTTGGTGCGAAGGAAGGGGCGAATGAGATACCTTTTTTTGACTTCCAGACGTAGTTACCCTTACCTAATGGTGTCATATTTATTCCTACAAAAAGACACCAGGCAAAACTGCATTTGACCAGTCCCACAAGTTGCCGCCCAATACGGTAATAGAAATGTCACTCTTCCTTGTTCTCTCATGTAACAATTCCATTCTCGATGTAAAACAGTTAATGCAGAGAAGTGATGAAAAATTCATAAAGTTTTCTTCAGTAGCAGCAGCTGATTTCAAGAAAAGTTACATAAGTTACGCAAAGTACAAATGTTGTGTAAGTCTTGCGCCACAATGGCTCTTTTGTGCACTATTTAGAAAAGGCAACAAAATGTTGCGTAAGCAACATTTGAAGTTTCGTGAAATCGGCTGCTAATAGCCAAGTTCAATCTGCAGTTCCAAAATAAAGTTGTGCTGTGAGGAGATATAGCGCCCTCATCAGTTCGTGCATGGAGAGGGCGGTAGCTGGAAGGGCTGGAATAGCTCCCTCTGTTGATCATGCACGGAGAAGTTGGTGCTGAATCCGAATAATAATGCATCACATGAAATGTGTGCTCTAGTTTGTTTTTTCTTACAAAGTCAAAGTTGTTGTTGTTGTTGTTTTTATCTCATCCAAGTTCTTCATGACGGACAAATTGTGTAACTCGATCACTTTATTGTTCAATGACTGGAAAATCTTGTCTTCGCTCAAAAAGTGGAATTTGAGTTGCCAAGTTGAAAAAGCAATAAATGCTGTGAACGTGATGGATGTGAATATGTAAATCACTTCCTATATTACAAGCAAGTTATGTTTCTGCCAGAAATATGCTTAACCCTTCAATTTCATAAGATTTATGTGATTTTTTTTTTTTAAATAGCATGTGACATGCTTATTACCAACTGTAAAAAGAAGAAGTCCAAAGTGACAATTGTACATTTTTGTTTATAATTACGACACTATCACTGTAAATTCTAACAATGTGCTAATCACGTGAGGAAGATTATTATATTCAGATTCATACCTAGTGTTATTCATGTTCAAACGAACAGGAAAATGGTGTTAATTTTCATGTATTCCCTCATGCACCTTTTTAAAGAGATTCGCCAATGAATGAAAGACAAAAGCGTATGGGAATCTTTGGGGTTCCAAGCTTACCATTTAACTATTTTTATTCACGTAATATCTCATCTGTCCATTGATTTCTTCCTTTGATGTATTTTTTTTTTTTTTATACTTGAACCAAGTGCAATAGATCTTGTATGTTGATATCAGCCTGGTTATTTGTATTGTTTGGGCAGTGGAAATCACTGCATTATTAAAACCTCCAATTTGCAAAACAATTTTATGATTTAGAAAGTTGTCCAGTTTGGACAGGGAAAGGTTTATCATTATTTCAATGAATTGGTGCATTTTTTCTACATGGCTGGTGGTCATTTTCCCAATGGCCTTTGTGCTGTGTCTCCATCATGGTCCGGTTCCCTGTGTGTCCAGTGGTAGAAACAGACCCAATTTCAAGTTGTGGAAGAGGCACCAGACTATTTGGCCTGGTGTACAGCCTTGGAGTTGGATAGGTTCACACTGCTTTGAATGGACTGAGAACATCTTTTTCTTTCATGGAAATGAAGCTACTGAGACCACTGAGACTATATCCCAACCAGAAACCTAAAGAGTAAGTTTTGGCTAAAGTACAGTATTCTGATTTTAAAATAATAAGAAAAAAAAGTCTGGTTTGAATGTTTGCTTAATGTTATCCTTCCTGGATTCTGCCACTGAAAAATGTATGGAGAGACTTTTACACTTATTGGTAGATGAGCTTTTGAACTGGCATTTTCCAAAATTCACTCTTCACTCACTTCAAATGTGTATACAGCCTGTGTCAGGTTTAAATGTAATATTATTTACCTTGTATGATACTAACTGGGTTTTTTTATCAGATAAAAATTTTAAAAGAAGGAACCTATAAAACTTCTTATTATTCAGAAACTGTGTGTTCAATTAACACAACGTGTATTCCGTGTTTTGGTGCAATTCAACTCAATTGCATGATTTGTTTTAATAAGATAAACTCCTCAGACAAGTATTGTATAAAAGCATTCATGTTTCCCCCACCATTATTTATTTATTTTTTTCATTTTTGCTGTCTCTTAATGCTGCTGAACATTGCCTTGTACATTTTACACAAGTGAATTAAAGGTTTGGGTTTCCTTTTTTTTGTTCCCATCCAGTTATAAGGTTTTTTGAGACATTGTACAATTTGCAAGTTGTCTTCCCTGGCATTTCTTAACGTTAGTGTGTTCTGGTTGGTTAACTTTTTATGTAGTTTAATATATAAATAAATATTCCACCGTGTAGCTATTTTTTCAATATAAATATTGCGGAACAAATCTTTGGCTGCCCTGGTGTGTTTTTCTTCTGCTTCTGTCTTCTTTGACCTTCGCAAATGGTACACCCTACTGACCCTACTAGGTAGTACCATTTACGAATGGTCAAAGAATCACTTCCATACTTGGTCAGAGTCAAAATATACCGTACCAGTACATCAAATATCACACCTGCGTAAGTTTCGGCTCAACCCGTCAACCATGTCATGCAACTGCGGGAATCAAATTAAATGCTAACTTGTTTTCGCTCTGTGGAGCAATCGTTGGAAATTCAACAAAAAATTCTTTAGAAAGGTCGATTTTTGAGTGCTCAAATTTCACAGAATGTCTGATACTATTACAGACTTCCTGATGAGTAAGTAATTTCTCAGATTTGGAATGTCCAGAAATTGGGCATTTTGCAAATGGTGTACCCATTAAGACGTCTGCTGCCAAAACGAAAGCCTGTGCCTTGCTCACTCCTCCCATTATTTTTTAGAACCGTTTACACTGCAAATAATCCCAATTTGAGTCACAATTATTTTCAAAAAAGGGGTATTTTGGCTCGTGTTCACACATGCCCAAAAATCACGATGCAAACAATTCCTGACCTGATTGTGGTCAGCAATTTTGGTTGGAGGATGGCCCATGCAGGGAAACATAAACAAGCGCAGCACTACCAGTGCATTATTGGATTAATCACTAATAGTGGAGTCCGAATCGTGATTCAAATCCCACTATTTACCATGATTATTGTATACAGAGTTTACAGTGTGAATAATAGGCCTTTTGTCAGCCATAGCTGGTGCTTTGAAATGGGATGTAGGCTTATGCCTGGCTTCAGAAGTCACCCCTCCCAGTTCTTTTTATTAGTCTTTGGCCAGTGTTATTAATAGCTTGAAAAACTAAACAGATCGCACTAAATAAACAAACCAAGACAACAAAAAGGGACCAAATGACAAAATTTGTGTAAGTTTATACCTTAATCTTTATTGACTTATGAGTTAAGATTTACAAAGGTGTTTTTTTTTCTTATTCTGTAATTTTTTATTAAGTTAGTTTACTTGATACTGAAAAAAAGAATGCGGATTTGAACCATCCTATTCAGGGGGTATATGTACAAAGGGATCCCATTCGTTGTGAAAAAAAAGACCAAAAAAGTATGTAGAATCGAGGATTAAACAGCATACAGGATTGGAAATAGAAAAACCTACACAAGACCACAGCTCAAAGGAAAACAACATTTTGGCATACCCATAGACTGCTAAACTGACTCCCAGTATGCTTGTGTGCATACATGTAACAAACTTGCCCCTAGTCCTTCCACCACTACTGGGATCATACATGGAATAGACACTGCCCTCGTATTAAAAGAGCAACAAAAAGGAATTCTGGCACTACTCTCAAGCCTAGCCTTACACTGTAATGTTAAAATACTTTATATATATACACTTGTGTGTACAGGAACGTCACCAAGAAGTGCCAAAGTGCAACGACCTTCCTTGATAAAGGCAGAAGGTCACTCAAAGGGCAGATTTTAAAAAAAAGAAAAAAAAAGTAGCAAAACAAAAATTCTTTAGACACGAAAGTACATGTATTTAAGGTTTCTTAAAGAAACATTTGTAAAAGAAAAGGCAACCAATGAAAAAATTTAACCCTACAGACTAGCTTAGGATATCAACATTCAACAGTCGGACGCAGTCCACAACTGGGAACTTGCTAATTTAGCCATTTGAACAACATTCTCAAGACTGGACTACATGCACTTAGCTCATGTACATTCTCTCTCTCTCTCTCTCTCTCTCTCTCTCTCTCTCTCTCTCTCTCTCTCTCTCTCTCTCTCTCTCTGAAGGAGAATTCTTGGTCAATAACTAAAAGGGGGACATCTACCGAATTAACATTGTCACTTTAAACCCCACCGAGTACCAGAAAAACTATAGACTTCCCTTTGACCCCAAATTATCCATTTTAATAGTATATCATCTTTCAAATACTCAGTCTATTAAAGTCGGTAAAATAAGTCTATTCCAAAAAAAAATCATATACACTGCGAGAATACACAAGCATCCTCTGTTGTACACAAAATATTAAAACAGTTTTACGGAGAGGGGAAATTAGTTTAGTCTCTGATTCACTGAAATGCAGAATATACATGCAAGAGCAGTTTGTGTGTGTCGGGCAGTATAATAACTTTCGTAAATATGCTTGGTAGAGATTTCTGAGTGATGGGTTCAGGGCAGACACCATCTGGGCCAATACAAGGCTTCATACTAAAGATTAAGAAGACATATGATTTATACTAAAGAAGACACAGCCACAGCCAACAAGGACCAGACTGTGATCTGACAGCAAGCCGCCAACAATCCGGATGCGGATGGATTTCACTGACATGGACTATGTTTGCATTTTGGTGGCATTCAGTGCATAGTGTGTCCAGACTAAGAGACAGCTCTCCTTTCTGAAACAAGAGAGGGCGCTGTTTTTTTAGCATGTCAATAGTCCCTCTCCCACAAAGCACCATCTGAAGCATGTCCAGAACATTAAAACCAAGAAAAGGAAATTCTTGGTCCAATAAAACTGGGATATCTGCATCTCACTCTGATCGTGCTCCTCTTCAATTTTCAGAACTTGTCCAATCAATACCAAAAAAGCAAACCCAAATTATACTTGTTTGAAGAGTGCACTACACTGGCCAAACAGAACTTAAATGTAAATCCTTTGTACAAACGTGACCCCCCCCTCCCACACCTTTGTGTGTGTGTGTAACTGTAAAACTAGAATCCTAGTAATCATTATTCAGTTAAATTCAAATCATACCACCACAAATTCTTTTCTCAAGCTTGGAACAAAAAACAATTCTTTCAACTGATAATCCTCTATGGACCAAATGGTAACACTGTACATGCAGGAAAGTCAAAGCTAATAACTATTTAAATATTCTATTTTTTTTTTCAAGCTTTCCACCAAGGAGCCGACATTTGCATGTATTCTCATGTGCACCTTCGAGCATTTACACTTTTCTCATGGCCAAAGCAACAAAAAAAGAAAATGAACAAAACATCAATACCCCTTTAATATCGAGCCCAAACATCTTTTTTTTTTTCAATAAAATGCAGCCCCCAAAAAGAGATAAATGATCATCCCCTAAAAAAGGCACAAAAATGCTTCCCTCCTGCAATGGTTACTGTATAGATTAATATAAGGGAAAATATCTTTATATACAACAAGAGAACAATGAAAAAGGAAAATAGAAAGCAAGATTGCTGAGTTTGCTTTGGAAATGGAGCCAGTTACTGCCACTGCTGTAGCTCTAGTCATCAGGGAGTCGCTTCCGATATTTAAATAACGCGACAATTTCTATTAACCTATACAAAACAACGCAAACTATACAACACACTGAAGTGAATACCACACCCTTGAGTAGAATCGGACCACGTGTGAAATGTATTCTCATCATTCTAGGCAGTGTCATAGGAGAGAAATGCATGTGCGTGTAACTGTAAGTCGTGTCCAACTTTGTTGTCCCCCCAAGAGAATAGCCGACAGTTGCCAGCTACGCAAGAGCAGGGTTTAATTTCATGTTCATGCAATCCGTTACGGCATAATTATGTGCTTACGGACAGCGTTTAGCGCATATCTATTTTATGGAATCTGTTAGCAAGACTTTCGGCGCTGGTAAGCAAAGATTATTTGCTGACGGTAATGGATTCCATGAAATGGGACCCAGGCCAAGGATGTGCGCATGTACTTGAATGCATGTGATCTGGCATTGTGTCTTTTGAATAATACATGTACTTTGACCCCTAAATGGGCAGGCCAAATTTCGCTAGCGGTGTGAATTCATTCCTAAACAATGCCCCTCGCTTCTCATGATGCCGTCCCCAGTCCCTATTCACTGCAGGCTTGGTGCATTAATGCCCTCTCTCCGCAGGAGAGGATAAATTGACCTTTCCCATATAAAGGTGAAAAACATTAACCCTATGTAGCTTTACTGAGCGTGTACAACCCTGCCTATCATCCATCCTGTGCACATGTGTATCCATCCTTTGCTAGCCCGGACTTCATTTTGCCAAAGAGACAAACAGCTGGTGGCCGACTTCAGCCGAACAACTCACCCACAAATACACACACACACACACACACCACTACCACAACCCACCCACCCATCACATAATGATAGTACAACGTGTACATATGGCAACAGCCCTGCTCCAAACCTCCACATCATATTATGACGTGCTTGACAAACAGGAGGCAAAAAGCAGTTCGACCAATGACCACTTATATACAGGTAGTTACAATAAAACCAAAAAGAGAAAAAAAAAAAACAGTGAAAAACTATCATCCAAAAACAAGAAAACAACAATCTCCACGACTATTAAATTTGCATGTGAATGTGCAATTTTAAGCAAGCCAGTTGACTGAGCATTGCCCTAAAAGAGAAAATGCTTGACGGCAGCAGTCTGTATACAGCGTCAATTGAACATGATTCTCGGGTTGGGATGGCCAACACATGCCCCAAAAAATCCAAACATAAACAAAAAAATAGAATAACTGTACGCATGATCTTTCACTACTAACCAGTTGGAAACGGCAATGACTGATATTGATACCAGAGGAAGATTTCTTTTATGAACGCATGGGCACAAAACATTATATGCAATTTCCGCGTACTGTTCGTTCCCACACCTGAGTGAACAAAGAGAGACACAGCTGTGTGCAGACATCGGCAATGGCGGTATGGCATCCACAAGCAATGTCTGTTCAATGGCAGTCTCTTCTGAACATTATGGTCAGTGTGGGTCTATAAAACCTGGCAGAAATGCGGCCCTTTTGGTGTGCTTTTGTTTTTCCCACCCTACCTGACGACTGACTAAAAAATGATGTGAAATTTTACACCGTCTTCAATTGATTAAAGGGTGATTTGATTTGAGCGGAACCTTTCTCCGAAGCAGAATGATTTAGAAAATAGACACAGTCGTCCACTCAGGGTGTCTTAAAGGCAGATAACTAAAAAGACTTGATGAATGTACAAACAAATCTGATGATTGTACCAACCCCCCAAAAATGATCCGTTAACAAATGGTTAATAAGGAAAAACCAACTACATACATAATCTCTCCTAATCTATCTCAACCCTTAAGCTGCAATAACCATCTATGATACAGAGCTGTGTGGAGTAATATAGGCCAGGGTCTAAGTATACGAGCATTGGGGAGGGGGAAGGCGTACTTAGGTGCTGATCATTTGATGAAGGCAGCTATGACTGCCCACATGACATCATTGACTCCACTCTTGCCCACTTGTGCATCCGGGTCCAGGTCTAGAAGTTCACGTACTCGCTTCATCGCCAGCTGAGAGAGAGAGGGGGAGATAGAGGGAGAGAGACAGGGGGAAGAGAGAGGAGCAAGAGAGGGAGGGAGGGAGGGAGAAGGGAGAGAGACAGAGCAAGATAGAGAGAGGGGAGAGAGGTAGAGAGTGGAAAAGGGAGAGGCAGAGGCAGAGGCAGAGGGAGAGAGAGTGATAAACAAAAAAGGGAGAGTGGGGGAGAGAGAGCAAAAGAGAGAGGGAGAGGGAGAGAGAGAGGAAGTGAGACAGACAGAAAGAGAAAGAGACAGACAGACATACAACAGACAGACAGAGAGAGAGAACATAGGGAAGGAATGGAAAAAAACCCAAATGATTAACCTTGAAAAATGTCAAATTAAATTTGTTTGCAATATCTATAAATTTGTCAAAACATGATATAAAAACACTGCAAACTGATACACCGACTTCAAACAACCAAAATCACACAAGTTTTAGAAGTAGACCAGCAAGGCTGCCATTGCTCACTGTAGCCTCATGAGGCCTTAGCATGAAACGTCATCCATGAAGGAAACCAACTCGATTATGACTGAATATTGCATACAAGTATTCTAAAGAATAATAAACAAACAAATATATTTTCAGTCTGGTTCAGGATAAAAGCATTCTACCCTTGAGTAAGATCCTGCTTGGATCAAAAACCTCAGGCAGGCAGCGTTCAAAATTCACTGATAATATGTAAAATGACAATCTAAAGCCACACAGACCGACATATGTCCCATTGTGCCAGCTCTGACTCCCATGTACAGATGGTGCACTTACTTATTTTCAGTTTTGAAAATTGCACATTATTTTTTTTTAACCTGTGTGGCGGTCATGGATCCTGAAAGAGGCCTGTGAAGTGGCTATTGTAATGTACATGTATGTCTGCAAGCAGTTTATCTTACTTCCGAACAATTTATTGTATTCAAAATATCAAAACTTGCATATCACAGGGACATACATGTACATAATGTAAATGAGTTGCTTATTTTCATTAATTTACTTTTTACTTTTGAATTATATTTGAATATTCAAGGTCTGACCATGCGTAACATCTCTTTCCAAGAATGGGTTTGACTGTGAGAAGAGCAACTTCTTCATTCAACATTTCCGTCTCCTGGGCAGAGCACACACTGCCCGAAACATTGAGTTCAGCTCCAGTCAACACGAGCCCATTATGTGCAACACGTGCACACACAAATCAGGGGGGGGCTTATTTTCAAGGATGCACTTCCCTTTTCCATGGCCTGCACCTGACAGCATCTGGCCACACAAATTGACAGTGTGGGCGGGTCTGTTTTGCATAAGGTTATTCGTAATTTATTGATTGATGCACACTGCAGAATAAAAAAAAAATCCCCCAAAATATACACTATAAATTGTGCACATTTTCATTTCTGCAGTGGCCAAGGGATATATTCACAGCAGTCATTTATTGTAAACAGAAAGGCACTGAGGAGTGTGGGATGCATTAGAACCTACATGTACGTGCTGATTACAATTTTGCAAACGGGCAAGCGATACTTGGGTTAGAATGCCCAGGACCGCTTTGAGACCAAAATGAGCAGGATGCAAAAGTAGCCTCACACTCACACTGCCAGACTCAAAACCCAAGTGAATGTTATAAAGCTGCACTTTCACAGTGGCATTATGTCTAACATGAACAATTTAGTTTTAATCCAAAGAGGACCTTTTAAAACAGCCTGAATGTCCCTGTCACCATAGTAAAAACTCCCGAACTGAAACCTTCAAAAGATATGTATATGGTAGCAGTTGGCAACATAATTTGAAAAACTCCGATATGAAGATATGGTTTTCAACATGTTCAACATGTTTCAATAAGTAGTTTTCATCTTGGACAGGCTCCTCATGCTGAACGTGTTTAAGTGCTTGAGAAACACTGTGGAATCTGACCCCCCCCCAACAGTGCACTAGTATCTGCCTTATACCCATACATGCAAGACCATTATGTAGTTCACTGCCAAAGGGTCATACAATACACACATTTCCTGAACACTGACGGTACATTTTCTCTCAATTTCAATAGAAACAGAATATAAAGCTATGTAACAGGAACGTTAATATCCCATGGACTGACGTGTACTAAAATATTTGATAACAACTGTTTCAATGTTGGAAGCTTGCCGTGGCACCATGTAAGTCATCCTTTGTGAGAATAAAACGGATCTTAAAGCCATTGGAAACGGTGTCCAGCTCAGACTGAAATGTCAGGCCCTCTCATTTCTGAGTCATTGAGCAGTTTGCAACGTTTTAGTAGACGTCACTAGACATCAATTTATCACATTGTTTGAAAAATATCCCAGTCAGTTTACTCTTTACTTTTGTTTCAAACTTAATATTGATATTATTTTTATCACAACCCTTAGGGAGACACATTGTCGTTATTTATGGTACTGTACCATAAGGAAACACTCGACATTAGGAGGACATTTCAGTGTGTTTCTCTAATGTCCAAACTATACAAACATATTTACAAATCTATTTTTTACTGTCCATATGCTTATAGTACATGTAGATAAAGAGTGCTCTCAAAAGAACAGTGTGAATTTCAAGTCTATTGGTTGCACAACCCCAGGGGAGTGTCTTCCTAAGTTATCATCCAGGGTTAACCATTATTATCATTCTCAATAATCAGAGTTTCAGTCCTAGCAGGACCTTTCTCAAAGGCAAAGGCTTTGCCTTAGAGAAAGGTCCTGCTAGGATCAAAACGTCAGGCCCTCTAACTTTTGAGATTCATGCATTGCAGGTCATCTTAGTCAGTGAGCAGTTTGAACAGTTTTTTTGTATTAACTTTGATGATGATTATTATCAATATGATCTCTCACCTCGTAGTCATCGTCAGAGAGTGGGGCAAAGGCGTTCTCGAGGACGTCCGAGGAGTGGGCCAGATAGATGAGGGACAGGAGCCTCTTCTCGATGCGGTGGGGGTCGTTGGGCCAGCGGCTGAGCATGCCGTCCTGCACCCGCTTGATCAGGCGCTGCTTGGCCGAGGTGTCCGTCAGCGGGTGGGTGGTCATGTCAAAGAGGAGGAAGTTCTGCTTCTCCGTGGTCAGCACGCCCTTCTCCACCAGGTTCTTGGCCAGTCGCTCCCGGACGTTGCGCAGCTGGAAGCGAAGTTTGGTCGGGTTCCACGTCTCCCCTGCCGTGGAGGAGGTAGGGAGGGCAATCGATAAATTGATCAATGTCAAGGCACCAAGCTTGTAGTTGTACTAATCAAGCTTGTACTAATCTTCTTTCCATCCCAAATGTTAGAGGGCCTGACGTTTCGATCCTAGCAGGACCTTTCTCAAAGGCAAAGAGAGACAGGTCCTGCTAGGATCAAAACCTCGGGACCTCTTACTTTTGAGATTTATGTATTGCAGGTCATTTTAGTCAGTGAGCAGTTTGCAACAGTTTTCTTGTGTTCACTTCTTTTCAACTGTTAGTCTCCCCTCCCATCCCCATCCCCCAGATCCCCTTTTGTTGTTTTGTTTGCTTGACTGTGAGTGGCTTTCCTTCCACTTGACTTACCCCGGGAAAACTATTTTATTTGTCTACTTCTATGTTTGAGTCATTTAGCCTCTGATGAAGGTCTGCTAGGATCGAAACGTCAGGCCCTCTAACTGTTGAGATGAAAGAGATTTCAATAGACAGACTCTACTGTAACCCACCACTAAGCAGTTCAATCCAGCCCTGGGAAGTCTCCGTGTTGTCGCTCTCCTTGATCAGCTTCAGGGCCTCGTCTAGTAGGACGTCGCCGGTGGGTGTCTCTGACTGGCACTGGACCTTGCGGTTGAGAAGGCTGCGCCGCCGCATGCCCGACTTCTCCAGCACCACCCTGCCCCTCAGGCCCAGCTCGATCAGCATGCAGCCGCGCAGCCCTGACGATATAGAGTCGTTCCAGAACGACGTGTAGCCCTGCATGCGAGGAGGTCGAGGAGGAAATCTTGTTTTAACAAGTGAGAAGCGTTTCAGAAGCCTTGATGTTACCCATCTCAGTAGTCAGGTACACTTTTTTATCAGAGGCAGAAAGGCCCTGCCTCTGCCATTCAGAGAAAACCTGACTGCCTTTGGCCGAGTTTCCTGCTAGGAGCTCAAAGACAAAAAGGGTCCTGTCTTTTCTGAGAGGTCCTGCTATGATCTACAAAGGCAGGGAGATCTCCAAGGCAAAGCGGTCAGGCGGTCTTTGAGCTACCAGTACCAATTCCTGCTACTAAAATCAAAAGGTCACAACCTCGACTGCATTTCTGCAAGGATGGAGGGGTGAAGAAGACATGGAATCAAAGTAAAATCGCAAACATTTACAGGGCATGAATGATGAAGGACACGGGCAGGATGTAACAAATGATTTTTGTAGACTTATTTGTTATAAACTTTAGTGAGTATTTACTATTAATATTATTAAAAGTATTATCTAAAGAACAGAATTAGAATTTCAATTAGGTTATCATGGCACTTGTTTCCTTGTCCAAGAGTTTTATTTTTGTTTTATGTGTACCATCATGTAACCAACCTCGACTCAGGACCTTTCTCAAATAAAGTATAAGACACAAACTCAAACTTTAGCCTGGTTATGCATAACTTATGGGCCGGATTTGAAAAAACTCAAAAGCCTTCAAATTATTACAATACATCGTAACTCAACTTACGATAGATAACCCTTCATAAGTACTGATACATAGTTCGTATGGTTTCTGTGCATCACTAATCGTCTTGCATTATATTGCAAGTTACGATAAGTTTGATGAAATTGACCACTGGTTGGATTGAAATATCAGGGCATCGAATAATCGATTAATATATTTGTTGGCATCTGCAACACTTTTTTGTATCACTTCATTTCACTTTTACATCCTCAAATCAAGGGCTGACGAGGCAGACAACGTGGTCCTCTACTAACTCCAGCACTCCCGGCAATAATAAGCGCCGTTCGTCTCTGGGTTTCGTTCCCTCTAACCTCTTTATCCTTCAACCCCAGCAACAAGACCTCCTCCATCAAAGTTAGCCTCTTCTCTTTCGACGAGTCCTGCTCGTAATCCTCCTCGACTTCAGGCTCGGCGTCGGGCGCGTACGTGTTCTCCTCCTCCCCCCGGCCGCCGTCGGCCCCCCTGTTCCTCTGGATGAGGTTCCCGCCCCTTCGCGTCAGGGAAGTCATGGCTGGAGCTTCTTCAAACGTGAAGGAAAGGGGGGAAATTAGTCCCAGGAATTCGTTCGGTTCTGGTACCGAGCTGCGTACGTAACAAGAAACTAGCACAACAAATATGGCCGCTGGGATCTTTCTATGACGAAAGCAAGTTTTTCGCGGTAGAGGGCGCCCTTCTATCCTCCAAAAACCATTTCAAAGGATTCATTCATTTCACAATCAGTAATCTGAAAAATCGTTGATAAAGTGCACTAAAAGTAAAAAAGGCATCATACCTGATTCATTGATCATAATGATCGCGTGTATGGAAATGTAAATTATGGATTTTCTTTCCGAATATTGGCTTATGGGCTAAGGCTCTGGTTTCATATCCATTTTTAGAACTACAACAAGAGGTTGAATTAGAGCCTAGAGGTTTGGGCCTCAATTTCTGGGGAACAAATTATAATTATGCCTAACCATGAAAGTATTATTTTCAAACAAATCGATGATTTCATTAATTATTATTTTTTGTTATGAAGCCATTTCGATCTAAAGCAGATCAGGCTCCGACTTCTTGTCTTCAAACCAATTCTAAAGTCAAAGACTTTTTTTAGTTGACTTCGGTTTTGAAGAATGAAGATTAGGCCTATAGGCCTACTCCGAGTAACGTATACAAAATGTCAGGCAAACTGCTAATTGACTTCTTTTAAATGACCAAAAATGCAACTCCTTAGAGATCAAGTCGTTGGCGGACGTTTTTAGACAATCCCACTTTCATAAAATATGGTGCTTTGCGCAATACCATGACGTGTACAACTTGGATAAAGCGTACGTGGTATTAGTGCCGCCAGTTGTGCGGGACACGAACCAGACACCACTGAATGATGAGTGGATCATACTACAGTAGCTTCGATCTATAAAAGTGCAGCCGGACTCGGCATTTTTGGGCGGTCAAAACCAAGAATAGCTTTGCGACTCACGATCATGCCGCTGCTATTTTCACCAGAGCATTTTCTTTTTAGCAGGTCCAAGAGGTCAGAGTCGCACTTTGTGAGAGTGATGGAGTGCAATTATTGTTCACGTTAGTGCTAGTTTGCGGTGAAACTGTGTAAGAATTATTATTATTATTATTTTTTTATATAATGGGCCTGACGTTTCGATCCTAGCAGGACCTTTCTCAGAAAGACTTTGAGAAATGTCCTGCTAGGATCGAAACGTCAGGCCCACTAAATTTTCAGATTGCATTTTACGGTCAGTAAGCAGCTGGATGCAAATTTTTGTATAATTATCATATTCTTTTTTTGTAAGTATTTGTGTTTCTGAGGAGAACTGATGGAGCCGGTGTCTTACAACAGTGGGCCTGCTCTGTCCAGCCGTCGTCATGAGGAGACCGGGTTTCGCACTCGGCCAATAGCTTTCACGGCAGCAATTAGCCACTCCGGATCAGAAGCAACCGATTCAGCCTTTTGGTTGTGACGCGGCCACCATGGCTTTAATAGTATACTCTCTACTATAAAAAACAACAATGCGTCGTGAATCTATTATCATGAAATTTTGCGTGATAGAACAAAAAATTGTACGAAACGGGAGAGGAGATTGATTGAGATAACACCGTTCGAGCAAGGAACTGACCTAGTATTATTTTTTATGCATCGTTCATCCGACGGGTCAGGGCCATGCACGTACACTCCATCTGCTTGTGTAGGCATGTGCATAATTATTATTATACGTGGTATCACCGCAAGCCTTCTACTTGGTTTAGAATTACCGGTAACTCTTCTTAGGCCTCCATCACTGAATTCTGTGAATTTGAAAATGAATGGATCGAATTGGGAACTAGCCTTGCCAGAGTAATAATTATGAAACATTTGCCCGCAACAAGTTGTTTTCTTCCCTTTCTCCCCCTTTACAAAAGTGGGGAGTCTGTGGATTGATGCTAGCTGGGAGTGGATGAATGGAAATCTAAAGATTCGTGGCGTTATTTGGTCTTGAAATTGCAGAGATGTGACCAGAGAACCGAGAGGGGTGATAATACGTTTTAGGATCGAATTTTTATCTGTCGCTAATTAGTCATCGGCTGAGAGGACACAAAATCTCGGTTTCAGGCTTCGTCTCCATCTAGCAAAACCTGAAAATCCAGGTTGTGGTTTGTTTCCAAATTTGAAGGTTTTTTGGCTTGATAGGTACAGCTAGAGTATTCACCAAGAAACTGGGTCCAAACGCTGATAATTTTTTTAGCTGCCTGTGATATTATAACGAGTAAGATAAATTAATATGACCGAAGCCTAAGTCCGAGACTAAGCCTTCATTTCGAAAAATATAATGGCCATAAACAACCTGTCTGTGCTGTTGACTCGAACCGCTAAGGGTGCAGCACACAAAATCCATCCAAGATGGCTCCGCTGAGCCGATTATCATAAAGTGTAGACCCACAACTTTTTTTAATAGGGGGTCTTTGGAGGCTAATTAACTGATACATTGTAGAATAAGTGACACATAAGACAATCTGGGGGTTCACACTTCAATTTGGTATGTCATTTGGACCATATCCGGCTTATTTAATGTGGCCCTATTTGGCCGTAGAGATTAAAGTGGAGGGGTCCATCCCAAAATCCTTGCAGAAATTCGACTTCGACGGCAACACATTTTGGGGGTGTTTTTTTGTGGGTAATTAGCAAAAAATCTAATCTGCTAAGGCCACTAAAATTGAAAAGAATCTGAGAGATAAAGGTCTAAACTACAATTTACAGTAACTCTGCAAGAACTGAGAGACTTTTGGGTGTGGGATAATATTGGCTTTGAAAGTGAGTGTTTTTGTGCAGTGTTCATTGGGAGCTCGATTTAGTGTTCTGCACCCCTAAATGCATAGAGTTTAATAGAGCTCTATGCCTAAATGATATAGCGCCCTCTTGCGGCAACCGTTGGACGTTGGTGAAAGTAAAAATTCCAACTGGTTCCCTTCGTTATCGCATTAGAATGTCCGCGGTCACGGACGGCACCAGTGAAGTGAAATTGCGGTTTCAATTTCGTGTCAATCATGCCGCGAGACAACGGACGCTATTAAATTACAGCTTGCGTTTCTAGGGGGATCGGCAGTCGGCGTCCTTTCAACACTTCGTCGTTTTCTGGCCACGATAAGACTATCTGCGATTCCCAACGACCCATCAGGGGAAGACGACACCCGAAGGGTTTTTAAACGAAGCATATACGAGTCAGACGGACGACGCCTGGATTTTAACGCGAAAGGCATGAGTGAGGATTCAAATGTGCAGATGACTACAAAATAACCATCCACAAAATTTAAATGCTACCGTTATTTACAGCGAAGAAAATCGTGACATGAATGCCAGCATATCCTTTGGGCACAATTCCCAGGACAACCCCAGATAAACCAGAGCAGGAGACAAGCGGTAAGGGTATTTTTAGTAGTAGTTTCTCCTGGTTTTGGCCGCCCGATGTATTTAAGGCCAATAGTATTTGGGTCGTGTTCACTGAAACGTGACCCGCTTGGTGTGACCCCTTGCTTGGACAATACCTGTGTGGGGGATTGGGCAATGACATAATGACTAATGTTGTCAACTTGTCAGTTAATGTTGTTACGTGTGGCGCGCACTGGCAAGTGGCAGTGGCAGGAAGCGACTATTCTGTTGCCGTTGGTCGGGGCTGTTGAGTTTGAAAAAATGAAAGGCTCACTCCCTTCAACTGGAGTGAAACTTACCATGAATAGAGTGTCTTTGGACTGGAGTGCTGTGGTCATAATATTAATATTAATAACAATGTTAATAAAATAATGTCCACTTTTAAAAATATATAATATTATTACTAGAATATTACTAGTCACATGAACAGATGAATGAGTGAAAATTCATCAGATGGAGTTGCATGTTGTTATACTACTAGTAGTAGTACTAGTTACTACTAATTACTAGAAACAGATTCAAACACAAATTTAGCTGTAATTAATGATAAATGATATTTCATTGAAATTTATCATTCACCATGTTCACGCCTGTCTTCAGGGAATAAACATGGAACAGCCAAACTGACCAATCAGGTGCCAGAATGCCATTCTGTGACATCACGCCAACCAAGTGAATTTGTTGCGTAATTTAGCCAGCTTTTTTTACATTCACTGTACTAGCAGTCTGAGTAAGTACCGTCTGACCGTAGTCGCCCGGCCCCTCTAACATTTCAAAAGGGCGACAAGTAAGTTGTAATGTACACATGTAAGGTCCTAAAGTCATAGTTACTCAGACTAGTCTGTAGCCTAGGGTACTCATCAGTCACTGTGGCATTGATCACTGAGCAGTTTCAATGTGCAAAACATGAGTCATTTTATGGAATTCAAACTTTTTACGCCTAAACGATCGGTTGTCATTTTCAAGTTGCAAGAGGCAAAAGTGCAGACATGTGAACGGTTCATTCATTCACTTGACAGCAAAATTTCAGTATCATAATGGTCCTCACACTCACAGCCAAGAACATCACATAAAATAGGTTTTGAAATACACTTTAGTTTGAGATTGTATTTGTATTTAAAAATAAAATGGTTTGATTTATTTGAAAAATTGTGAACAAGTCCAGAGGGGTGAAGAATGCTTAGATACTGTAACTCACTGTGCCATAGTATAGACAACATTATGATACATGGGAATTTTATGCTTACATTTCTCTGATTAATTTGCAAGTTTTGCCTCATTCAGCGTCAATCAACAATGTTGTGATAGCCTGAATAATTTCCCATGATCTGCTGTACCTGAGTCTGACCTAGTCCAAGTAACTTGGACTTTACAAGTCGCCCTTTTTTAAATATGAAGGAGTCGGGTGACTGAAGGGTCCAATGATTCTCCTAGGAAAGGTCGGCTACAAGCAAATCCTCAGATTTTACAGCCGTGAAACTATCCATGCATATTCAGTGAGAATACTGGTCGTCAGGTTGTGTTTTCTTTACTCATGAATGTTTGGGAAAAAGGAGGAATTTCCACTCAGTTGATCAAGAAGAGGTCTCTCCCGTCCGATGAGCCGAAAGATTGCCATCATTTATTATGAACTGATCCGGACGGTACATGCAAAGCGATGACATTACGACGTACTGGCAGCCATCACCTTTGACCCTACACTCACCCAACCCCTCCATATTTAAAAAAAAAGTCCAAATTACTCGGACTAAGTCTGACCACTCTGACTGACCTGGGCAGTGGGCAACCAGAATTTGTGCAAAAATTAATGTAAAGTAATACAAAATGTTCTGCTTAATTATACAAATCTGAAAGATAACAATCTTAAACTAAGAGAGGTTTTAATCTTAGCAGGGCCCTTTTCTCATGATATAATATATATTCAGGAATGAAGAGAAAAGTGTAGTAAAAGAGGAATACCAAGGTGAATTTTTAACTTGGAGCTTATGTTGGTGTTAGAGCTGGTTAAAAAAAAGAAAGGCTGGCAGTTGATGTCACATGTGTTCAATTGTTGGTCAGAGTAAAGCCCTTTTCACAGCACACTGCCACAGGACATTTTTTACTTTTTGAAAGGGAAACTTACACAGTTACAGTACAGTAGGCCTACGGTACATGTACTGTACAGTACTTACACTTCAGATGAGATGGTACATGTAAACAGAACATTTGGTCAAATTTGGCTAGTGTTATGTACATGTACTTGTTACTGTAAATTTCCAAGATGGTTAAATTTATATTAGAGTGGCTGCTCATTTGAACCATTAAGAATAGGAACCAGGTTTTTAATAACTGGCATATTTTTTTCATCATGTTGATGAACAGTGACCTTTGTCTGTTGTGATAGTTTGTATACATGTTAAGTAGTGTTTGTACGCAAATTTTTTTTCCGGCCCATGAATGATTATACATGTGCAATGTACAAATACCATTCTGAATCCAGCTGAGTTATGCGTCACTAAAAATCAACACAATCTCTACATTTACATTCTACATGGATGACACATGTTACATGTACATGTACGTACATATGTACAATGTACCGTATACAGTATGGCACCTGAGATAAGTCTATAATCAATTAATGCTCTGCATATTTTATAAATTTACATGTAAGCAGTCGATTAAAGTGTCAATGCCTCAATTTTGTCTGAGCCCACAACCCACACATTCATGTACGTATACGTGTACATAAATATGCCACATAAAAGTATCTCACTTTTTTTGTGTCATTACTTTATACTTACATGTATGTATTTTATACTTTGATGTTTGCCATCAGACAATGTCAGAGGGATTTGTTCTGCTATAGTATCACCCATGGATATTTCACCTTCTGATTGACACCTGAAATACCCAAATTGGAACAGGATACATAAAAAATATTACTCAGGAATTACTCAGTTTGACAGTTTTAGTTTAGTGTTCAGCTTGTGAAAATAAAGTGTGTAATTTCTGCCAGCCACAACCCTGTGCTTTTTCCATGAACCTAGTCAAAATTGCCATTCTTTTACAATGGAATCAGCGCCTGAAATATAAGTTATAACGAAAAGAAAAGGCTGCATGTTTTTGTTGATATTTCATTTGTTTGTCAATTAACTAGGTTACAAGTTGTTGTTTTAAATATGATCTCCTCGAATAGGCCTATCAAAAATAAGGAGGGTCTTTACAATTCAATCCCAGTTGGACCTTTCTCAGACAGGTTTGAATTTGCATCAGTTGATACATATTTGGTAATTTTAGTCAGTAGGCCTAAGGCAAGTTTAGATGTTCGCAACATTTTTGCAGACCTATCACCTACAGAAGCTTGCTATCACCCATGATCTTCTTGAAAAAAAAAAAAAAGTTGGCACCGTGTGTTTCCTTTTGGATTGTATTGGTTAATTTCTACTTTAATTGATTTTAAATGATTGGCCTATAATGCACAAATGTTTCAAACTGCTTACTGACTAAAATTACCTTAATGCAAATCTCAAAATTTAGTGGGGCTGACGTTTAAGTAAATAAAATATATTATTTTTTAGTTGAAATATATCTGCTCCAGTGCTCCAAGAGTTGAACCAGCTACATGTAGGATCTGGTTTGATGTACATGTACATGTACATGTAGTGTACATGTACCGGTCCAGTGCTCTCTACCACCTGATGACCTGTGCTATCCAGCCCCTTAAGCATGTTAAGTGGGAGATGTGTGTGTTCAGGAGGCGGGGTCTTCCAAATTGTCACTGTGACCTGCATTTGTATGCTGGAGTTGAGGCGCCATTCAAAAGCAATTAGCCATTAACTGCTTAAATACATCTCCAGCGACTAGACTGTCTCTTCACCAGATGCGAAGAGTAATAGGTTGCAAATAAATTAAGGGATACATACTTCACAATCTCTCTGAATTATCCATTTTGTTGAATTGTACATGTTTCAGTCCTCACCTTTGACTGTTATCATAAATGTGCACGTTGCAGTGTTGCCGCTTTCATCTGTGGCATTGAACTGCACTTCAGTGTCACCCTGTACATACATGTACATGTGTTATTTTGCAGCTTTTTATCACATACAGACAGAAATTGGATTATGTTGAAATTACTTAACAGCAGGCCCTAAGACAGCAATCATGCAATGTGAAATTGTTCCAGTATTTGAATTATGATTAGATGAGGATACATGTACCTATCCACTGATGGAGCTTTCCTTTTTAGAGCTTCATGATCCATTTTTTCCCATGAGAAAAGCTTCTCATCACATTGCCCATTACCAATAACCAGTGGACCAGTGTTCACAAATGACCTGTTGTGCTGTGCATGGTAATGAGGATGATTAATGCAGGCCGCCACTGCAGGCAGGCACTCACAGAGCCTAGCCCAGCGGTGTAATTGATCGATTAGTGACGGAGGTGGGTGTGGTTGGGGGGTGGTGGCCTTTTGTGTGAAGCAGGGAACTCCCTTGCCTGTTTGTCCTTGTGTTGGCTGTGAGAAAACACAATGCAATGCATCTGTACACATACCCATATATGTACCAGTAGTGGCTGTGCACAGTCATGCCAAGGAGGCTCTAGGCGAGTCATACTGTACTGGGGAGAATGTGTGTACACTGGTCACTGTAGCCTGCAGTTTGTGACCAGCAAAGCTTTGACCAATTAATTAACTGAACACACATGGATTGTCAGTGCATCTTATTATGTCAAGAAGTGATATTGCCCTTCTAATGCATCATACTGTCTGACCACACCCATTCATTCTAATGTCCTTTTTTATTGGTACTGCAATATTGAATGTTTTTTTATTAGTTTCTTAAAAATGGTACCTGGTAGTGATATTACTGTCATTCAGGTACAGTGTACGTACGTATACATACAGTACATATTTATTTCTTTAAAATGAAGAATTTTTACAAATTAAAATTGGTAAAATTCAACAGCCTTTGTTCACTCCTGGCTCCTCATATTGGAAAGTTTCATTGGCAGGCTTTTGTTTGGCATTCTCAATTTATTAAATTGCTTGATTTTTTTTACCCATTACTTTTTGCACTACCCCAGCTGTTGTGTGTGCTGTTATTACTGCTATTAAAAAAAATCCTGAACACCTTCATGCATCGCCATTGACCACAACTGCATTACTGCACTATACATCGATAAGGGGAAAATGCCTGGAATTTGGATTCACTAAAGAGTTTGTTGAACATACATGTACATGTATGTACGTGCATTTGTCTACTTTTTAAAATTAGCATAACTTGTACAACACAGGATTTAGGCTATATTGTGGTTCTTAGTTAAAAGAATGTACCTGCTACATGTACATATACATGTACATGACAGATACATGTACAGTACAGCCCAGGAAAGTGATTGAAACTTCTGAACAGATCTTAGCGCCTGATGGTGCGTTTCTCAAAAGTAGAAACATTTTAGAATGACACTGATTGAAACAGATAGGAAGGAAGAGATGGGATGAATGACAGGATTTAATCAAAGGAGGAAAGCTGGTTGGTAGTTCAGGGGGAGATTGAAAGGGAAAGTCAAGCTGTCTGGCTGTAAGTGTAAGGTGTGCTTATAAAAAGGGAAGATCAAAGTGATTATTTTGTGTGTTGAATATCGGAAATCAGAAGATTAACTACTGCTTGGTAAGTGGTTGAGTGGAGTGCTGACTGCTGAGCATGTTAAATAGGAGATGCAGGTTCAAATCCATGTTTAGTCAGATATTCCTTGCTCTGTGAGGCAGCCCACCTGACACTTGATGGGTCACCTCAGGTATAATTTGTCTCCAAAACTTCCCACCTCAGGAGTCAATGCCATGGTTAATGAAATGTACACCTATACACAAACAATAGCACCTCAGCAATGAGGAGTTTAAGGGGGTTAAACAATTGATACCTATGACGTAAAGTTACATGTAGATCTAGCGTTTGCTACATACACTGTACATGTACATGTAGCCTGTAGGTTTCCGGCAATCGTACAGTGTGTATTGAATAGAAATCCAGGTCACCACCTTGACTTCCGCTTACGCACCAGGTATTCACGATAATATCGAATATCGCGATATATTCCTGACGATATATCGAAACCCAAAATTCCGGATATCGAACAACCTTAGGCTTATACATGTAGCACATTCACAATATTTTAAGAGCAAATTATTGGTTCCCGACTTGCCACCTCAGGCTCGCAAAACTCGGGAAACCCTGACCATAAATGTATTTCAGTGACAGAAATTTCACCAGTTTCAGTTTCCTATTGTTGATTTAAAAAAATATATATGTTTACAAATTTTACCAATACTGCAAGCAGCATAAAATTGAACAGGGATCAAGCTTGAAAATTAAATATCTTGGACTGTTACTTGAACATCATTGTGTTGCTCAATATCTCCATACATGTACGTGTACGTGTCAGCAAACAAATCTCCCTAGGTGTAGGAAACAATATGCTCTTTTATAATTTGTATGAGATATCAGATCTTTTTACCAGGAGAGAGATTGCTTTTACTCACTGTCAAATCTTGCTGTATTGAGAGAACAACAGAAGTGTCAGATTTCAAAATTCAAGGGACCTACGTACACTGTACATGTACTGTACATGTACACTGTATGTATAAAGTCTACTCAAAGTCAAACCTAAGTAATTTGATACGTGTACACTAGAGTACATACATACATGTACATGTACATTAGCATGTGTCATACATAGTACCTTTTGGCCTCATGTACTGTAAGTGTTTATTTCTAATTTTGCACTTACATGGACATGTTGAGTCTGCAGACCTGTACAAATGTATGATACTTACACATGTATATTACAATGTAAGGTTAATGTAGTTTAGTTACCATGGTTACGGGAATGAATGAGTACCATTATTGGAAATTTAATGGCTCAAATGGACTTTTCCCAGTTTCTCTTGCTGCTGTTAAACTATTTGTTTCAATCATTGATGTGCTTCACCGACATCTTTTGCATCAAAAGTAAAAAAAGTCACTATGAGGCAATGGTGTTTATTTCCATAGCACTCATACCAGAAATTTAATGTTTAGGGATTATCAAAATTTTGTGAAGAGCTACAGTACATGTACATGTACATGGCTACAAACATTTCCCATCATGCAGTACGGTATATAACTCAAAGAAATGCTGACGGTCTGACCGATTTGTTGTTTGCTTATCCCAAGGTCTATTGTTGAAGTGCCAACAATGGGAAAACAGCTGTTGGTCTTTGCATTACTACAGTAAAATTCCAATACGGACTTAGACGGTATTTTATTTTTTTGAAGGCTTGGGTTTGGTTTTGTGGATTTTTTTTAGACACCATTTTTCTTTTATTATTACTGAAAAATCAGCATTCATCATCATTACGGGTCCCATCACTTTATTGTACTAAGTAGTGAGATTTTCTGCACCACGTTTTCTCTGTCTGGTGATATGTTGCCTCCATCTTAAAACCTTAATTCTCAGCGGAGCACTTAACACCAGCATGAATTGATGACCTCCATTCTAGGCCCAATTTCATAGAGCTCCTTAAAATTAATAAGATTGAAAATCTGTTAGTAACCAAGACATTTCTCCCCTGGTTAAAAAGAGATTGCCAACTGTACATGTACATGTATTTCACTGCTTGTTGTACATGTACTTGACTCATATTCTACTCTTTATTGCTTTGTACACATGAAATACAAGTGGAATATTGGCTGGCAAACTGATTCTTTTGAGGAAGGTTTTTCATGCCCTAACCCTCCCAAATCCTGCAGAATCCTATTGTCCTAGTGTAGGAATGTGTAGGATTGAGGGCATGTGGTTAAGGTACAGTAGTTGATGCATAGTAGGAATTTGCAGGATTGACGGCATTCATGTGGAGTTTTTGTCACTAGGAAAATGCATGATACAAGTTACAAGGCCCAAAGTGATGGAGGATGATTCTGTAGGATTTTATCACAAAAATGAGTACTTGTAGAATTTGTAGGCACCAATGGTCCAGGGAGACACTGTTGGACTGTCAGGTTTGGGGCTTTTAACTGAAGGATTGTAGGATTGTGCAGAATTCAGGTCATGTGCTACAAACAATTTTTTTTTTTAATGTACCACTTTTTACAAGCTCTTAATAACAGATTACGATTTTTGGCTTGGAAATACTTGTAGTTTGCTCTTTAAATCCTCTTTTTTTAGCAGAAGTACATGTATTCCTGATTTCATCTATAAAAGATGTTTAACTCTAAGGCCCCGTAATTTACTGTAGTTCCCGACCTTTTGCCCACAGATCCTCAGAGCTGACCATGCTAGGCCGTCTGCTCACCCTCCTGCTGCTGGTCGCTGCTGTCAGGGCTCAGACAGCCAGCGTGGCCTTCACAGAGTCCTCTATCACGGTGGAGGAAGGACAGGCAGCGGCGGTCCGAGTGCAGAAGACAGGGACCAGCCTTGCTGCTGTGACGGTGGTGGTGACGGTGAGTTCTGGGAAAAAAGGGAGAAGAAAGAAATTGCTTCTGGCCAGGGGTAGTGCTACAGGAAGTACATGTACCGGTATATGAGGAACAACCACTCTTGGTAGATCTTCAACAGGACAACACACGTGTAACATGTGCTGAAATTTCATTTATCTCATTCTGAAATCTATAAAGTTTTCCTTACAATGCCCCTGAAATTTGCGTACTTAGTATGTATACATTGTAGTTGTGGTCCTTACACAGGTCTTGATCTCCATTTAAGATCTACATGTAGAACAAATGACAGACCTACAGACACATATTACAGTCTGCCTCAGCCAAATTGACTATTTGAAGGCTACTGTCAGCTTTCAGATAGTTGAAACTTTGTGTTCATTGTTTTTGCTTTCTGTTGTGGAAGGTTGAAGATGACTTGCATTACAGAACCCTTTTGTGAATTCCTTAGGTTCAAGGCCATCAGGATATTTGAACGTGAGCCCATTGGTACCATGCTCACCTTTTCAAGATTTTGTGTGTGTTAACTTCTTGATCTACAGTAGTTCGGTAAGACTTGAAGGTGTGCACAGTGGAAGCACATTGGGGAAAGCCATCCTTTCGAGAGTGAATGTGTCCCTGAAAAGAGTCTGCAAATCAACATTTGAACTACGTGCACTCTGCCAATGTCATGGGTAGAGTTGCACACTGAGTTGAGTTTGTGGGGGGGAGGGGGGTTCAGAGCCATGCTCCCTCTCGGAAGAGGTGTCACAGAAACTTCCCA
The DNA here is from genome assembly GCA_949987565.1 of Luidia sarsii. Taxonomy (NCBI): domain Eukaryota; kingdom Metazoa; phylum Echinodermata; class Asteroidea; order Paxillosida; family Luidiidae; genus Luidia; species Luidia sarsii. The sequence goes on along the minus strand of OX465108.1, from coordinate 11,510,330 downwards.
TGCTCTTTGAGTTTGATCTACATGTACATGTAGTTTCAAGACCGAGAGTATGCCCGCGCCAATTTTGTTGGCACCGAGGCTGGCCAAGAGAGGTGACTTGACACGGTGTCACAGAAACTGCCCATGCTCTTTGATCTAGTTTCAAGACCGAGAGGCTGCCCGCGCCAATTTCGTCGGCACCGAGGCCGTCCTCAGCTTCCCCGCTGGTTCCGGGTCTGTCGTCAGAGTGGCCACCTTCTACACGGCCGAGGACGAACTCCCGGAGCCGGACCGCTCCTTTGGCCTCACGCTGAGTGTCAACGGTGAGGGTGCCGTTGTCGGCAACCCTGGCACTGCCTTCGTTACGATCGCAGCCAATGACGATGCCTTCGGTGTGGTCGGGTTTGATGAGGTAAGAGAAACTATTATACTAGATCTTGAAAATGTAGAGAGGGCCTGATGTTTCCATCCTAGCACGACCTTTTTCAAAGATCTGCCTTTAATAAGTCCTGCTGGGATTGAATCGTCAGTCTCTCTACATTTTGCTGATTTTCGTTTGCATCATTAAGTCAGTAAGCAGTTTGCAACATGTTGTATATTAAATCAGATCTTAAAAACCTTGATGGATTGAATGACTTGTGACTTGAGAAATGGCTTATGGCTTGAGAAATGGCTTATGGATTGAGAAATGGCTTATGGATTGAGAAATGGCTTGTTGATTAAGAAACAATGTGGATTAAGAAACAAAAGGAGGTTTAAGAAACAAAATGTGGATTAAGAAACAAAATGATGGATTACAAAACACATACGGATGGATTATACAACACAATAGGTAGATACAGTGTATATCAATAGATAAATAAAAATGTAGAGATGAACAAAAATCATTAGATTAATCAAAACTAAATGAATTAATGAAAATCCGTGAAACAAAATGAGAATCTGACAAAACTTCAGAGATTACGGAAATCTGAACTGTTAAAAGTCTGGAGGGATTAAAGAAATCAGAGGGATTTGGAGAACCAGAAGTATTGATTAATTAAAACATCAACTGATGGAAATAAGAAAAAGAGTTGGATTAAAAGAAATCAATGAATGAAAACCCACTTCATTAAAGAATAGATGATAACAATGAATGGTTAAAGAAAGGACAAATTGGGACAAGCTGAAGAACCAAACCTGACGTCGGTCAAGTGGGCAGGACACTGGGAATGGTGAATCAAGTTTTTGTTTAAAAAGAGGCGCAGTAATTTGTATCATAAATTGCCTCACAACTTGGAAAATGCTGATCTTGCAACTGCAAGTACAGTAGTTGCACACAGTACAATGAAACCTGGTGCAACATTTTGCTTGAAGATTGTCTGATAAATTTGTGTTTGATTTCTTTTTAAGCCATGCCCTTTTCATTAATTCCGTCAACCCGCAGGCCTCTCCCCTCAGAGTGAGCGAAGAAGCATCCCACAAGTCGGTGTTGCTCTCCCTGCATAGAGCCAGGGGAACCTTTGGCACCATCGTCGTGTACTATCAGGTATATCCTCCCGACAGTTTGCTGACAGTGGGCATTCAAACTGTCCCTTGACCTTGGACTGAGTCTCGTGATTTCAGGGTCGGTTTAGTGTAGTGTCTGACCGCACTGGACTGCCTGTCTAAAGCTTTTCTTTTCTTGCACAATTTTTTTTAAAGGAAAAACGGCTCTCCAATATTTGCCTGATGTCTGAATAAAACTCTTCTGTCAAATTGCCTTTGTATTTGAATTGATAATTGTCAAATAAATGAAGGAAAAATTGACTGGGAACAGGAGGCTGAATTGGTCAGATGGTAAGAGCTCTGGTACACAAAACCAGAGGTCTTGGGTTCAAGTCCCGGTCCAGTCAAAGTTTTCTTCGCCATTTTTCAAATTTGAATTGATCTTTGGAAAATTCCCAGTCAGTTTTTTTCAGTTCTTCACATGTTGAATGAAAATATGATGTTGTAAGATTTGCTACTGCTCTGAGGTTTTTATTTTAAGTCAAACAAACAAAGGAAAAACTGACTGGGAATTTTTGAACAAATTGAAAAATTGGCAAAGAAAACTTGGACTTGGATGGATTAATGTACCAGTGCTCTTCCATCTGAGCTACCCAGCCCTTATATGGAAGGCCACCATCTAAGGGCCAGTTTTTTTTATAGTTTGTTTGAGGAAAATACATGTAGGGGATGTGATGACTGGTGATGTGCAGCAGTTTATACTGGGTAGTTGCTCCTAAGCAGGCACCCCCTTCCGCAGAAGAGATAGTTGAATGTTTCCGAGTCCCCTACCAATGGGCTGGGTACATGTACCTCGGATGGCAGATATGCTGGTTCCATAGCTATACCGGTTACTAGGAATCCTATCCAGGGCCTACCCACGACTTCTTTGCTCTTTTCCATTGTTCGTTTGTTCTCCAGATCCCAATACTCTCCAAGGTTATTTTGCTGGCAAAGAATTACCGAAAAAATTCAATGAGGTTTGCCCTGCTCGATGTTATCGCGTCGAGCAGGGCAAACCCCCATCGAATTACAATGTCCTCGATGCAAACATCATGTAATATCTATGATACCCTTCTAAAGTTGTTCAGAGACTTTGATTGTTTGTTTTCTTCCTTTCTTTGTGCACTAGATAACGGGAGGACCCAACGCGCCCACAGATGACCTCTTGCCGGCTGCAGGAACAGTCACGATACAGGAGGGGGCCTCCTCTGCTTCTTTGCGTGTCGTGATCCTGTCTGACACGGTATGTACAAGCACAGGGGGGAGGGGGGGGGCTAGCAATTCACAGCCCAAACACTTTCCAGATATTTTCAAGATTTTTGCAGGCGAATGTAACTTTACCATTTGTACTGAAATGACCAAAATGCTGATCAACATTTTTTGGATCGTGTGATGAAATGATCTAGCAGGACCTTCAGTCAATTTTATGCCACTTCTGTGTTCCATACCCATTGCCGCATTTCCATCCACGTCCTCAAGTCCTGGGATGACTTTAACAAAGCCCGACGACCCACCGTATAAAACTCAACTCAACTAGGCTATAAATCTTTGTTGTCACAATTGGTCATACAGTCTCGGTGCATCACTAGTGGGCTTACAATTAGTTTTCCATTAGGATGGGTTTGGTGAAATTGACTGCTGGTAAATTTTTTGTTGGCGAGTGTGAGTGACATTAAAATGCCTGGCGCTGTGATCCCAGCAGGACTTTTCCTGAGAGCCAGATTCCAAGACCCCATTGCCTTTGAGAGGGCCTGACTTTCGATCCCAGGAGGACCTTTCTCAAAGTTAGATTCTGTAATGATTTTTGTTTTCTTTAAATTTCTTGCTGCTGTAGATACCAGAGGGTGACGAGGAATTCACAGTGGAGCTGACATCAGTCAACGGCGGTGCTACTTTGAACTCGTCCTCTCAGTCCATCCTGCTGGTGGTCGGTGCCAACGACAGTCCCTTGCGGTTTGCCCAGCCCGCCTACAGCTTCCCTGAGAATGCGGGTATGGTGACCATTGACGTTCACCGTGGGCTGGACGCGGATGGAGTGAGCCCTCTGGGGCCGTCGGGGGAGACGGTCACCGTGAACTACTGGTTCTTCTCCGGCAGTGCGCGATTAGGGGAGGACTGCGTCGTCACCAACGGCAGCCTAGGCTTCTCTCCGGGCGAGACGGTGCGGACCATCAGCGTGGCGATCCTGGAGGATGCCGTGCCGGAGTTGGCCGAGGACTTCTCGTTGGCGCTGGCCAACCCGAGCAGCAACGCCGTCCTCGTGGACCCCGCCGTGACCGTCATCACCATCCTCCCCAACGACGACCAGCACGGAGTGCTGTCCCTCTCCGCGGATGCCGTGGGCTCGCAGCCTCGCGTTGTCGCCGACGAGGACACCATGGCAACGGTCGGCAACTTCACCGTCCGGCGGGACGGGGGAGCGTTCGGTGAGGTGTCCGTCGATTTTGTCATCCAGCGGAACGACTCCGTCGCCGATCCGGTCACGGACGATCTCTCGCCGGTCGCCGGCACCGTGACCCTTGCCGAAGGTCAGAGGTCGCAGAGCATCCCCATCAGCCTGGTGGACAGTCCCATGCCCGAAGAGGCCGAGCAGTTTATCGTCTCGCTGGTCGTTGATTCGGTGACGGGCGGAGCGACCTTGGGAGTAGTCACCCAGGGCCTTCTGACGATCCGGGACAGCGACGACGCCTACGGAGTGGTCCAGTTCTCCACGGATGCCGAGCAGCGGATCGTGAACGAGGGCGGTCAGCGCAGACTGCAGCTGGTGCTGACCAGAGCAGCCGGAGTCGTGGGCCGGGTGGCGGTCACCTACTCGGCCGTGTACCGGCTCCCCGATCAGGGCACCGGTGATGCTAGCAGCACAGGTGAGTGCAGTCGTTAGTCGGTAACCCACCCGAGTCTCCTTTATCATTTAAAAAAAAAAAATTGTAAAGGGCCTGATGATTCCATCCTCGTAGGACCTGTCTCAAAGGCAGAATGTAGAGGGCCCGACGATTCTATCCTAGCATGACCTTTCTCAAAGGCAGAAAGATACTGCCCTTTAGAAAGGTCCTGCTTATAATAACCCGTCATTTAGGCCCTCTAATTGTCGGGTCCTCTACATTCTGCCTTTGAGAAAGGTCCTGCTAGGATTAAAATATGATGCCCACCTAATTTTTTATTTTTCCCCTCCAATTTATTAAAAAATGAAGATGTTTTAGAAGGGGAGGAAACCAGGACCACGTTCATCCCAGCTGGTGTGAGCGTCCACCCCCTCCGGATCCCCATCAACCCGGATGCTTTCCTCCGTCCCGGGGCCACCTTTGACCTGGTCCTGCTGGCCGTGAGTCTGGTGGACCGGCCGACCCTCCTGCCCGCCCGCAGTCCCCGGCTGGGCGGCCGGACGGTGGTCAGCCTGGAGGTGACGGCCGGCGTGGCCAACGGGGAGATCGGCTTTGAGCGGCCCGGCCAGCACCTGTTTGACGACGAGCCGGATGGCTCGACGGCCACCTTGGTAAGATATCTCACAGTCTACTTTGAAGATGCGGTACAATACCAAAATCAGCAAAACCAACAGATCGATCAGAGAACAAGGCTTAAAGAAACAAAATGGAAGTGGATGAATGAACATGTAACCTCCAACATCTAATGATTCTAATACTTCCTGTCTTTCTTGTCATTCCTTGTTATTCCTTCTTGTCATTCCTGTCATTTTGCAAAGCTGTCTTAATACTCTAACACTGAGAAAACTGCAATTATCTCGTCCTGTGTCCAATCAGTTTCCTCTGGTGGTGACTAGAGAAGGTTCTTATGGGGATGCCACAATCTACTGGCGTATTGTCGATGATCCCAGCTATCCTGTTGCTCCCTCGGAGGAAGATGTGGGTGCCTTCTCTGGCTCTGTCTTCATCGCTTCAGGTAAAGCATCAAATCTTACATTCATGCACCAAGGATCTGCTCAGTTCTGTACAATCTTTGTGCATGTATGAACTGAGGATGTGAGAAACCCAGTAAGCTTAAACTGGTAAGATTACCCTGGTAGCTTCCCCGGATAGAGCTTGGTTAAAGCCCCTATTACCTATTGGTAATATTGGTAATATAATAATTGGTAATATTACCTATTACCTATTGGTAAGATCGGAAAACAGAAATGTTCACAGATTTATACAGTTTGAAGATGGCTCGCACTGAAGTATTTCTGCCTAAAATTATGTATTTTTGGAGAAAAGAGTAAAAGAAATCGTTTATTTCTCACCCCTAGATCTAAACGTTTTTTCGGAACAATACGTTGAATGCTGCATTTTAGTGAAGCAAATGAAGCGGTTTTCACTATTTTCTCGAGACTCGGTTGGCGGATTGAGCTGAAATTTTCACAGGTGTGCTATTTCATGCATATGTTGGATCAGACAACATATTGATGCTATTCGTTGACCTCTACCAATGTTGTGTTATCCCTTTAACCCCCTGAAAAAAAATCAAACACAAAATTTCAGGGATTACGATGTCGGACCAAGGGTGTACCAGGGTTTGCAACTGGAACGCACCTTATGATTTGCTCAGAAGGACGTTGTTGGGTCTTCTCCCTCCAGGTTTCACCAGCACTCAGATCATTCTGGAGATCCTCCCCGATGACCTTGCCGAGACCGATGAGACCATGGTCGTCCAGCTGTATGAGGCCCAGCCAGCCAACCAGCTCCTCCGTCAGGGTGACACCGTGGCTGTGGTCACAATCCGCGAGAACGACGGGCCGGGCGGCTACTTTGAGTTTGCGCCGGAGACGCCGGCCTCGCTGGCGGTGGTGGAGGGCGGGGGAGTGGTCAGCGTCACCGTCCTTCGCCTGGGAGGCAGCCTGGTGGCCCGCAGTGTCCGCTACGATGCCCAGGGCGTCCTGGATCCCGAGTTCACTGGCCTGCCCCAGGTCGTGACCTTCCAGCCCGGCGAGACCTCCAGGGATATCATCTTCCTGGTCATCGCCGACTCTGTCCCCGAGCTGAATGAGACCTTCCTGCTGACCCTGGCCAGCTACGGTGACCCGCCGAGTGACCTCGGGGACCGGACGACCGTGGAGCTGACCGTCCTGGAGAACGACGACCCGCACGGCGTCTTTGCCTTCCCTGAGGACCCGATGATCCGAAACGTTGACGAGAGTAAAGGCGGAGATGTCTACTCGGCGCGCTTTGCCGTCCTGCGCAGTGCCGGACTATTCGGCCGGGTCAACGTCTCCTGGTCTGTGCAGACAGCGGGGGCGGCTTTAGATATCGCCCCGCTGTCAGGCACCCTGACTTTTGAGGAAGGTGTCAGCCTACAGGAGATTGAGATCACCGCAAGAGCGGATGAGGTAGGCGCCTGACTATTTGAGCAGACTCAACATGGAATTTGCCATATAAAGAATTGCCTAGACTTGGTTATTTTGTTTTAATGAAGGAAAGCTTCACTCCGGTATCACTTCACTGGTTTGTTTCAGATTCCGGAAAATTCGGAGAGTTTCCAGCTTGCCTTAAGCAATCCCACCGGCGAGAGCCGATTGGGTAGCATTATCACAGCAACCCTGAACATCAACAAGAACGACGATGCCATCTTCTTTGGAGGTGAGCAATGCTGAGCAGGGGAGGAAGCTAATTCCAAGAATCCCAAAACATCGCGGGACAACAGAGAGATAAAGAGGCACAGCCCGTGGTTGCCGTTTAGAAAGATGTCTTTGACAGGGCTGGTTCACATTCACAACCTGACTGAGTTGCTTCAGAATCGATGACCATGTGAGAGAGGTCCTGCCTTTGAGGAAAAAGGTCGACTGCCTTTAAGAATTGGTGTTGCTTGGATCTCAAAAGCGGAGAGGTCTTCTCTTTAAAAGCAGTCTTTTGCTGGGATCCAAACATCTTAGCAGCTGTGGCCGCTTATCCACGGACGTATAATCGGGAGCCAAAGGGCATGTTCGTTATAGCCGAATGTTCGGTATATCGGCGTTCGTTATAGCGACGTTCCACTGTAACATCTTTTGTGCGCCTTGCTCTCCCCTCCCTCAGAACCTGTCGCCCAAACGACCAGCGAGCCTGGCGTGGTTGTCTTCAGTGTCCTTCGTAACGGCACGGCCGCCTCGGTGGCCTCTGTGGACTACCGCACGGTGTCCGGGACGGCCACTGACGGCGACATGCCCGACTACGTCTCCAGCACGGGCACCTTGACCTTTGGCGTCGGCGTGCAGTCTGCCGAGGTGAGAGTCCAGGTGCTAGACGACGATGTGCCCGAGGATGACGAGTACTTCAGCATCCAGCTGAGCAATCCAGTCGGTGAGTTTGTGTAGTCTTGTGTGTTGCAGCAGCAGCAGCAGCAGCAGCAGCAGAATTGCTGCCCTGAGTCACAAATAAATGGGCACCTGGTTTGTAATTCAATGAGGTTTTGCCCTGCTCGACGTGGTGAACGTCGAGCAGGGCAAAAACTCATTGAATTACATTCTCCTTGACGCAAACATCAGGTTATTTTTGGCACTTGGTTTGGTCAAGCTACAGCATGCTCTATCTAGTGCGTATGTGGGTCGGCAATCCTCTACATGCCCCTGTGAAGCACATAAGCACGGTCGTCTTTTGGTATCTTGCCGTCTCCTGATGACAGGCGAAGCACACTCTGCTTGACTGGACTCCTTACCAGGCTACCAGCTCCCCTCGGAGCCATACTCATTCTCTAAATAAAGATTATGAGTGGCAGGTTTTCCTTGCATATTAAAGCCCCTACACAACCTTGGTAAGATCGAAAAACAGAAATGTTCACAGATTTACATGAAACTTATACAGTTTGAAGATGGTTACAGTAGAAAGCTCGCACTGAAATAATTCTGTCATTTGATTGATGTGCATGCAGTCTTAACCTATGACTTCTGTTTACTGGTTTCTATTTAGTGTATTCCTTTGGTGCACGTAAGTACATGTAGACTGACAACGATATCCGATTCTGGTATTTACTGGGGCTCTGGCTTCAACTCTGCTGGTTTACCATTTAAAGCAATGATCAGCCCTCCTCCCCCTCCACTCAACTACACCTGTCCTTCCTAAACTGCAGACGATCTGCTGTATACTCGGGTCCTTGATCAAGTCCTGAAATGGACCTTATGCACATGATGTCTTCCCTAATTCTATGAGGGTTTGCCCTTCTTGGCATAATAAGCAGCGAACGGTCAGTGCTTTGCCCGATTGCCTGCTGAAAAAACGAATCTCCTGCATTCGATTCTTCGACGTCTTCTCCGTCGGGTGGTCTGATCCATAGGTCCATAGAAGGCAGCCAATTGGCCTTGCCTATGCGCCTTTGTTGCGTAGACACTGCTCACTTCAAATAAGTCAGCGTAGATGACATCAGTGCATAAGGTTTGTGCTGTCCGATTTTGGACAGATGGTCAGGTTACTTGTTGGTCTCTCCACTCTGCAGGTGTAATAGCTTTGTTTATAGTCTTTGTTTGCTTTTGTCCCAGTCTATCCTTGTGTATTTGATCTGTTTGTTAGCAGTGTGTGGGAACACCAGAACTGTTTGCTATCACCACCAAACGCTGCTGTGAACCAGCCATTCACACCTTTGTTAACTGCCAAAGGGATTGCATTTCACTTTGGATAATCTGGCTTCCTGGGAGGAACTTTTAGTTTGATCTGCCTGGGAGGAACTTTTACTTGATCTGCCTGGGAGAAATTTTCAGTTTGATCTGCCTGGGAGGAACTTTTAGTTTGATCTGATTGGGAGGTACTTTTACTTGATCTGCCTGGGAGGAACTTTTAGTTTGATCTGCCTGGGAGGAACTTTCAGTTTGATCTGCCTGCGAGGAACTTTCAGTTTGATCTGCCTGCGAGGAACTTTTACTTGATCTGCCTGGGAGGAACTTTTAGTTTGATCTGCCTGGGAGGAACTTTTACTTGATCTGCCTGGGAGAAACTGTTAGTTTGATCTGCCTGGGAGGAACTTTTACTTGATCAACCTGGGAGAAACTTTCAGTTTGATCTGCCTGGGAGGAACTTTTACTTGATCTGCCTGAGAGAAACTGTTAGTTTGATCTGCCTGGGAGGAACTTTTACTTGATCTGCCTGAGAGAAACTTTCAGTTTGATCTGCCTGGGAGGAACTTTTAGTTTGATCTGCCTGGGAGGAACTTTTACTTGATCAACCTGGGAGAAACTTTCAGTTTGATCTGCCTGGGAGGAACTTTTAGTTTGATCTGCCTGGGAGGAACTTTCAGTTTGATCTGCCTGCGAGGAACTTTTACTTGATCTGCCTGGGAGGAACTTTTACTTGATCTGCCTGAGAGAAACTGTTAGTTTGATCTGCCTGGGAGGAACTTTTACTTGATCTGCCTGAGAGAAACTTTCAGTTTGATCTGCCTGGGAGGAACTTTTAGTTTGATCTGCCTGGGAGGAACTTTTACTTGATCAACCTGGGAGAAACTTTCAGTTTGATCTGCCTGGGAGGAACTTTTAGTTTGATCTGCCTGGGAGGAACTTTCAGTTTGATCTGCCTGCGAGGAACTTTTACTTGATCTGCCTGGGAGGAACTTTTACTTGATCTGCCTGAGAGAAACTTTTAGTTTGATCTGCCTGGGAGGAACTTTTAGTTTGATCTGCCTGGGAGGAACTTTCAGTTTGATCTGCCTGGGAGGAACTTTTAGGGTGATCTGCCTGCGAGAAACTTTCAGTTTGATCTGCCTGCGAGAAACTTTCAGTTTGATCTGCCTGGGAGGAACTTTCACTTGATCTGCCTGGGAGGAACTTTTAGTTTGATCTGCCTGGAAGGAACTTTTACTTGATCTGCTTGGGAGGAACTTTCAGTTTGATCTGCCTGGGAGGAACTTTCAGTTTGATCTGCCTGGGAGGAACTTTTAGTTTGATCTGCCTGGGAGGAACTTTCAGTTTGATCTGCCTGCGAGGAAATTTTGCTTGATCTGCCTGGGAGGAACTTTTAGTTTGATCTGCACCTGGGAGGAACTTTTAGTTTGATCTGCACCTGGGAGGAACTTTGATCTACCTGGGAGGAACTTTTAGGGTGATCTGCCTGGGAGGAACTTTTACTTGATCTGCCTGGGAGGAACTTTTAGTTTAATTTGCCTGGGAGGCACTTTTAGTTTGATCTGCCTGGGAGGAACTTTTAGTTTGATCTGCACCTGGGAGGAACTCTCAGTTTGGTCTGCCTAGGAGGAACTTTTACTTGATCTGCCTGGGAGGAACTTTTAGTTTGATCTGCCTGGGAGGAATTTTTACTTGATCTGCCTGGGAGGAACTTTCAGTTTGATCTGCACCTTGGAGGAACTTTGATCTGCCTGGGAGGAACTTTCAGTTTGATCTGCCTGGGAGAAACTTTCAGTTTGATCTGCCTGGGAGGAACTTTCAGGGTGATCTGCCTTGGAGGAACTTTCAGGGTGATCTGCCTGGGAGGAACTTTCAGTTTGATCTGCAACTGGGAGGAACTTTCAGGGTGATCTGCAGCTGGGAGGAACTTTCAGGGTGATCTGCAGCTGGGAGGAACTTTCAGTTTGATCTGCCTGGGAGGAACTTTCAGTTAACGAATGAGACACATCATGAGACAAGTCGTTATCCCAATTCACCAGTGCTCGTTGCCTTTCAAATGCTAGCCCAAGGTTATTTGCTCCTTTTTGTGTGTGGAGGGGTTGCTGCAAGGAGATATTTCAAGTTGTGTGGATTCATATTCCTTTTGTAATCGGCATTTCCCGTGTTGGGTAGTTGTGTGTTCAAGACTTCTGCAATTCTGTATGACAAAGCTAAAGCTCAGTCCTTAAAAAAAACCGCGACAAAGTCCAGTGTTAGTGGCCTTTCACAACTACGGACTCGGGTTCCAATCTCTCCCTGATCCCTGTGCGCCCGATTCTAATTTCTTGTTTCTTGCCCTACCCCCTTCTCCCGCCTACCTCCTACCCCCCTTGCTCTGTCTAGGTGATGTGGTTGTTTACGGAGCGCCCACGGCAACTGTTACCATAGAAGCCAACGACGACCCCTATGGCATATTCAGCTTCAGGGAACCCCTCACTGGCATGTTTCCCATGGAAGGAGATTCCTTTTATGCTGAGTAAGCACACAATTTGATTCTCTACCCCCCCCCTACTCCCCCTAAAAAAACTCAGAGCAAATACTACAGTTAGTCAAAGGCAGCAGGTCTTATCAGTTGGACCTAATCAGTTGGACCTAGCCCTAGTCAGTTGGGCCTAGCCCTAGTCAGTTGGGCCTAGCCCTAGTCAGTTGGACCTAGCCCTAGTCAGTTGGGCCTAGCCCTAGTCAGTTGGACCTAGCCCTAGTCAGTTGGGCCTAGCCCTAGTCAGTTGGACCTAGCCCTAGTCAGTTGGGCCTAGCCCTAATCAGTTGGGCCTAGCCCTAGTCAGTTGGGCCTAGCCCTAGTCAGTTGGACCTAGCCCTAGTCAGTTGGGCCTAGCCCTAATCAGTTGGGCCTAGCCCTAGTCAGTTGGACCTAGCCCTAGTCAGTTGGGCCTAGCCCTAGTCAGTTGGACCTAGCCCTAGTCAGTTGGACCTAGCCCTAGTCAGTTGGGCCTACCCCTAGTCAGTTGGGCCTAGCCCTAGTCAGTTGGGCCTAGCCCTAGTCAGTTGGGCCTAGCCCTAGTCAGTTGGACCTAGCCCTAGTCAGTTGGGCCTAGCCCTAATCAGTTGGGCCTAGCCCTAGTCAGTTGGGCCTAGCCCTAGTCAGTTGGACCTAGCCCTAGTCAGTTGGGCCTACCCCTAGTCAGTTGGGCCTAGCCCTAGTCAGTTGGGCCTAGCCCTAGTCAGTTGGACCTAGCCCTAGTCAGTTGGGCCTAGCCCTAGTCAGTTGGACCTAGCCCTAGTCAGTTGGACCTAGCCCTAGTCAGTTGGGCCTAGCCCTAGTCAGTTGGACCTAGCCCTAGTCAGTTGGACCTAGCCCTAGTCGGTTGGACCTAGCCCTAGTCAGTTGGGCCTAGCCCTAGTCAGTTAGGCCTAGCCCTAGTCAGTTAGGCCTAGCCCTAGTCAGTTGGGCCTAGCCCTACCGGTAGTCGATTGGACCTAGCCCTAGTCTGTTGGACCTAGCCGTAGTCAGTTGGAGCTAGCCCTTGTCAGTTGCACCTACAATGTACCCCTACGGTAGTTAGTTGGACTTACATGTAGCCCTTGTCAGTTGGTGCTAGCCCTAGTCAGTTGGACCTAGCCCTACATGTGTAGTCAGTTGGGCCAGCCACTCCACTGCCCAATATAATTGATTGCATCGGGGGAGGGGGGGGGTCCTCTCTCAGAGACCTGTCAACCCAGAGTCACTAGAAACCGAACCATCCTCACCTTCCTCATCTCCTCCATCAGAATCCAGAGAGGAAGGGGCAGCTTTGGTGCGGCCAGGGTCTTCTGGCACATCGTCCACAATGGAACCGTGGACCCGGTGGCCGAGGGGACGGAGTTTGAGGCCGTGGCCGGCTCGGTGGAGTTTGCTGACCGGCAGACGGTGGCCACGGTCAAGATCACATCCCGGGTGGACGGGCTGCCGGAATTTGCCGAGTTCTACGAGCTGACACTGTTCAACGTCACCGGTGAGTTTCCAGTCGCAGTTATCCACATGTTGAAAGTTACAAAATGCCAACTATAGACATTAAAGTACACAGAACATGCACAAATGTTTACTTACTTAAATAACACAAATGCAAATATCAAAAAGGCGTTTCAATACTAGCAAGACCTTTCTCAAAAGGGACACTTCTTCAACTTGTGAACGCTCACCCTGAAAGATGATATGAAAAAAGAGAAATTTTGTCCAGCAGAACTTTACCTACGTAGGGTAAGGCTTTAGATTATCGGTTAAGGAGAAAAAAAAGAGGTTTCTGGTTTAATTCCTGGTCCAAAAAGGTTTCCTTTGTGTTTTTGAACAGTTGTCGGGGTCAGTTTGACTCATTTTTTTTCATTGCATGTCCAGACGGTGCTCTGTCTGATTCCGACCCACTGTCCGTCCGGCTGGAAATCGGTGCCAACGACGACCCTTACGGGGTGCTGGTCTTCCCCTCGTCCTCCACGGAGAGGGATGTGGCCGAGGACTACTACCCAGCGGACAACCAGACCAGCCGGGCCGTCTTCTCCGTGGAGCGGGCCCAGGGAGCCTTTGGCAGGGTGGAGGTGAGTGCGCCAAGTCCCTTGGCCTGTACGGGGGAGCTGTTTTCCCACCAGATGGTCCAAGCCAATTTGTGACTGGCTCTGCAAAAGAAGGTCCCTAAGTCTTAAAACAAATATTCTAAGTTATAGGGCCTACCCACAGTCAGATTGAGGATTGAATAAGCTCTGAAATAGGGGGTTCTATATCAAAGTTCATGTGGTGATCTCTGTCACCAAAAATAAAACGCCTTATGGAAAAATGGCTATTAAACTGGTGGATAAATGTGGCAAGGTGAAGCCAAAAAAATGCTATAACGGTTCCTCCAACTGATTATGAAAGAATGGACATCAACCAAATAAAAAAGCAAGATATTAAGAAAGAAAAAAAACCAGTTGGGTGGAACACATGGTGGGTCACATATATCCCTTGAATTCCTTGAAATCCTCTTGTACAGAAAAAAAAATCCAAAACAATTTAAAACCTATACTTCCAGTGACCCAGTCCTATATAGTTTGTGTACAGAGGCACTTCTCTCTCATTTTTGTTGGATACATATTTTTAATAAGAAGCGCTTTGAATGCCCCTTTGGATGGATGTGCAGGTTAATAATAAGTGTTCTCTACAGGTACACCTATGCTTAAAAGTAAGTATCCCTCGTACTCGCACTCGCTCGTAAGCACTCGAGCAAACTCGTTAACACTCGCTAGCGCTCGACAAAACCACGAGCGGTAGCGAGCGGTTTCGAGTGATGTCGAGGATTAGCAAGGGATATCGAGCGGCCTCGTAAACACTCGAAGAGTGGAGGGCGGCTCATCAACAACGAGCGTTTGCGAGGGCTATCCAGGCGTATCCATTGACCTCACTCGAATTGTTGAGAAGGCGCCCGTTTGCGAATCCGCTGGGCAGCCCACTGTGTGAGCGCCCGATCCTCAGTAGGACCGGCGACCGCAAAGGCCCTTTAAAGAACACCGGCAAGAAGTGCGTGTGTGGACGCCCCCAGTCCAGGTCTTTTGTTAAGGTTTTAGCTTGCACTATATAGGGCTGTAAATTGCTTTCCTGGGAGACTTTTTAAGTAGCAATTTTTGGTAGTTTCATGTAGGTCTCGGTCGATATAAAACAAGTTTCCCTATTTCTTTTTAGCCGGCTTCCATGTGTACGTGAAAAAGCTGGATTTGCATCGCAAAATTCGATTAACTTTTTCATGGAAAGCAAGACAAATTTGAAAATGAAAACCATTTTCAATTTTCTGCAAATAACTCTGGCGTCGAATGAATGTTTTTTGGTAAGGATTTCTATTTTGCAAGAAGTGCGTTCGTGGAGGTCCCCAGTCCAGGTCTTTTGTTAAGGTTTTAGTTTGCACTAAAGGCCGCGACCCATACGTACATCGACCGTGCATGGATCACTTGTGGTAACTCAGTTCTTGGACTTATTTTCGGTTATTTTCCGTGTGCTAGTAAAATGTGGTTCAGCCCTGACGTCCGGCTCTTGGAATTATTTTCCGCGACCCGTTGAAAAGTTGCCGATAAAATGAATGATATACTTCCCTTTCATTTAAATACACTCAATCCTCCCTTTGAGACCGCATTCGTGTCCTATTATATCTTCCAAGGCTTTGCGCTGAAGTATCAGTTGTTGGTTATCGACTTTTTCCTGAACTAAACCGTAAACCCAGCAAGACGGCTTTCATCAAAGAAAAAAGGCCCGGTATCGCACCGAAGCGTTCCCTGCTCCAGACCTGCTAATCGTGTCGTATAGTGCCAGGCATTTGGCTGCGTGGTCTTGGGAGTGATTATATATTTCTTTTTTTTTTGGATGGAGGTGGACTTATTTCCATGCTGGTTGTTGGCCTTATGCCGTTATGGACTTATGGGTATTTTTTAAGAATGGAGGAGGGGGCTATGCTGAATGTCTTACTTATGCGGGCTTATTTAAAGGACACGTATAGATAATTCCCTAGGAATATATGCCTGGCGTTGAATATTTTTTGGGTAAGGTACATTTCCTTTTTCGGATATATTTTGTCAGGATTTCTATTTTGCAAGGAGTGCGTGCGTGGACGTCCCCAGTCCAGGTCTTTTGTTAAGATTTAGCTTGCACTATAGGCCGCGACCCATTGACCGTGCATTGATCACTTTGGTAACTCAATTCATGCATTTATTTTCGGTTATTTTCCGCGTGCTAGTAAAAATTTGTGGTTCAGCCCTGACGTCCGGCTCTCGGAATTATTTTCAGTGACCCGTTGAAAAGTTGGCGATAAAATGAATGATATACTTTCCTTTCATTTAAATACACTCAATCCTCCCTTTGAGACCCCATTCATGTCCTATTATATCTTCCAAGGCTTTGCACTGAAGTATCAGTTGTTGGTTATCGACTTTTTCCTGAACTAAATCGTAAACCCAGCAAGACGGCTTTCATCAAAGAAAAAAGGCCCCTTACCGCACCGAAGCGTTCCCTGCTCCAGACCCGCTAATCGTGTCGTATAGTGCCAGGCATTTAGCTGCGTGGTCGAGATCTTGGGAGTGATATATTCCTTTCTTTGGGGATGGAGGTGGACCTACTTTCATGCTGGTTGTTGGCCTTGCCTTATGGGTATTATTTTTTTATGAATGCAATGGAGGAGGGGGCTAAGCTGACAGTCTTACTTATGAGGGCTTTTTCAAAGGACATGTGTAGATAATTCCCAAGGAATACATGCCTAGCGTTGAATATTTTTGGTAAGGTACATTTCCTTTTTTCGGATTAATTTCGTGAGGATTTTTATGGCCCATGTCCTACACGCACTGTATATGACAACTTCCTATAGGCGCGGTAATCTAAAATGTGGACGACTCGGCCAACATTTGACCCACTGATTTGGGAGTTCTTGCCTATGTACAGTAGGTGGGTGCCAAGGCTTTCCTGTTAGCTGTCGATATTTTGCGGGCGATTATCAACCGCTTGTCATGTCAAAGCGTATATAAAAAAAACGCAGTCAGTTCCCTGATACAGGGTGTACCCGTTAAGCGCACAATAGTACTGGGAACTTGACAAAGCTTCGGCGTAAATTTCCCGGATGTCAAAGTCTGCAGGAGTCAGCTTGGAACACACCATTTTCAAAGAGGTGTACGCACAACTTCCGTTCAAACAATCACATAAATCGAAGGATAAAATGTCACTTTTCAATATCAAAACCTAAACAAACAAGAAATACAAGACAGATGGCGTACAATATGCCACTAAAAGGTTCCCTTTGTCGGGGTTTTCGGCCGATATTTTTTCCCCCCTCAAAGTGTAGGCCATTAACCCCCCTTCCTACCCTGTATTTTCACAATGGTACGGTCTTCGCAACACGTGCGGCCGCTTCTGCATAGGGAGCCTTGCGGAGCTAGCTCGACATGGTATTTTTACCGGGCCGTTCGCCCTCGGGAACGGAGTGGAGACTTATAAATTCGTGACCTTTCCGGTTTTTTCTTACTCCGTAACTTAATTGCATTGGATTGAAACTTTCACAAACCAGAGATAAGATATTCAACAAAAATTATGTAAGGTAATAATACTATGTTGGAGATCGAGTTTTGTAAAAATTGTTTCAGTATAATGTTGAGAAATTCCACATGCGAGCTCGTCCGAACAAATTCGACGTCGGTGAACAACCCACTATGAGTATGAATAATCGCCATCGACTCATCAGAGGCATTTCATTAAATAATTGTATAAATAACGTGCAAAACATCAGTACCAGTAAATTAACGTTCAGAACGATCACATGAACCCAACGTAAATAATCAAGTCAACAAGTAGGCCTACAATGAAACTACCAACGCAAACGTCACATAAACGCGGGGGCAATGACGGCGCTCCGTTTGAGTTGGTCCGTAGTTGGTCGTGCATCTGTAGTTGGTTCGCTCAATCTTTGTTCACGGCGAGCCCAACTGGCCGGTCGCGGGTCAGTGAATACTCGCAAGCGCTCGCAGGCTGCTTTCGAGCGAGTTCGAGCGAGGGCTTATCGAGCGAGGGTTTACGAGCGCCTGCGAGCGCTGGCGAGTTTATTCGAGTGCGCTCGAGCGTTTACGAGGCCCTCGACAGCGCTCGTATCCCCTCGTATCCCCTCGTACTCGCTCGTTCGTTTATGGGTACTTACTTTTAAGCACTACTGTATGAGGGAAAAGAAAGAAGTGATTTGATCCAATCCATCGCCTTTCCCTTTCGCAGGTTCTGTGGGAGGTGTTTTCTGATTCCATCTCCGGCATTCTGCCCACCGTGCGCGACCTCATCTTCTTGGCTGACGCCAATCCCAACGTGAGTGTCGCGTCCGAGTCGGGGCGCCCTCATGTGGGCACCAAGGCCATGCTCTTCGACGGAGGGCCAGGTAGGAGAACTCTTACATGTTCAAATTTTTAGTTTTGTTGGGGGGGGGGGGGTTGGTGATGGCCTATGCATGGTTTACCGCAATCCGTGTCAGCTGTCAGCAGTCTTTGTACAGTTTTTAGTAAACTGCAAACCTTTTTTCATCAACCTTATTTGAATTACATTCTCCTCAACGCAAACATCATGTTATATCTACAGTGCAACACGGTACCTGCCGCTACACATTATTCAAATCCGCCATGCGACCTTGACCAGCTCAGTGGTCAAGTGGGTAAGATGTCTGCACTAGGGTGTGGGAGTTGCAGGTTCAAATCCTGCCCAACCTGCCTGAAATTGTTTCATCAGGCATTGGGCAAAGCACTGAGCACTCAGTGCTTATTACATCGAGCAGGGCAAACCCTCATTGAATTACATTCTCCTCGATGCAAAGTGTTATACCTTATTTGATTGAAACAAATGAAGGGAAAAAACTCACTCAGAAATTTTGAACCATTTTGAAAAACTGGTGAGAAAATATTTGACTGGACTGGCACTCTAACCCGTGGTCTCTAGTTTTGCGTATCAGCTCTCTTAATACCATCTGAGCTATCCAGCCTTCAGACAATGGCTTTCCCAGTTGTTGACATATCTTTGCTAAGAAAGAGCGCTGGTACGCAGAATCCGATCTTGAATGTAGTCAAATTTTCTGTGCCATTTTTTTTTTTAAAGCCTTATTTGAATTAACAATTAAAGATGATGACGCTTGTTCACAGACTCCTACCTGGAGGTTCCCTCCCAGCACCAGATCCCGTCCTCGGACATAGTCAGTGGGTTCTCCATCAGTGCCTGGGTCCAGCCAGACCGCAGTGTGGATGGCTTTGTCCTGGCCAAGTCCTCCGCCGACGGCATTGGGGTCCGCTACGGCCTGAAAGTGGGCCAGTCCACCAACGGGAGACTCCTGGTGCAGTATAGGTACTCGGGGAGCACATACGTAAGTATCCCTGCCATGACTCTGCCACTGTAGTTTGTGTGTTTGTTAAAAATGGGCTCAACAGTTGGCAAATTGTCTCAAAGCTTTACTGAAACCTGGCTTTTAACCCTAACGCTTTGCACCTCCTGCACAGGACACACACTCTAAATATACATCAATTTACCACAGTGCCCACAGGGGTGTAGGCTCACATACCACAGGACACCACAAAAACCACGCTGTGGAATGTTGTGGTGCATGGCCCTTATCCTCCCACAGGAAAAACCATGTGTGTTTAATTGTGGTTTCAATGCTGGTTAGGGTTATTCTATGGTGCTGGCTGAAAAGACAGGTAGAAGAGTCTTTTTTTCTTTTTTTTCAAAATAGGCTGTCATTTTGAAAAAACAGAAACCAAAAGGTCTCCTGTGTTCATGGCTATCACTTTCAAAATGGATGATGGTAATGAAAAGTAAGCGAGAGCCTGAGCCCAAGCTTGGTTTTTGTAAAAAAAAAAAAAGGCTCTTCGTCGTCCTAGTCTTACGACATCTGTATCACCATTGCCAGGCCCAATCTGCTTGGTTTTCCTCTCTGGTGTGTCATCATCCAAGTGGTTTTTAATCTACAGTTCATAAAAAAAAAGATGAGCAGCTCGATAGCCCACAGGTCCTAAACAAAGTGTTTAGGACGAGTCACTCCAGCCTGAAGTCCTTAAGGTCATTTGATGCGACAGTGCCAACACTCAGATTGATGTTCTTGTCTGATCCCCTTTTTCCCCGTTTCTTTGCAGACCAATACAGTGGCAGACTTCAGCATTTCTGCCGTGGACCTTCTTGACGGCCTGTGGCACCAGATCATTCTGACCGTAGACAGCCTCCAGGTGACCTGCTATGTTGACGGAAGCCTCATGGGTGAACAGTAAGTAGACCCCATCCTCTCTCAGCCCCGTGATTTCCACAGCCAACGATTTCATATTTATATTCGGAGGGTCCGATGTGTCTCTCTGAACCAGACCTTCCTTAAAGTCCGTCGGGAGAGGTCCTGCAAGGATCTAAAGAGGTCCTGAGGTTTTGATCCTAGTCAGAGCTTATTCAAATTCCTTTGAGAAAAGTCCTCCGTGGATCAAAATCTCAGGCCGATAAACTCAAGATTCCCTGAGTATTCTCTTGCTTGGTGAGAGGGAATCCACCTGACTTGAGTGAGGTTCTCCTACATTTTTGGAAGTGGCACTTCTTCTGGTGCATTCCACCTTGTCTCTGACGACTCTCTGTCATCTCCAGATCCATGGTCCAAGCCCAGGGAGACGAGCCCGGCATCCTGTACGTGGGCGCCAAGTCCCCGGGGGCAGAAATCTACCGAGGCCTGCTTCAAGACGTCCGCATGTATGCCAGGAAGCTACAAGAAAGGTGAGGCATCAGTCCCGGGGGTGTTGTTTTTTCCCCCCACAAAACCTTGCTGTCTATCTGAATTCGCATTAGGGATCCCTCATTGGCGTGACAGGTTTTCTAATTTCCGTGCATCCCTGATAGTCTGATGTGAGCAAGTCGAGGGTGGTTTATGCCGACACCGTGTAGGAATACCAGTATCTCTTTTGTGAGTTGGCGTGATCCTGAGATTGGCTCTGCTCAGAACCACATTTATTCAGAAAAGTGATAAGTCTCCTAATGACGGGCAGAGTACACACTACCCGAACCATTGAGTTACCGGCTCTTTTCAGAGCCACACTCCTTCTTGAAAGAGAAGTGCTACATAGTGTCACTGCAATCCTTCCACTTATTCTCGCAGTGTCGCCACAAACCACCCTTGCCTTTCTACTTCCACCAAGCCTGAAATCTCATCAGTGTTGTGATTGGAAGTAATGTACGATGAGTTCAGTGAAACCAACCACTGGCCAACTAGTTAAATTCCATCTTTGAAGGCAGTAGTGACTCTTAAGGGCAGTACTGATTCCAAATGACCCGCTAACTATTGCCTTGAGTAAGTGGAACCCTCGTTTAATTGTGTTCTCACTGATCGTCAATATTCACTCACGATTCACCGAACCGCCTCTCTGGATTCTCGCAGGGAGATCGTGGAGCTGTGGACGGCACCCTCCCGGCTGGACCTGACGCCCATCTCGGGCCAGCTGACCTTTGACCCGGGTCAGAGGGCAGCCTCGCTGGCCGTGACCTCGCTGGAGGACACGGAGGAGGAGGGCAACGAGGTCTTCACCGTCATGCTGCTGTGCAGTCGGGGCGGTGGGCGCATAGGGCGGGATGATGCCACTGCTCTACTGACAGGTAACCTGACTTCAGAAACACACACACACAAGTCCGTTACAGTCCATCGACGATGCACAATGGGCCCTATTTCAAACGGATAATCTCTTGACAAAAGCCACAACGACGTCCGAATTGTGCCAGGGTTTTACTCTCTTGTACCCATAGTATACCCTTATCAATTTATTTCACAGAAATATATGGTTCCGATTGTTTTAGCGAGATTTGAAAATGATGCATTGTTAAAAAAAACCCGTATGGCGGTCATCGGTGCTGTAAAAAAAATTGGCGCGAAGTGGTTAAGCAGGCCTCGAACCCCACGCTGTAAGGGCTTCGCGCTTTGCCCTCTCGTACCATGACGGAAAATTTCAGACATTTTCATTTTGGGAGAATCTCATGCTTGTTCTTCTGCTATTCTCACCATGAAAACCTTCAAATCTCATTTTCGTATTGAATAATTTTTTTTGACAGTTCTGAAGAGTGACAATGCCAATGGGCTGTTTGGCTTTGACGGACCCTGCCTGTCCATCGCCCAGGACCCCAACTCCAGCGAGGCCCTGCTCTACACCTGCAGCGTGGTCCGTACCCGGGGCGACGAGGGTGTGGTCACCATACCCTGGGAGGTGCGGGACATGGCCGCCGACGAGTTGGCCACGGACGACTTTGTCAACGCCACGGGTGAGATTGTCTTCCCCAACGGCGTCCGCACGCAGGTAGGTTTTTGATGCACTGCACCGACTTTATGAAGTTTCATTTATTGAGGGTGGAGTTCAACGGAATCCCACTGAATGGACCTATTGGAAATCTTCTGGACTGCAGCATGGTTAGGGTCAACAGAATCTTGCAGATATTTTGTTTCATCTGGCAGCAATGCCCCAAAAGAGTCACACAGAATCTACTGTAGAGACCTCAGAAATGTTTTTAGTGTAGCAAGGAAGGGGTAAGCAGAATCCCACTGATTGTACCCACAGTTGCATCCTGATTAGTGTGCTTAGATGCAACAGAGCTTACCTGCCATTGCCTGTTATCAAGTGCTGCAGGGGTAGGCTTTACAGGCTCCCAAGAGAGACTATACTCTTTGATTCAACTAAGCCGGGTTGGATTTCACAAAGCCTTACTAAGCACCGTAACTCAACTTACGATGGATAACCCATCGTAAGTTGTGATAGGCTGTATGGTTTCTGTGCAGCGCTCATCGTCTTGCGATTGATTGTAAGTCACAACGAGTTTGATGAAATGGCTGCAGGTCCTTCAGAAAGTCCCCCGGACATGTCCCCATCCGTTTTTTGCTCTCACCCGCTTCCAAACCCCAGACCATCACCCTGCTGGCCATTGACGACATGCAGCCCGAACTCGAGGAGACCTTCTCCCTGGCACTCCTGCCCCGTCTGCCCCTCTCGGACGACGGCCTGATCGGGAGCACGGCCACCAGCGGGGCCAGCATCGACCCGGCCGCCTCGGCCAACAACCTGACGCTGCCGGCCAGCGACTACCCCTACGGGCTCTTCCAGTTCAGCGCTGCCGGGCCGCCGCCGGGCCCCGATGACCCCTGGGTGCTGCCGGCCGAGCGGCCGGTGGAGATCCGCGTCAGTGAGGAGGGGGGGCCGGTCAGGCTGCTGGTGGTCCGGGCCCAGGGTCTGCTGGGCGACGTCCAGGTGGAGTGGAGGACTGTGGACGGGACTGCTCAGTCCGCCGGCAAGGACCCCATCGATTATGTGGTAAGGGAAAGCTGAAAGACATCTTCAGGGGGCCACTTTCATAGGGCCAAAATTCGCTTTAGCACAACAAGTTAGCATAGGACCACCTTGCTAACTCAAACCTCACTATTGATTCATGCTGAGTAAAGAAGAGTGGAATACATGTCAAAAGCTATTGACATCACATCGCAATGTGGTTAGCAATACTAGACTTTTCACGCTTAGCAGATTTTCACGCTTAAGCGGCTCTATGAAATTGGTCCATGGTCCCATCCTATACACAAGCTCTTCCTGCCTGGTTTTTTGGCTGGGTGAAAATGCTGTAGCCATTAAAGGGGAATGAAACCCAGAGAAAAATGTTGGCTTATCTGATTGGATGTTAAAAAAAAACCTACAATTACCTATGTGCTATGTACATCCGTCCGGGCCCATGCTGGAGTTTTCCGTTGCGATGTCATACCCCCCGCAGTGACTGGCAGGCCATTCGAAAAGATGGCGGTTTGCGGGAATGTGAAATCTACCACTGAATTCCATGATTTTTCCCTCTTTATGAAACTCGTAGGTGAGTAGCACATAGGTAATTGTAGGTTGTTTTTAACACACAATCAGATTCTTCTGTGGTTTTCATTCCCCTTTAAGTCTTTCCCCAGGATGAGTTGCTCACGGTGGCTCGAGCAAAGTGCACGTCCACTCAGCAAGCTTCTGGCCGCGGCTCGTTGTAAACCTTTTGCAAATAAATTCCAGCAGAAGTCACAAGCTGAATTTTTCATAGGTGTGCTATTTCATGCACATGTTGGATCAGACAACGTATGGGTGCTATTCTTTGAGCTCGACCATTGTTGTGTTATCCCTTTATATTAAAAAACTATTTTTGTCATTTGTTTCTCCATTTATCAGAGTGGGGGAGGGACTCTGCTCTTTGCTGATCAGCAGCGCTTTGCCTACATTGACATCGCCATCGTGGACAATGACATCGCCGAGTTGGACAAGAGCTTTCAGGTTCAGCTGTCCAGCCCCACGGGAGGAGGTAGGTTTGCCCTAAGACCCAGGCCAGCTCCAGACGGTTCTCCAAACTACTTCTACCCCCAACCTCTGAGCAAGGTTCTGCTCTGAATGCTGCAGACCCCACTTCTGACTTCAATGACCAAAAATGCTAGGGCCCGATGTTTTGATTGACCCAAAATGTTTTTATTCTAGCAGGGCCTTCCGCAAGGGTGGAATTATAAAAAAAATCCAACAATCCAAAACTAATTTTTTTCCGGTATTTTTGGTCGTTTGAGTCAGCTGTCAAACTGCAACCGTTTTGTATTTCTCCGAGACTGTCAAAAGCAATTTACTAGAATATCTTCTCTGAGAGAACTGATTCTTCACTCAAGTGAAGACTGACTACTACATGTAAGACTAATGAACTGTTGAAAAATTTGCCTTTTTGGGGGGGGACTGGACCAGGATTTGAACCCGAGACCTCTGGTTTAGTGTACAGGGAGATATACGGCAGTTAATGGTTGAATTGCTTCTGACTGGCACTCCCAACCGGGCAAAGACTAGTTGACTATTTGGGAAGGGCTAAGAGCTAGATAGCTAAGATGGGAAGAGCGCTGGTATGCAAAACCAGAGGTCTCGGGTTCAAATCTCGATCCACACAAATTTTCTTTGCCAATTTTCAATTTGTTTAAAAGTTCCCTATCAGTTTTTCCTTTGTTCGTTTGACTAATGAACTGTGATCACTCTGAACGGTGCTGCCTTTACCCCTTGCCCAAAGCTCTGACCACTAAATACTGGCCTTCCCAGTGACTGTAACACTGACCCTTTGATATTTCCCTATAAATCACCTATACTGCTCAAATGTTCAGACCAATACATATTAATTACTGCCTGGAACTTACCTTGCTTAATAATGTTTGTTGCTACTGCACGGTTGTGTAACCATGCTATCTGTATAACATCCCACCAATTACATTTCTATATTAAACACTGTTCATGTTTAGTACTGACAGTTTACCTCTGCATAACACTGCCAGTAATTTAACTAATTGACCTGATCTACTGACCAAGTAACCGTTACTAACTCTATGGTACTACCAAAAGGTACTCCTTTTTGCCTGACACCAAAGTGCTAGGCCTTAACACCGACCTTACACCACCCGGCCCCACTAAGGCCACTCACAAACACTGACTGTTACAATCAAGGTGACACTGCCTGTTAACACCACTACCTATTACTAACACTGGTATTGTCTTTGTGTCCCCACCCCACCCCCTCCCCACACATCGGCACATTTCACTTACCACTACCATCCCCCTTTGCTCTGTGATAGGGGACAGCGGTAAGTACTGTACCGGTACCTCTGACCTTAAATTAGCCTCTCACCTTTAACCTTTCTTCCTGTCTTTTTCCTTCTATGGCCGTTTATGAAATGAAGGCTTAGGCTCGGGCTCAGGCTTCGTCTCCATCTGACTAAACCCAAAAATTCAAATGTGGTTTGTTTCCGAATTTGAAGGTTTGTTGGCTTGATAGGTACACAGTATTCACCTAGAAACTGGGGCCAAACATTTGCTTTTAGACTCCTGTGATATTATAACATACGACCGAAGCCTATTAGCCCGAGCCTAAGCCTTCATTTCGTAAACGGCCTAAGAAATGCAATTCATTACTTTACGAGAAAAAAAGGCACACTTACCAACTGTTCATGAAGAGAAGTACTTGTATACTCCAGAATTATTTGTCCATCCAATATTGTCCATCAAATTCGATTTTATACTTCTCAAAACCTTTATATAGCCTGACATCTCAAGACATCAGCCCTTCAAAATGTTAGAGATTTGCATTTTGGGCCATGAGAACCAGGAAGCAGTTGGCAACATTTTTGTTAAAATTATAGTCATTAAATTCACATCTCAAAGTTGTAGGGGGGCCTGATGTTTTGATCCTAGCAAGACCTTTTTTCAAACCTCTCCACGAGGATTGAAATCGGGCACTCAAAAAATGTGCATTTTGGTCGTTTAAATCAGTAAGAAGGTTGCAGCCTGTTTGTGATATCAGTTCATTCAGACTTTCTTGAATTTGTGTTCTATTAACGATTGTACTTTGTTCTGACTGCAGTCAATGATTTCCCTCTCTTCTTTGATTGCTGCAGCCGAAGTGAGCATCGGGTCCACAGTCGAGGTGACCATTGAAGGCTCGGACAACGCCTATGGCACCTTCCAGTTTGCCGACATCTCTCTGGCCGTCATGGCAACCGAGCCGGAGGTTGGCTTCAGAATTGTGATGCTACAGGTGGGTTTTGTTGCCGCGGTAATGGACAGAGTTGCAATGGTTTCTCGGACAAATATCTCATCACAATCCACTGAACCCCATTTCTTTCTTTTTTCTTTTTTGGATTCTGCCTTTTTAAAGTTTTTCCCGCCCTAGTGCGAAAACTGACGTCACAATTTAGAAGCACTTATCCACATGCTGCAGGTTGGTCACAAAAGTGGGTTGGAAACAAAAGAGAAAAGGCAGAGAAAACCTTATTGCACCAATCAACTTATGAATCTCATGTGTTTGGATTAAATTTTGAGAACAAAAATGGGAATACCTGAAAGCCAAGCAGTTTGTTGGAGTCCCAGTTAATTAACCTCTTTCTTGGATTCTTTGCGATTTGTACAATTTAGATCCTGAGACTTGAAGGAGCTCTTGCCGAGGTTGCTGTGGACTGGGTCGCAACCTCTGACCCCAGTGACCCCAACGCTGACGCGGCCAGTGACCTCGTGAGGTCGGCAGGCAGGGTGACCTTTGGCATTGGGCAGATGACGGTAGACATAAGCATAGAAGTGGCCTCGGACGAGGTGAGGAACCAGACTTGGGTTGCCCGATTATTCTTCTGAAGTGTGTAAGGCTGTCGTAATTTTATTGGCTGTGGCTGCAAATTGCACATGATTCTATGGAAGCCGCTAGGTTGCAGCTGTAGCCAATTCCCATAGACTTGTGTGTTTCTTTCAACCATAGCCATTGATTCCAGAGACAGCCTTAGATTTTGCAATAAACAAGTTTTCAACAAACGAAAATAAAGAACAATTTCCTCTTCTCTAGGTTTCAGGGACATTTGTAGTTCTGCAACCAAAATGTAAAGTACAGTACTTGCATGGCAGTACATGGTTAATTGCTTTTGACTGGCGTCCTCACCCCAGGAAAGTTAGTTGACTATTTCATAAGGCCCCTGCAACTAGAAGTGTTGACAGCTTTTAAATAGATTGCTGAAACATTTCATCCAGAGGTCTTTTGATTAATCTGTTTCCAAAAATGAATATGAAACTCATAATCTTTCCGTATGTATATATTTTACCCGCCAAAAATGAATACATCTCAGAATTTGGTGGGCCTGACGTTTCGATCCTTTCGATCCTTTTCGATCCTAGCAGGACCTTTCTCAAAGGCAGAGTGCCTTTGAGAAAGGTCCTGCTAGGATCGAAACGTCAGGGCCACTAAATTTTGAGACTTGCATTTTGGTAATTTGAGTCAGTAAGCAGTTTGCAACTTTTTTTGTATATCAAAAATGAATACATTGAGCAGATCCCAGAGCTGGACGAGATCTTTCTGGTGGAACTGACCAATGTGTCTGACGGGAGCTTGGGGAACCCAGCCAAGCTGATGGCCACGGTGACGGTCAGGGCCAACGATGACCCGTACGGCGCCTTCATCTTTGAGGCCGACTCGCGCAGCGTCGTCGTGGAGGAGGAAGCTCAGAATGTCAACCTGACCGTGAGTTTGACCGGGATGCTTGGGCCTCTTGTCAAAAAGATCATCGGTTGGGTATCAGATGATTTGACCTGTCCGATGTCGTTTCCACCGGATAGCCATCGTGAATTTGTCACCCCAGAGTCCAGTACAATCGGCTTTCTACCGGGGGAAATTTTATCGGTCGGATGAATTCAACCGGCACTCAACCGATGATCTTTTTGACAAGAGACCTTGCATGTTTGTCTGTGTGTTTGGTTCATCTGTTCGTTCGTTTGATCCGACATCGAGTTGGTTTGGTGGCACTCAATGTGATTTGGGTGTTTTCTTCCGGCTTCAGATACAAAGACAGTTTGGAAGCCAAGGGGTGGTGGAAGTGGTTTACTCAACCCTCAATGCTGACGAGAATGTGCCCAACATGCCCGAATACAGCAGGTACGTACAATCTCCCTGATTCACTAAACAGCCTGAAAAGTTGTCAACTTGCAAATCAAGGTTTCTGGTAATGTATGAGACCAAGGTCTTCAATTTTTTGGAGGACAAAAAAAATCCCCACATCCATTTTCACTCATCTTTATTAAAGACACTGTTTTTGATAATGAAATTCCGTCATTTTTTGGACCAGTAGGCTGTGCACATAGGTGGAGTACTCTTCTTCTCCTCAGAAAAGGGATTGTAAATACATTATATTCACACAAGCTTCTCCTAACTTGCTACTTTCACCATGAATAGCCTGACATCTCATCTATTTCTCTTTCATATCCAATTTTATTTTGTGAAAAGAACAAAGGAAGAAAATTTGACTGCAGCGGGACTTGAACCCGAGACCTTTGATCACTTTAATGTACCAGCACTCTTTCACAAACTGATAAAAAGATATCCAACTCAGTTTTCTTTCCTGTGTTAACTAAACCCAATTTGATTGTATCTTTTGCTGGCAGTCGGGCCACCGAGAATGCAGACTTTCTCCCAGATCAGAGCTCGGTGGTGTTTGAGGCGGGCCAGCTCACGGCCACGGTCGACGTAGCCGTGCTGGACGACAGCGAGCCAGAGAATGCCGAGAGTCTGTTTGTGTACATTGTCAGTGTGAGGATTCTCTCATCGGCCCAGGACAGCCCAGGTAGGACCCAGAGAAAAATTTGAGGAGAGGAGGATGAGAAGGAGAGGAGGGTAAAGGCTGATGATGAAGAGAATGAAGAGAAAAAGGTTGATTGAGGAGCAGGAAGAGGAAGATGAGGAGCAGGAGGAGGAGAGGAGGATAAAGGCGGATGATTAGGAGAATTAATTGAAAAAGGTTGATAGAGGAGGAGGAAGATGAGGATTAGGAGCAGGAGGATGAGAGAAGGATAAAGGCTGATGATGAAGAGAATGAAGAGAAAAAGGTTGATTGAGGAGCAGGAAGAGGAAGATGAGGAGCAGGAGGAGGAGAGAAGGATAACTCTAACCACCTTATTTATGCCTTGGTGCCTCGTTCTAGCATTAAAGAAGAATGAAACCCAGAGAAAAATGTTGGCTTATCTGATAGGGTGTTAAAAACAACCTACAATTAGTGTACATTGTACCTATGTGCTACTCACCTACGAGTTTCATAAAGAGGGAAAAATCATGGAATTTGAATGGTCGAATTCGCGTTCCCGCAAACCGCCATCTTTTCGAATGGCCCGCCAGTCACTGCGGGGGGTATGACATAATGACGGACAACTGCCGCATGGGCCCGGACGGATGTACATGTACCCCTACTACATGTACAGTACATGTGTGTACAAGTATAAATACCGTGTGCAGGTAAAGACTCGCGAGCTGAACGATGGTGTACTGCCAGGCTTTTGAATGTCAAAATACCAGCGGGAAAAAGCTGGGGAAATCTTTCCATGCAGTTCCCAACAAGGACAAGAGACCTGAGTTGTTTAGGAAGTGGGCTGCGGCCATCAAAGTTGAGAAATTTCTCAAAGTCGGCTACAAATACAGTCGAAATGACGTGATTTGTAGCGATCACTTCACCGAGGAGGATTATTTGGGAGGATGATTGCTGGCCAAACTCACCGGCTCGAAGCCAAGAAAATTACTGAAGGAACATGCCGTACATACTGTATATGGTACCATGGAGGAAGAAGGGGGGGATATATTTTTGATTCAGGGTAACACTGTGTGTCTAACTTTTGCATTCTGCCCTCTGGTATTTTAATCTGCCCCTTCTCTCCCTTTGCTTTGATTTCAAGTGATTGATTCGCCTCGTGTCGGTGCCGAGAGCGTGGCTGAGATCTACATCCAGGCCAACGATGATGCCAACGGCGTCCTGCAGCTGTCAGCAAGCATGGTGCGTGTGAGGGAAGACTCCATGCTGCCCTTCCTCAATGTCACCAGGACGGCTGGCTCCTTTGGGATGGTAAGTCAACATCCATTGGACCTACAACCAACCTCCATTTCAGGCCGGTCAGGGTCAAGGTCAAGGTAGCAACTCTAGAATCAGATAAGACTTGAAGGTTTGCATGGTGGAAGTACCAAGTGGAAGGTTTGCGGTGACACTATGTATCTTCTCTTTTGAGAAGGAGTGTTTGGCAATGAAAAGAGCCTGTACCGAGTCAAGAATCATTTGTGCCAATATTAGCAAGTGCAGAATTCTTTGTGGTGATGTTAGCAAGTCAAGAATCATTTGTGCCAGTATTAGCATGTGCAGAATTCTTTGTGGTGATGTTAGCAAGTCAAGAATCATTTGTGCCAATTTTAGCAAGTGCAGAATTCATTGTGGTGATGTTAGCAAGTCAAGAATCATTTGTGCCAGTATTAGCAAGTGCAGAATTCTTTGTGGTGATGTTAGCAAGTCATGATTTGTTTGCCTTGACGGTAGCAAGTCAAGAATCGTTTGCCTCAATGGTAGCAAGTCCACTATACATGTAACTTGTGGTGATGGTAGCATGTCGAGTATTTTGTGTTGATGGTAGCAAGTCAAGAATCGTTTGCCTCAATGGTAGCAAGTCAACAATACATGTAGCTTGTGTTGATGGTACACCGTAGCATGTCGAGTAGTTTGTGGCGAGGCAGCAAGTCAAGCTCAATATGTTAACCGCATCATGTGAAAACAGTGGAAACTCAATTATATGCTAGCTTTTTTCAGACATAGAGGGCAGTATTTGTTTTACTAGCTTCCTGATGAATAAGTAAGTTTTAAAATTCGGAATGTCCGTAAATTGACCACTTTGCCAATGGTTTACCCTCCCTTCAATATAGTGGCATAAAGATTTTATTGCATAAGGTCTATAGAGGATATCCAACCCCCCCCCCCCAACAATGGTAGCAGACTGGCAATTCAATTATCTTGCCTCGGGTTTGCATCCCTGCAGGTGACTGTGACGTTTCAGCACATACCCGGTACAGCCCAGCAAGTCTTGGACTACAGCGTGACATCCTCCAATGTCATCCTTGTCAACGGGGAGACCCACAAGCCAATACCGATAGAGGTGAGGGCAGTGCAAGGGGCTTTGTTGGTCTGAGGCCAAAGCACCATTCTCTCTTACCGTTGGGCAATCCACTCTTTGAGGCCTTTCTTAAAACCCTAACCGGCATTGAAACCACAATTAACCACACATGGTTTTTCCTGTGGGAGGATAAGGGCCATGCACCACGACATTCCACAGCGGGGTTTTTGTGGTGACCTGTGGTATGTGAGCCTATAGTGTGTGTTCTGTGCGGGAGGTGAAAAGCGTTAGGGTTAATTATCACTTTGCACTGGGCATTTTTCCAGTCCCCATGACCGCCATTTTTTTTTTTTTTTTTTACAATCGTCATTTTCAAAACTCACTAAAACAATCGGGAACAATATATATCTCTTCCCAACTAGTTAGTCTTTGAACAGTTCTCGATTTGTCATTGATAATCTGTTTGACTAACATGGCTGTCTTTCAACAGTTTTACACAGATGTTTGCTTGTGTCCTTTTTTTTTGTGGTTCAGATATTGAACGATCGGGTTCCCGAGGAGGCGGAATCGTTCCAGGTGATGCTGGATCAGGTTGTAGGGGGCGCTGTTCTCGGATCACCGATCATCTGTGACGTCATCATCGAGCCCTCTGATGATCCGAATGGAAACTTTGGTAAGAATTTTTGAGGAAAATGTCATAAAATGTAAATTCTCCTAACCCTGCCCCTCCCCTATAGTATATACCTTCCAGAAGGAATGTCTTAAGATCTCTTCAGAGCCAGGATTGGGATTAGGATTTATGATGACAGCATAACTCTACTCTCTCTCATTGCAAAGATATGTCGTGATGTGTGAATACCTTCTGTAAGGAAAATCTTAAGTTCACTTTAGAGCCAGGATCAGGATTGGGATTAGGATTTGGGATGACAGCATAACTCTACTCTCTCTCTCTCATTGCAAAGATAGGTCCTAACATTTAAATTCTCCTTACCCTGCTCCTCCCATCCCTTCCAGAAGGAAAATCTGAAGTTCTCTTTAGAGCCAGGATCAGGATTGGGATTAGGATTAGGGATAACGGCATAATTCTTTGCCCTGAATGCGAATGGAAGTCAGATCCTGACCTCAGTTGTCTTTACCCCTCTCTTCTCCCCCCCCCCCCCACCTCTTGCAGTGGTTGGATTTAGCGATATCGTGACGAACGAGCCGGAAGAGGGCAGCACCCAACAGCTAAGCCTGAGCATCATACGCAACGGTGGCGTTATCAACGTGGTCTCAGTTGTCTGGGAGGCCAGGATCAACGGTCAGTGGTCAACCCAGTCTATTGGTCAACAATACCACGCTATCTGCTGTGTCCCAAAAAGTCTGAAAAACTCATAAAAGCCTGATTTTTTTTTATGCTAGCAAAATATTTTTGCTGTTTTAATCTGAGCAGAACCTCGTTCAAAGACCATCAGTAGGCTGACCTTGGTTCAGCCCTCTAACTTGTAATGACTTGAATGATATTAAAAAATGTTGCAGCTTACTGCCTAAAGTGACCAAAACTCAAATATCATAAATTAGGAGGGCTTGACGTTTTGATCCTAAAAGGATTCTTTTTCAAAGGCAGAAAGGCATTTTGCCTTTGAGAAAGGTCCTGCTAGGATTGAAACGTCAGGCCCTCCTAATTGTTTCTATTGTAATGACTTGAATTGTTTAATTAGTGAGCAATTTGCATTACTTCAAAAATCTCTTGAGAGAATTGATTTGATGAATGACTTGTTTCATCATTTTTGTGTGTCCAATTCTTCAAACAATTTGTGTGCTTGTGGGTGTGTGTGATAAGTAGCAGAGAAAATTTGACTGGACTTCCAGGACTTGAACCCTGGCTTAACCCTAACGCTTTGCACCTCCCGCACAGGACACACTGTATACCGCAATTTACCACAGTGCCCACAGGGGTGCAGGCTCACCTACCACAGGTCACCACAAAAACCCTGCTGTGGAATGTCCTGGTGCATGGCCCTTATCCTCCCACAGGAAAAACCATGTGTGGTTAATTCTGGTTTCAATGCCGGTTAGGGTTAACAGACAAGAAGTCCCGTTCCAGTCAAATTTTCATTGACATTTTTCACAAATTGGTTGATAAAGTATTTATGGTCGTCATTAGCTTTTCTGCCGTGAAGCGAAAAAGCTATTGTTGTTTTAATAGAACCAGATGCGGAAAAGCGGTATGTTTTGTTTGCCAACAGACATAAATCTCTAGTTTTTCTTTAACAAAATACAATATTTGTCTTACAAAATACAATATTTGTCAAAATACAATATTTTTAGGAGAGTTGGCTACGAATGACGTACGGCCCACAGGGGGCACGCTGTTCTTCCTGACGGGCGAAGTGAGCCAGCCAATCACCTTGGACATCCTGTCAGACGACATCCCCGAAGAAAGAGAGGTCAGTCAGATGAGGTTGGACAAGATAAAAGTGTGCGTGAGTGCACTGTGTCGGTCCTGGGTTCAAATTCAGGCCAGCAGACGTTCAGTGCTTCCACCCTGGCTAGAAGGCAGTTGAAAATACTGGCTTCTTCATAGAAAGTCTTGTGGACTTTGTCCCCCCCCCCCAGTCAGGACATTTAAGGGAGCAACCAGGCTGTTATATTGCCTCCTATCACCATGATCACCCATACACCCTGTCTCTCCCAGGTGGAGAACAAAGAGGTATCAGAACAGCTTCTTCCCTCATTCTGCCTCTCTGGAATTCCCTTCCTTATTCATTTTTCCCACCAGCATACGATCTTGCCCTTACATATGAATGTCAATACCTATATCCAGCCTTCCTGAGTCCCTATATATCTCCTTCTTTCCTTAGTCCTTAACCTTGAGTGGCTTTTTAGCCTTGTTTTGGGCAAATTTGTGTATTACTCTAGTCGTTTTTGGTTATGGTAAACAAATATTTTGAATGCATTGGAACAGTGATAGTGTTAGAATCCCCCCTTTTTTTAGTTCGTCTTCAAACAAACAAAGGGTCGGAAAACTTATTGGGAATTTTTTTTCAAAATAGCAAAGCCGGGACTTGAACCTGATACCTCTGACTTAACGTACCAGTTAACTAATTTCAGGTGGGGTTTGTGCATGTGATTTTTTTTATTGTCAAATAAATCGGTGAAAAACTGACTGGGACCTTTTGAACAAATTGAACAAAAATTTGACTGGACTGGGATTTGAACCCTAGACCTCTGGATTTGCAAACCAACGGTCTTTCCATTTGAGCTACTCAGCCTTTAGATGGTGGCCTCCCAAACAGTCAACTAGTCTTTGCCTGGTTTGGGGCACCAGTTAGAAGTAATTCAACCATTAACTGCCGTTATATTTTCTTTATCTCTACCCTTGTTTTTTATTATTATTATTTGGGGATCTCCGCAGGAAGTGGTCCTGACCTTGGTCAACGCCACCAACGGCGGGGTCATAGGTCGTCCGTCTTCGGCTGTCATTACTATCGAGGCCAACGACAATCCCCACGGCATTGTGGAGTTTACGCTGGCCAACAACACGGTCCAGGAGAGGGAGGGCGAAAACGCGGTGGCCAGCATCACGGTGACCAGAAGGTGATACGAACATTTCTCTACACAGTGTCTAGTAAAAACTGTCTTAAAAAAGGATATTTATTTAAGCGTTCTGAAAAGCAATCAGAATATTTGTACATTGCAATGTTCATCTGTCAGAATGTTCTGTTCAAAGTGTTTGTCCCCAATGATTCCATCATAGGTGTAACATGAAGTTTGCATAGATGAGAATGTAATTCAATTGGGGTTTGCCTTGTTTGACGTAATAACAAGCACCAAGTATTCAGTGCTGAACACTCAATGCTTATTACGTCAAGCAGGGCAAACCCTCATTGAATCCCAATAACCCCAGTAGGGATGGCAATTTCTTTACAAAGTGTTTATAAGAGGTCATTTTTGCTTATTTTTGAAGCCAATTTTTAGAAACCAAAATTCAATAGCAGAACCACAGAGTAATACGTTGCATCCTTCATCAGTTCAGAATGTTTGCCCCTTACAAACCCTTAATAAAAGCCGAGGTTTCTTTCCCCCACTTGCTCACCAGTGCCGGCACCTTTGGTGAACTGCGAGTGACCTTTGACACGCAGCCGCTGGACCTCATCGGCGAGGCGATTGGCCGGGGCGAGACGGTGATCGGCTACTACCAGCTACCCGTGCGGGGCAGCCAGCTGGGCGTGTCCATGACGGCGGCCAATGTCTCAGGCCAGGCCAACGGCCTCCTGGCCTGCGCCGAGCTCTGCCTGACTCAGCGGGCTTGCGGCTCCTTCGCCTACCGAATTTTCAACGGCGAGGACATGTGCCTGTGGTCCGTCTCCACGGCGACGGACAACATTGACTCCGCGTCCGGGTTCTTCCTCTACGTGAAGGAGACCGCGAAGGTACGGCCAAAGGGTGATGAACGAACAAACGTTGCAGATTGCTTTAGTGACTTCAATGACCAAAAAATGCAAATCTCAAAACATGTAGCGGGCCTGTCCTTTTGATCCTAGCGGGACCTTTCCATCCTAGAGGGACCTTTCAATCCTAGCAGGATCTTTCAATCCTAGCAGGACCTTTCAATCCTACCAGGACCTTTCAATTCTAGCCAGATCTTTCAATCCTAGCAGGACCTTTCAATCCTAGCAAATCCTGTTCAAATTCATTGTTCAAATTCATTGTTCAAATCCATTGTTCAAACCCATTGTTCAGATCCATTGTTCAAATCCATTGCTCATATACATTGTTCAAATCCATTGTTCAAATCCATTGTTAATATCCATTGTTCAAATTAATTGTACACATTCATTGTTCAAATTCATTGTTAAAATCCATTGTTCAAATTCATTGTTCAAATTCGTTGTTCAAATTCATTGTTCAAATCCGTTGTTCAAATTCGTTGTTCAAATTCATTGTTCAAATCCGTTGTTCAAATCCGTTGTTCAAATCCATTGTTCAAATTAATTGTTCAAATCCACAGGCGCAGGATCTGTATGATAGTCAGGCCCAGCCGGGACTGGACTACATTCCCATCAACAGTGGCACAGTCAGGATACCAGATGGCGTGGCCTATGGCTACCTGAACGTGACCATACTGGACGACGGCATCCCCGAGAGGGATGAGGTCTTCAATGTGAGTGCCTTGTGTGTGAGGGGGGGTTCAAAGGTCAGAGGTTGAGTCAATGCCGTCATTCATCTTAATAACAGACAGCAGTTATGTAACAACATAGGCAAAACCTGCAGAGATATCCGTGCAGATTGACATACCACAGTGGCAGAGCTCATTTGTTTCCATGTGGACCTTTTTAGGTTTATAGTTCCCAGTCATTTCCAAATTGTTTCCCTGTCAACCACAAGTGTAAGCTGTTCAGCAGAAGCGTAAGCTGTTCAGTTGAAATATGAGACGTACTGATAAGAGAGAAGTATGGCCAAAAAACCCTGAATGATTATGTAACTGTCAGTAAAGATCAAATGAATGCAAACTGTTTTCAAACAGTTTTTTCAGAGGGCTAGGGTCAAATAACATTACTGAGCAAATGGTCCAATTCTCTCCCCCCCTCTCTCCTTCTCTCTCCCTCCCCCTCTCTCTCTCTCTCTCTCTCTCTCTCTCTCTCTCCCCCTTTCTCTCCCCCCTCTCCCTCTCTCCCTCTTCCACTCTCCCTCTCTCCCTCTCCCACTCTCCCTCTCTCCCTCTCCCACTCTCCCTCTCTCCCTCTCCCACTCTCCCTCTCTCCCTCTCCCTCTCTCCCTTTCCCACTCTCCCCTCTCTCTCTCTCTCTCTCTCTCTCTCTCTCTCTCTCTCTCTCTCCCTTTCTCTCCCCCCTCTCCCTCTCTCCCTCTTCCACTCTCCCTCTCTCCCTCTCCCACTCTCCCTCTCTCCCTCTCCCACTCTCCCTCTCTCCCTCTCCCTCTCTCCCTTTCCCACTCTCCCCTCTCTCTCTCTCTCTCTCTCTCTCTCTCTCTCTCTCTCTCTCTCTCTTCCTCCCCCTCTCTCTGACTCAGATGCGACTGGCGAGTGTGTCCCTGGTTGGGGCCACACCTCAGCCCAACAACCGTCCCGCCCTGGGGGCTCGGCGGGAGACCCGGGTGACAGTCGCCAGCAACGACGACGCCAACGGCGTCTGGCGCATCCGGAGTGACAGCCCGGAGGCTGTGGACGGGGGACAACTGGTCCGGGTGATCGAGACGGAGGGGGTCAGCGTGAGCGTGGAGCTGGTTGTGGAACGGCAAGGTCTGTGCCACTCATTCAGGACTACCTGTTGAAACATACCATACTGGCTAGAGAGGGCGCTGTTCTATGTTTTTACCTGTCAAAGTGTGTGTACTTTTGTCTATTGGTGGCGCTGTTCGCCTGTCAACCATCTCTAATACATCAAAGTAAAGGATAGTATTAGTAGTTAAGCACTCTGATTTTTAGACCTAATTAGAATGCTACCTCCAGCAGAGATTGTACTTGAACTTAACCACGGTATGTGAATGTACAGTATTTGATCCTACCACACAAGTTCTTGCTAGATCATTGTCTCGATCCAGAAACTATGATGAATGTATTGGTTTTAACGGCAAACGTCATTGAACGTCAAACGTCATTGAACGTCAAACGTCATCCAAACAGGAAACTGGTAAGATAGAGATACCAGTTATGTCACACCAAGTTGAAGATTCAAAACATTGGATGTTTATTCGGCCTTTGCAACTCACTGGAGTGGAAACAGGCTGAATTTGGAGACGGTGAATGACTGTGGATGGCTCGTCCATTCTCTCTTCCATATCAGGGGGCAGCATTGGGGATGTCAGCGTGTCGTGGATGGCTGTTCCAGACACTGCCACCCCGAGCGATGACTACAGTGCCAGTGGCGGGACCCTCAACCTGGCCTCTGGGGAAACCAGACAAGGTACGGGGGTTCAAAACCCAGACAGACTCAACACTGTGGATTAGAATCCGCAAGTTCTTTTCACAGGCTACTTCAGAAGAGGTCATTCATACTTCAGTATCTTCACGTCACGATTGCTGCAATGCCCTGCTCATTGGCCTTCCAGCCACTTCCATATCTCGTCTACAACATGTCCTTAATGATGTGTGGTTGTTGTGTGATACAGAAAATGCGACCACATTTCACCTATCCTGAGAGAGCTACATTGACTCCCGATATCCAAAAGGTTCAGTCGGAACAATATATTTCTGTGAAATAAATTGAAGAGAGTAAAACCTGGCACACTTTGGACGTCGTTGTGGCTTTTGTCAAGAGATTATCCGTTCGAAAAAGGGCCCATTGTGTGTCATCAATGGACCGTAACAGACAGTATGTGTGTGTGTGTGTGTGTGCGTGTATGGTGCTGTCAATCCCTGACCGCAGACTCCAGCCTCCACTCAAGGCAGTCAAATCTTCAAGTTGGTCGGCCACAACTGAGCGTACAGATTGCGGTAAAGAATGTGGGGGAATTCCAATGCCAGACCGACGACAGTTGGACTGTGTGGCATGCAAAGACAATGTCCCCCGCGTGCTTTCAGTGGCAGCGCGGTATCCCTCGATCTTCCACAGTAAAAGTCCCACAATTGCACAATTACAGCTGCTAATCTTGCAATTCATGTGGCAACTTGCGTCAAAAAGGATCTTTGTACTGATTCGTATCGCTTTGTTCTAAGCTGAAAAGAGTCTTTGTTTAAAATGTGGACAATAGTGGTGCCCGGATTCAGAGGGCCCCGTCGCATAGTCAAGTCAATGGAGCTCCGGATTCGGAGGTCCCGGCGCGAAGCTGAGAAACAGAGTCCAAAACCTTTCAGAAATTGATTTCTGAAGCGTTAGGGCTGTGAACTTAAAACAAAGATGCCTGCTCAGAATGTGCCGGCAGTTCAAGGCAGGCTGTCCAAACTGGGTATGGTTTTTAAACAGCTCTGTTGACCTCAGAATTTTGCGGGCCTGACATTACTCAGGATGTAAGGCTTCTGGAAATTTTTGGATTTCTGGAAATGGCATGATTTTTCTTCTTCGGATCTCCGGAAATGGTGTGATTTTTATTGGTTTTTTTTGGGGGGGAGGATTTTATGTCAAGCTGGTATCTCAAACTGCTCAATTTTATCTGTTAAAACCCTAAAAACTGAATGGCACCTGCACCCTTCTGTGAAAATCACAATCGCATCTCTCGGTCACGTTAACGCTCACTCACAGTCACACAATTTATTGGCCTACGGTAACTTTCAGGAAATGACTTCGTCGGTCACTTACATCCCTGATTGCTCTAAGCTCTGTTGACATTCGACCTCAATTATCATCCATAACCGCTGCACAACCATCACAGTTTTGGAACTCAGCTGGAGTATCCTGACCCTATCAACCGAATCTGCGGAAATTTGTGTCTTCATTTGATTCCTGTTGTGTCTGGGCTGTTAAATTTGAATGAAGGTCTGTTGCTAGAATTCAGGCATGCAATTTTTCCACGGATCCGCCCCCCAAAAAATCTGTAAAAAAAAAAAAAAAATTGCTGAGATCAGGTTAAAAACTTTGATGTTTACTTTTCATTTTGTGTTAACAAAAATTCAATTTTCTGGATGTAGGCCTGTGCCTTGAAAAAGGTTAAAATCTGTCATTCAGCTTAAAGTCATAAGTGGTCAAAAACTGCTCAGAATGCATCACAGAGCATCTAGAATCCAACATTTTAGGGGGGCTTCGTGCTTTGAGCTTGCAGTTTCATTCGGACATTTTCCTCTTTTTTTTTTCAATTCAACAGTTGCATGCCTGTAGAATTTTCTTGTGGATTGAAGCAATGCCACCCCGCATCCTTATTGGCGGACTTTTGGTTTTTCTTTCTGGCAGTGGTCAACATCGGTATTCGTGACGACCAGATTCCCGAGAACGACGAGAGCTTCTCGATCGACTTGTACAACCCGACCGGGGGCAGTGTGCTGGGGGCGGACTACCGAGTCAACGTGCGTATCTTGGCCAACGACTACGTGGCCGGTGTCCTGCAGCTGTCGACGCTGTCGTACATCGTGAAGGAAGGTAATGGCCCAATGGAGTCAGGCTCTGTGCGCTGTACACTCAATGCTTCGCCGTGCTCACTTGGCAA
The DNA here is from genome assembly GCA_949987565.1 of Luidia sarsii. Lineage (NCBI taxonomy): Eukaryota > Metazoa > Echinodermata > Asteroidea > Paxillosida > Luidiidae > Luidia > Luidia sarsii. The sequence goes on along the minus strand of OX465108.1, from coordinate 11,470,318 downwards.
TTTTGTCCATGTCCACTCAGTGCCATACCCTGTATGCTCAGTGGTGCTGTATGCTTGCCTTTTTGAATTCTGGAGCTAATCTTTGAAACATGTAGCAGGGCCTGATGTTTCTTTCTCAAAGGCAGTCATTTCTGGAGCAAGTTCAAATATTACACAACAGTATGAAGTAAATACAAAAAAACTGTTGCAAACTGCTCACTGACTGAGATGACCTGCAATACATAAATCTCAAAAGTTAGAGGGCCTGATGTTTCTAACCTTTCTCAAAGGCTAAGTGACAAGGACATACAAAGACAGTCAGGGGAAGGAAAGCCCTGACAAACATGACACGAAGAACATGTCATGTCATGTCTATCATGTGTGTCAGGGCTTTCCTTCCCCTGACTGTCTGTGTATGTCCTTGTCACTTTACCTTTGAGAAAGGTCCTGCTAGGATCAAAACGTCAGGCCCTCTAACTTTTGTGACAACAGTATGAAAATCAAACTCCAATAGATTTTCTCTCTCATTCCCTCCCCCTGTGTGTCTTTAGGCGAAGGGTTCAATGTGACAGTGGATAGGTCAGCCCCAGGCCTAGGTGAGGTGACTGTAGACTGGTCCATTGAAGGAATGGATGGCAACCTGGCTGTGCAAAGCTTCTTGCAGGACAATGGATCTCTCGTCTTCACACCTGTAAGTGAACAAAAACCCCTTCCTATGCATGTACAAAAAGTAAACAGAATGAGATATGCATTGTCATAGAAAGTCCTCTACTGAATAGGGTCTAGGCCTGGGACGAAATGTCGACTAACCAACATTTCGCGACCGGCAAAGACTTGCCGAAATTTCGATTTCGTTTTCACGAAAGTCGACTTGTCGCGGTGGTGACTTGTCGGCTACTTGTCGGCGACAAGTCGACCCACCGACAAGTCGAACTCCCACGGCACGGCACAAAATTTTGACCAGTCGAAATTCCACGGCACGGCACGGCACGGCACAAAATTTCAATCTACTGTAGCCAGTAGGGACAAGTTTAATTCCAGTTGAATCCAGTCAAGTCCAGTTGGGTCCAGTTTGGTTCAGTAAGGTCAGGTTAGGTCCACTTGAATCCAGTGGGGTCAACTTTGGTCTTTTTTGGTTCAGTTGGACCCCAGTAGCGTCCAGTTGAACCATGTAGCATCCAGTTGGACCAGTAGTCTCAAGTCGGGCCTAAAGGCATCCAGTTGGTTCTTGATGAAACATGTAGAATCCAGTTGAGTTTTGTAGGGTCTAGTTGGGTCCAGTTGGGTCCAGTTGGATTTACATGTAGTAGGGTTAAGGCTTTTACCAGAAATGTCCCTTAGTGAAAAGCTCACTGAAATAATTTTCCCTTCACTAAATGCCTCACTAATCACCAAATCAAAGATCGTGGTCTTTCAATTGATGCTTGGTATTTAATTATCATCTCCTCCCCACCTCCACACAGGGCCAGCTCCAACACACCATCGCCCTCTTCGTCCTGCCCGACGACACGCCCGAGGTCAACCAGGAGTTCCAGCTCCGCCTGAGCAACGCCCGGACGGCCGGCGTGTCGCCCACAGGGGCCGCGGCCCTGGATCCCCAGGCCTCGGCTGCCAGCATCACTGTGGAGGCCAGCGACGAGCCCCTGGGTGTCTTTAGCCTGGCCCGGGGGTCGGAGGTCATCTCGGCGGCCGAGGGCAACACCAGCGTGCGGCTGTTTGTGGACAGGAAGTTTGGGTCCATTGGTAAGGACATGGGACAAATCCTAGCATCAATGAGGGTTTGCCAGACTCGATGTATGATTGGCAGTGTGGATGCAATGCTAATTACATGTCCAGCAGAGCGAACCCTCATTCAATTACATTCTCATCTACACAAAAGCCCCGCATAGTCATTGAATCATAATGTAGCTTTTTAAGTGACTATTCTTCATTTTCATTATCCAATGATTCCCATTCCGTTATTCATTTTTTGTAGAAAGTATCCACTATAAAGGTCTGCTTGATTGATGAATTCTTAGCTTTATTCCCTGGCATAGCAGATCGATCGATCGATAGATAGATATATTGATTAGTTTATCGATTCACCAATTGTCTGGCTGTCCTATTTTCCAACTGACCAATTGACAAATTCTCTAACAACCAGTCAATGATTTCAACAAGTCAACCATGACAGTCATTTAGTCGGTCAGTCAGTCAGTCAGTCAGTCAGTCAGTCAGTCAGTCAGTCAGTCTGTCAGTCAGTCAACCAGTCAACCAGTCAACCATGACAGTCAGTCGATCAGTCAGTCAGTCGATCAGTCAGTCAGTCGGTGAGTCAGTCAATCAGTCAGTCAACCAGTCAACAAGTCAACCATGACAGTCAGTCAGTCTGTCAGTCAGTCAGTCAGTCAGTCAGTCAGTCAGTCAGTCGGTCAGTCAACCAGTCAACCATGAAGTCAGTCAGTCAATCAGTCAGTCAACCAGTCAACAAGTCAACCATGACAGTCAGTCAGTCGGTCAGTCAGTCAGTCAGTCAGTCAATCAATCAGTCAACCAGTCAACCATGAAAGGCGGTCAGTTGGTCCGTCAGTCAGTCAGTCAATATCAGCTCGCAAATTTATCCATTCATTATTCAATACTGATTGACCAACTGATCAATCAACCGATCAACATCATTCATCATTTTGACTGACTGAGATGACTGAGACTGAGTTCCTAGGATCAGCAATACATTGCTTCCCTCCTTTGCCCCTTGATCCCTTGGCCGCAGGTCGAGTGAGGGTCTTCTACGAAGTCCTGGAGGGTTCTCTGGACCCTTCCCTACCCCCTGACAACCTGGCCCAGGACGGGCAAGACTTCACAGCCGGCACTAGCTACATCGACTTTGAAGAGGAGCAAAACGTCGGTGAAATCATTGTCGCCATCAATGAGGTGCGTGAGCTCTCTAAAATGACATCCTCTTAAGAATTATCTCCTGCTTTTTTTGTTTGGAAGCCTAAATATGACTGGCTTTGCAAAAAAGGCCCTTAATTCGATTCCATTCCTGAGATATCTGTTGCTCTAATTGAAATGCCTTATGAAGAAATGTGTATTTAAACATTTTACAGGCAGATAAAAGGGGCAAGGTGAATCTAAAAAAAGGTATATTTCGCGTCTTTATCGATGGAAATTAACGGTTCCTCCAATTGATTATGAAAGAATGGACATCAACCGTATCTAAATGTCAAAAAACAAGAAATACTATATTTAAAAAAGAAAAAACTCACTCACATTGGGTGGAAAAGCCGATTATGCACAAAGGCATGGCAGGACTTAAGGGCTTTATTTGCAGCGCGGGTCACAAATATCTTTCTGTCTTTTGGACCTTGATTTCAAACAAAGGAAAGAGGAAGGACAACTTTGTAACAATTTATTATGATACACACAGAAAATGCTGATATCTTTCTCACTGGCTCGCCCACCCCAGCAAAAATAGTTGACTATTTGGGAAGACCGCCACCTAAGGGTTGTTAGAGTCCTGGTATGTTAATGGCTGAGGTCTTGAGTTCAAATCTTTGTCCAGTCAGAAATTATTTGCTTTTGATAAATATTGTTTGAAATTCCCAGTGCTTGATAATGGAAAAAAAAAGGAACTTTGATCTCGGTAGTAGTCAATGGATAATTTCTGTCCCTAGCAAATTTACCGATTGAAAGAGAAAACATACTTGCTATTTAAAAACAAAATGGCATTAAAGGCCATATACAACATTGGTAAAGGTAAAAAGATGCCACAGTTTGTGTGTTAAACCATAAAAATCTGACAAAGCGATACTGCGAAGGTTTTACCTCAAATGGTATTCTGAGAAAGTAGAAAAATGAAAACAAAAATCACTGTTTATGCACTGTTCTGTAGTGTAAGAAATGGTTTATTACTCGCTAGTACCGGTAATAAACTATTTATCGATGTTGGAGTGAAGATTTCTTGAAAAGGACAGCATCCTAGACCATAAGATTTCAACATCATGACCATCTACAAACTGTGTAAATTAGAAGGAAATCTGTGGACATTGATGTTTCCCGATCTCCCCAATGTTGTATTGGGCCTTAAAAGTGGCCACTGAATGTTCATTGTGCAAATGGGATTTTTCATTTTAGAAAGTTTTGTATTGTTCTTGTTTTTATAGGATGACGTGCCAGAGTTGAACGAAGTGTTTCTGGTCAACTTGACCTCTGCACAAAGTCTGGATGCAGCCAGCACGGACACACCGCCCAGACTAGGTATGTCACAGAGACTAGCCATGACAAGCCCCTCACTATTTCTGTTATGAATGGTCTATCTGTAATGGGTGTTGAGTCTGAAGAACGTGCGGTTTTGCCATAGGTTCCCTCAAATCTTGAAATGATGGTTTGACGGAAAGATAAGTAAATCAAAGTGTTAAGGCATGCCAGAGGAAAGGTAACCACTCAGGCTAACAGAGATTCTTCATTGTAGTTGATTTATCAAGAATGCTTCGTACACCATTCTAAACACCGAGATACAGTGCCTCTTTTGTATCTTGTGCAGTGACACCATGTAAGTCATCTCTCACAAGAATGAGTTTGACTCTGACTTTTTAGTTTGGCTGCTGACTCAACCCTTCGGACAGCGTGCACTCTTTCACGTCGTCTTTTGTGAAATCCAGCGGGAGACATGTCCCCTCACGATGGAAATAATTCCTGGGGCCGATTTCACTATAAACACTTTGCGATCATTGCAAACAGCAAAATCAATTGCTTAGTGGATTTCAGACTTAGCGATTGATTTTGGCATTTGTGATGATCGCAAAATGTTAGTTTGCTTTACGATGTTGTTGTTTTTGTATTGCTAATTTCATGCTACTTCGCTGCGCTCATATGCATGAATGTTTTATATCACACTTTGCTGAAGTGACTTGCGGGAAACTAGTAATGCAATCAAAATTAATTTTCAGGTGTCAGGTTTACTGCATTTCGCAGTACCTTTATTACTTAATCATGGGTGGTTCGTTCTATATGATAAACAAAACTAAATTTCCAGTCGCCTGAAAGTTTTATATCACACTTTGCTGAAGTAACTAGCAGGAAACCAGTAATGCATTTTAAATTAATTTTCAGGTGTCAGGTTAGGTACTGCATTTCGCAGTACCCCTATTACTTAATCATGGGTGGTTCGTTCTATTTGACAAACAAAACTAAATTTCCAGTCGCCTGACGATAGAAAGAGTACACACCAAAGATCCTATAGCCCGCCAAAGTTGAAGATACTCGGCGGCCATTTTAGTAAGCAATGGAGTCCTCTATCATCTGCTTTTGGTGCTCCGGAAGTGAAGTGGAAAATACAAACAGTGACAAAGATACAACATTGGATACGTGAACAGAAAGTGATAACCTTTTATATGATGTGACCACGGATGGAGCAAACTAAAATGGCATCCATTGCATACTTCATCTGGATGCGTATGATCTCGCAAGAGTAGGTCGTCTAGTGCGCTTAACACACTATAGGATCTTTGGTACACACTACCCGAAACATTGAGTTACTGGCTCTTTTCAGGTCCACTCTCCTTCTCAAACGAGAAGTGCTACTGTACATGGTGTCACCGCAAACCTTCCTCTTCCAGTATTTCCACCATGCAAACCTTCAAGTCTTATCTATTGCAGATTCTACGGGCACCCTGGCTGAGGTGACCATTGAGGCCAACGATGGCACCCAGGGGGTCGTCTCCTTCTCTGGAATCGTAGGGAGGTGAGCAAATCAGGCCCAACATTGTGAAGGGTGCAGTGTGCAGCCTTAAATATCCATTGCTCGAAATTAGTTCATTTTGTTAGGGCCTCTAAATTCATGACAAGTAATGAAATTATGAGTGTCTACTTTGAAATGGTTAATGCAGTTTGATTGGGCTGGGATTAAAACCCGGAACTCTGGGTTAACATGCCAGTGAGCTATCCAGCCCTTGAATTGGGGCTTTCCGAAATAGTCAACTAGTCTTTGCCCAGGCTGTGGTTTGCCAAATCAGAAGCTTTTAAACATGGCTACAGTTTCTGCGAGGGGATTTCATAAAGTGGATGCCGCTTTAACTCTAGACTTTGTTCTGTCCGTTCGTCGGTGTTGCAGCCTGGATGTCATAGAGGGCGACATAACCCATCAGCTGATCGTGTCTCGGGACCGGGGCACATACGGAGCAGTCACCGTCTTCATCTACAGCCGACCAGTGGACGCCAGGAAACAATCTGACTACAGCTTCACTGACCAGGTACTGCATGGCTGGATTTGCCAGTTTGTGGAAAAAAGAGCCGACGATATGTCGTAGCAGGTCCGACGAACACACCATGACCTTAGACCTTTGGCACCCAGGATGGAGGGGGGGGGGGGGGGGATGGTGACTCGCATCTTTGCGCAGCGGGTCAGTCTATGTAAACTGTCTTCACATTCGTCTTCACACTCGCTGTTTCTCCCCGGCAGGTGCTGAGCTTCGCAGACGGCGAGACGACGAAGATCGTGGAGGTCCAGATCTTTGAGGACGACGTGGCCGAGGCGGATGAGACCTTTGAGCTGATCCTAAACAACCCCACCGGAGGCCTGCAACTGGGCGACCCATCCGAGGGTAAGGGTGGGAGGTGGGGACACCATGGGCACCGTAGAGTCATATTAATGGCCAGCAAAACCTCAGGCACAAAAAAATTTGGTCGCCAACCATACAGTCTTCATACCGCTAGCTCCTTTTTCAGAATTGAAACAAAAATTGACAAAGAAAACTTGTACTGGACTGGGATTTGAACCTATCCGGCCCTTAGATGATGGCCTTCAGAAATAGTCAGCTAGTCTCTGCCAGGGTGGGGTGCCAGTCAGAAGCAATTCAACCATTAACTGCCGTATATCTCAACCCTGCTTTCATTCAGATGCAAACAATCAATGGCTACAGCAGCTCAGGGATCACACAAAGTGGATGCAGCTTCTTTAATTTTAGTCAAACAAACACAGGAAAAAACTGGGAACTTTTGAACGAATTGAAAAATTCAGAATTAATAATTTATTTTGGGAAGGCCGGCTTTTAAAGGGATAACACAAAATTTATCGAGGTCAAAGAATAGCATCCATACCTTTTCTGATCCAACATATGCATGAAATAGCACAAATGTGAAAATTTCAGCTCAACCCGCCAACCGAGTCTCGAGAAAATTGTGAAATAGCTGCATTCGTTTTGCACAAATTCAGCATTCAATGTACTGTTCTGAAATATAATTGAGATCTCGGGGTGAGACGTAAATTATTGTTTTACTTTTTTCTCCAAAAAACCAACATTTTATACAGAAATATTTCAGTGCAAGGTTTCTACCATAACCATCTGTCAAACTGTATCAGTTTCATGTAAATCTGTGAACTTTTCTGTTTTTTGATCTTACCAATGTTGTGTAGGGGCTTTAAAGGACCAATACAACATTGGGAAGATTTGTAACGGTTTAATGGACAAACTGTGGCAAAATTTTAACTTTTACCAATGTTGTAAAGGGCCTTTAAGAACTGCATAGCTCAGATTTGATTTTCAGAAAGTAAAAAACAACAAAACAAAACTCTTTTTGAACGTCTCTTGTAGTGACCATAAAGATCCAGGCCTCGGATGACGCTTTTGGCATCGTTGGTTTTGCCAGCCCACTGACCGTCCGCATCCAGGAGCCCATGGCCACAGAGGGCGCCGGCAGCACGGCCCAGCTGACGCTTGTGCGCACACGCGGCACCTTCGGCGACGTCCTGGTGCCCTTTGCTCTGGTGGACGCCCAGGGGTCGCCGGAGGTCGTCGACCTGACGCCGGTCTCCGGGTTCGTGACCATTGCCGCCGGGGAGAGTACCGGGGTAAGTGCGCGCCGCATATTCTCAAAATGTGGATTGAAATGCTGGGAATTTCTGATTAAGGTTAAGGGCTAGAGAAAGTAGAAGATAGAGAGAGACTCTGGAAGGCCGGAGATAGGAATTAACATTCCTTTTGAAAATGGCGGGATCATAGGCAGGGGGAAAGCAAGAACCAGGAAGGGAATTCCAGGTAGAGGCAAAACGAGGGAAGAAGCTGTTCTGATACCTCTCCGTTCTACATCTAGGGATAGATAAAGTGTGTGGATGAGAGGAGGCAAAATCTTTGGCTCCACAAAATAATGTACATGTAGTTGTCATTTTGGGTTTGTTTTTTCCCCCACCAAATATCACATTGTCACAACACTGAATGTGTATTCTCTGATTGACCCTCCAGGTTGTTCGCATCTCGGCCACGCCCGACGACCTGCCCGAACTGGCCGAGAGCTTTCAGGTGCTGCTTGCCACGCCCCTGGGCGGGGCCACACTGGGGCCCAACAACACAGCCACCGTCATTGTAGAGGCCAACGACGCGCCCTACGGCCGGATGCAGATTTTCCCGACAGGATCCAGGTGAGAATACAGTGCAGAGGATGTTCCAATGCCAATGGGAATATCTTCCTAAACAAGGTTCCTTGAACTTAACAGGAGTATCATAGATATAACATGATTTGATTTGATTTTGATTTGATTTGATTGATTGATTTTATTCTCGTGGTCAAAGGCCAAATTGCGGTAAAATGTACAGTAAGTAAAACAATATCATTTACTACAATAGGGATGAATACACAATTATCATAAACGTCAACAGAAAACAAAAATTACATACAACTAGAGATTTATGTCTGTTGGCAAACAGAACATAACGCTTTTCCGCTTCTGGTTCTCTTAAAAAAAATTGAAAAAGAAAAAAATTGACATCAACGGGGTTCGAACCCGTACCCTCCATTCCTACCCCAAAACGCACGTGCATATTTTGTGCACAAAGTGTATGGCACTTCATTATATTTTTCACAAAATCGTAATAATTCTAAACAATGGTCAATTGCTTCCAAATTCAGGATTTAGAATGTCTAGCCCAATAGCTAAATGCCCACCAAATTTCAAGAAGATTGACCTTCGGCAAATATGTGTTTTAAAAACACGCATTTTGATGACGTCACGATCGCGTCATGGCATCTTGGCCCCGGAGGGTGTTTCTAAACTACCTCCCCAATAGATATAAACAAACAAAATAAAACAATCTTGCTCCGTTGGCCAAATATGCTCAATTGAATGTTACAATCTTAAAAGTTCATGACCTCATTAATATTCACGAGATGACGTCACGATCACATGAGGGCAATTTTTGGATACACCTTTTCCCAACTTACAGTAGATATAGTGGACAAATTTAAACCAAACGAACTTGTACTGTTGCTTTAGATGGAGTTCGAAATTTGCCCCTTTAAAGCACTGTCACGTGACACGTGGTGACATCACGATGTTTTCAAGGATAATGTGCACAACTTTGGCTACAGCTCTATGCATTTGTAAATTTTTATTGAAATCCAATTGTGTCCAATGGCAAAAGTGCCCTCCGAAAAAAACCTGTGCTTTGTCTATGGGATTTTTCCGACCAGGAAAAAAAAAAAAAATCAGAACAATAACAATAGCTTTTTCGCTTCGCGGCAAAAAGCTAATAATAGACAATACTTAACATCACGATATAAAAACCTGAAAAGACAACATCAATTGAATCATAGATACAGGGAGTAGGACAGGTAAACCATTTAGAAAAAAAAGGATAAAATTAAACAATAAAAAAAAAGGCTATTCCGATAATTGATGTTTGCATCGAGGAGAATGTAATTCAATGAGGGTTTGCCCTGCTTGACGTGATAAGCACTGAATGCCCAGTGCTTTGCCTGATGCCTCATGAAAATTGTGAGGCGTGCATGAGTGCGCCGAGTTTGGCATCCAGTCACCAAGGGAATCTCCACTGATTTCTCCGAAACTACCCTCTGTATGTTCCCACAAATTTTGTTGCTGGTATCTCGACGAAAAATCTGTGTGAGTTTCATTTCTGAACTCCATCTGGGTTTTGGAGATTTTGTTATTAAGTAACGTGTTTCGCCGTAGAGTTGTGCAATAAGAATATGGCGAGTTTGTCATATACGGTATATCCCTGATGCTTTGTGAACTTCGAAAAGGTTGATTGAATTCCTTGTCACTTGATTGATTTGTGCCTCAGGCAAAGCAGTGTGGACGTTGAGGAGAGCGGGGGCGCTGCCTTCTTCACTGTGGAGAGGTCGGGGGGCAACCTGGGCACTGTCACAGTAGACTGGGAGACTGTCCCCGATAATGCGGTCGGAGCAGGTAAGGCTGGTCTGTAAACTCCTGACAATATTCCCACGATAGTCAATGGTTGATGGTTGCTGGCTCTTTCTGATGTCCCACATTAAATGGAAAGCCAAACAAGTTACATCTACAGTTTGGGCACAGTTTTGCCATTTGCCAATGACATTAGACTAGATTGACAAAAAATAGCAAAGAAAACTGCCTGGCCCGGAATTTAAACCCAAGACCATCTGAGCTACATGTACATGTATCCTTAAATGGTGGCCTTCCCCAATAGTAAACTAGTCTTTGCCGGGGTGGGGGCGCCAGTCAGAAGCAATTCAACCATAAATTGCCGTATAATTATCTCCAAGGATCACACCCCCGCTTTCATTCAGATGAAAAATAAGAATTGAGGTTAAAGGCCAAAAGTAGGCCCAAATCGCATTTTTTTTTAATCCCCCCTCAGCGAGTAGATGTCCTGACACTGACAGCAGTCAGGTCTACTTGATCTGGGGTGGATTTTACAAAGACTTACCATGTATCGTAACTCAACATGCGATGGATAACCCACCGTAAATTGAGGCCGTATAATTTCTGTGCATCGCCCATTGCCTTACAATCGGTCGTAAGTTTGGTGAGATTGACCGCAAGGTTGCAGATTACAAATTGAACATGCGCTGAGCATTCAGGCTTGGCGGAGGCTGATCTCACCTCAGATTTGCTGGTCTAATTTGATTGGTTCGATGAGATTGACCTCAGGTTTGCAGATTACAAATTTAGAAATTTGCCAAGCATTCAGGCTTGGTGGATGCTGATCTCATCTCAGATTTACCAGCCTAATTTAATTGGTTCGATGAGATTGACCTCATGTTTGCAAAATTTTCTGAGCATTCATGGTCGGTGAAGGCTGATCTCACCTCGGATTTACCGGCCTAATTCTTTGAGGGGAATCTCCTCCTTCCTTCGACAGAGGGCGATCTTCAGACTCTGGCCACTGTCCAGAGTTTCGCCGGCTGGGCCGCCCGCAGCTGGTGCTCGTTTGCGGCCGGTCAGTCCACCTACCTGGTGCTGGTCAGCGACGCTCAAACTGGTCAGCTCACCTCCGGCCTGGGCAGTGATGGGTCAGCCGACGGAGCCACCTCGGGGCTGTACCGATGGCAGGGGTCATTCGTCCTCGTTCAGGTAACGGAGTAGACGATCATCGTCGGTCTTCATTGCTCAAGGAATTGCCCTGCCTGTCCATCTCTGTCAGATTGCATTCTGCCTTTGGAAAAGGTCCTGCTAGGATCGTTGGATCCTCTAAATTTGTCAAATTTTGCATTTTTGATCACTTAGGTCACTAAAATTTTGGGTATATGACTCTGATTTGAAATATTCAACAAAGCTCCAGAAAATGGCCAAGAAAATCTTTGTGATTTTAGGTGTAAACATTTTTTGAAAGGTATTAAAATCTATCACACTGCCCTTCAAGTTTGAATGACAAAGGATGAAGCAGGGCGTTGCCTGTAGTAATGTAGTAATTGACAAGAATCTGTCATTTGCATGAAGCAATCTTTATTGATCTCTGATGAAGTAATCCTCTACAAATCCTCCTTTACCCATCCCTACCTCTGCTGAGTTCAAGGCATCGGTTCCGAGCTTGACCAATCCTTTTTGTATGCAGCCAGACTCCTTTGATCCCTTAATCATCATTTCGTTTTGACTCTGCCACCTTTCAGACCATCGAGACTGACGGGGCTGTGGCCTGTGCCTCCCGCAACATCCAAGACACCACCTACCTGGTCATAGCCAACCATGGAAGCAGCGGACGATACGAGACCTCGTCCAGAATCTATCGCCTTAACCCCGACGACACGCTCTTTGTGGTATGTGCAACACCTTGTGACTCTGGGCAGCAACCCATATAATAAGATAAGACTTTAAGGTTTGCATAGCGAAATCACATTATGGAAAGTTTGTGGTGATGCCATTTTTTTTTTCAACACACTCCTCAGAACTATACTCTTTCTTATCATGCAAGAAACTCAACGTTTCGGACAAATGTGTGCTGTGCCTGTTGTCAGCTCCAATTTTTTGGGGGGCAATTTTTTCAAAAGTTCGCAGTAACTTTTGCCTTTGTTTGTTTAACTTAATTGGAAAAGCTGCGTCCAGTTTATGTGATGCCCGAGCTGCTGTAGCCAGGTTTACAACAATTAGTTGTTTGCATCTAAATCAAAGCAGGGATGTAATCCCTGGAGATATACAACAGTTAATGGTTGAATTGCTTCTGACTGGCGCCCCCAACCCGTCAAAGACTAGTTGACTGTTAGGGAGACCACCATCTAAGGGCTGGATAGCTCAAATTAAGAGCACTAGTACATTAAACCAGAGGTCTCAGGTTCAAGTCCCAGTCCAGTCAAAGTTTTCTTTGCCAATTGGAATGATTTTACTCTGAGTTTCGCTTGTCCAATTGGCTACAAAAATCCAGCGGTAGCCAGGGAACAAGACTAGTCGGACGATGTTGTTACATTGACTAGCATGCACAGCCTGTTGCTTAGTCAGGTTCTCCACCGATCTACCATACACGCCGCAGGTACAAGACGTGGCCACGTCCGGCGCAACAGACGCCGCCTTCTTCGCCAGCGGCTCGGACACCTTCCTGCTGCTGACCAACGAGATGACCAGCGGCCAGCAGACGGCAGTGGACTCCTCCCTCCTGCTCTGGACCGGCGTGGAGTTTGCCCCCAGGGCCAGTGTGGCCTCGGCGGGAGCTGCGGCCGTCCGGAAGTTCAGCCTCGGAGGGGACGTGTACGTGGCCGTGGCCAATCGCTATGATTCCGACCAGGCCAGCTACGAGATCAAGTGAGTCCCCCCTCCCCCTCTATGTCTGAATACTACTTGAGTGTCATTTCTGTTCGCGCCAGTCAAAAGTCAACTAAGGCCGTGTCCGAATTGGGCATCTACATTGTTGTAGAGCTAGGTCTAGGTCTTCCTTCCTATTGGAAATACACGGAGATGCGAAGACAATAGCCCTAGCCATAGCTCTGGAAGCCCGTTTTGGACACGGCCTAACCTTTGCGGTGATGGAAGCCCCAGTCAGAACTGCTTCTGGCTGGCGACCCCACCCTGGCAAAGATTAGTCAATTTACCAAAAAAAGAGTTTTTCTCTAAGAGTCTTTTCTCTAGGAGTCTTCTTTTATCCAAGAAAAGAGTGACCAATGTGTTCTCATTGAGAACCATCTGATTTCACCTTCTCAGTATCTCTACCACTATCAATGCACACAGTATACGGTGCAAAGTTTATAAGAGCATGTTTGCTAGTTTCCATCCCTCTCTAAAAGAAAAAAAAACCTACGGACATTCTCATCGTCCTTCCTCTTGCCAGATCCCTGGTGTACAAGTGGTCGGGTGGTACCCTGGCAGAGTATCAGCAGCTGGACACACTGGGCGCGACAGATGTAGAGGCCTTCACCGTTGGTACTGCCCAGTATCTCGTGTTTGCCAACAGCCGAGACAACGGTAGGATGTCTTTAGCTTTTAATTTCTTTTTTTCTCAGAAAAAAAAGGCATAGGTCAGAGATCAGAAAAGTCAGAGTCCTTGTACAGGCACATTTTCTAGGTCTTTTTATTTTTATGGTTAGATAATTTTTTATATGGTCTAAATATTGTTTTCTATGTTATTGTTGAACGCTTCAGGCTGGCTATCCCACCCCAATAAAGACTAGTTGACTTTTTGGAAAGGCCACCCATCTAAGGGCTGGATAGCTCAGATGGTACCGTAAGATCGTTGGTACTCAAAGGCAGAGGTCTCGGGTTGAAGTCCTGGTCAAAGTCAAATTTCCCAGTCAGATTTTCCTTTATTTGTTTGACCTTTTAAAAAGTTTTCTTTGGCATTTTTCAAAACTTTTCATTTTTTTTGTTTGTTAAAATGTTGCTTGGTCGCAGACGGTTCTTCGGGAGTCAACTCCTACGTCTACCGCTGGGACGCCTCCCTCGAGCTCTTCCAGCTTCACCAGTTGCTCCCGACCGCGGGTGCCAGCTCGGCGGCCGCCTTCCGCTGGCCCTCACCTCCGGCCGCGGAGGAGGGCGCCCTCTACCTGGCCGTCGGCAACGCGGACGGCGACTCCCAGCTCCTGGCCTGGGACGGACCCTCGGCCGCCTTCGCCGAGGCCCTGACCCTGGGCCGGGCCGTGTCCCTGGTGCCCCTCGCAGTGCCCGACGGCCGCGGGGGAGAGAGGGGGATGCTGGCGTCCGCAGCGCTCCCGGACGGGCCGTCTCCGGCGGAGCCACTCCTCCTGGAGATGGCGGGCATCTCAGAAGCATCTGATTTCGTTCCGAGGTACCACCCTCCAAATAAATGTACCCTTTTTAGACTTGGAATCCTAAATCCTCTTCTGCGGGACTTCCCCTGTATATCAGCGTGTGAGGGCATCTCAGAGGCGACTGATTTCGTTCCGAGGACCCCCTCCAAATTTGTTTACCCATTTTAAACTTGGAATCCTAAATTCTCCTCTGCGGGACTTCTCCTGTATATCAGCGTGTGAGGGCATCTCAGAAGCATCTGATTTCGTTCCGAGGTATCCCCTCCTAATAAATAAATTTTAGATTTGGAATCCTAAATCCTCCTCTGCAGGGATTCCCCTATATACAGTGGAACGTCGCTATAACAAACATCCCAGGATCCATGAAAATTGTTCAGTATAGCGGTCATCATTCGTGATAGCAGCTGCGGCCACATATTTTGTACACAAAAATCGGGAGCCAAAGGGCATGTTCGTTATAGCCGAATGTTTGGTACATCGGCGTTTGTTATAGCGTTCGTTATCAGCGTGAATTACTAACTGGGGTCTAAGTTGAAGGTTTGCAAGTAACACATCTCTTTTGAGATGAAGTGTGGGTTTGAAAAGAGCCAGTAACTCAATGTTTCAGGCAATGTATACTCAGGAGACACTGTTTTAAGAGCCACACTCCGTCTAAAAGAAAAATGTGTTACATGGTATCACCGCAAACCTTCCACTTGGCACTTCCACCATGCAAACCTTCAAATCTTCAAATCTTATCTAACTCAGGTCTGGACAGCTGACCTTCGGCCCCGACGACAGGGAGTTGGCAGTTGCCGTGGCAATTCGGGACGACGATCGACCGGAGGATGACGAGTCCTTCCGTGTGGTGCTGAGCGACCCCACGGGAGGGGCGGAGCTGGGCCCCCAAGACTCCGTCGTCGTAGAGATCCTCTCGAACGACGACGCATACGGAATCATCGCATTCACACAGGTCTGTCAGAATACTTCATAGCAAGGGGATGTGCAGTACTGGCACAGCGTGTGTGTAGGACACATTGCCTGCTGCTGTCATTCACAATCACAGCTGTGGATGCAATGGCTCTATTTAGCTTGTACACAATGGGCCATTCAGTGAACCCATTCACAGTCACAGCTGTGGATGCAATGGCTCTATTCAGCTTGTACACAATGGGCCATTCAGGACACCCATTCACAGTCACAGCTGTGGATGCAATGGCTCTATTCAGCTTGTACACAGTGGGCCATTCAGTGAACCCATTCACAGTCATAGCTGTGGATGCAATGACCCTATTCAGCTTTTACACAATGGGCCATTCAGTGAACCCATTCACAGTCACAGCTGTGGATGCAATGGCCCTATTCAGCTTGCAACACAATGGGCCATTCAGTGAACCCATTCACAGTCATAGCTGTGGATGCAATGACCCTATTCAGCTTTTACACAGTGGGCCATTCAGTGAACCCATTCACAGTCACAGCTGTGGATGCAATGGCTCTATTCAGCTTGTACACAGTGGGCCATTCAGTGAACCCATTCACAGTCACAGCTGTGGATGCAATGGCCATATTCAGCTTGTACACAATGGGCCATTCAGTGAACCCATTCACAGTCACAGCTGTGGATGCAATGGCCCTATCCAGCTAGTACATAATGGGCCATTCAGTGAACCCATTCACAGTCATAGCTGTGGATGCAATGGCTCTATTCAGCTTGTACACAATGGGCCATTCAGTGAACCCATTCACAGTCATACATGTACATGTAGCTGTGGATGTAATGGCTCTATTCAGCTTGTACACAATGGGCCATTCAGTAAACCCATTCACAGTCACAGCTGTGGATGGCTCTATCCAGCTTGTATACAATGGGCCATTCACAGTCATAGCTGTGGATACAATGACCCTATTCAGCTTGTACACAATGAGCCATTCAGAGTCACAGCTGTGGATACGATGACCCTATTGAATGAAGACGCTTGACAGCTTCATCAACTTCAACCACATTCATTACTGGAAATTGGTTAGTATAGTCCGGAGACGCTTGACAGCTTCATCAACTTCAACCGCATTCTTTACTGGTAATTGTTTAGTATAGTCCAAAGATGCTTCATCCACTTTGTCCACATTCATTACTGGAAATTGTTTACTCTGCCAGGACTCCATGGAGCTGAGGGTGATGGAGCAGGCCAGCGACACGGCCGTGGTGTTCACCTTAGAGAGACGTCGCGGCTCTGCCGGTGTGGTGGTGGTATCCTGGGAGGCCAGCGGGGAACTGGACGAGGACGACATCCAACCCATCTCTGGCATGGTAACGAGCAATCCTAACCACCTAAGGATAAATGGGATTTTAGCTTGTGCATGGTGATATTAATTAATTATAAGGAGGTTTGCATTGACACCATGTTTGTATTTATAAGGAGTTTTGCAGTGACAACCATGTACCGGGTTCCTCTTTTGTGAGTGAAAAATGGCTGGGATTTTTTGTTAACAAATAAAAAAAAAAAAGCCTCCCTAAATAGTCAACTAGTCTTTTCTTCAAATTAATTTTTTTTTTTTTGCAGGTTGAATTTGCCGACGGCGTGTCGTCGGCGGCCATTGCCATCACCGTGATAGCGGACGACCTGCCCGAGCTGGACGAAACCTCGGTAGTCACCCTGACCGCGGTGCTGGAGTCGGGCAGCCCCCGGCCCGGCCGGGGGGCGACCATCGCCCCGCTGGCCGGCGCCGCCCTCCTGACAGTGCTGGCCAACGACTCGCCCCACGGCGTGCTGGCCTGGGCGGCCAACTCTCTGCGGAGTGCCGTGGGGGAGCCGGAGGGCAGCCGACCCACTGCCACCGTGGTGCTGCATCTGCTGAGGGAGCAAGGCTCCCGTGGAGCGGTGGACATCCGATACAAGTGAGTGTGGATGAACCTTCCATGGATATGAATTCATAGCTGCCAGCCATCCCTATTTTGGAGGAATCATTCCTCTTTTGGGGAGTTATAATTGTTCATTTTTTACAAGCTCTTGACAACAGATTCCGATTTTTGGCTTGGAAATATAGATGTATTCCTATGTGCATGTAGTTTGCTCCGTGATTCCTCTCTTTTTTTAGCAGAAGTATTCCTAATTTCCTTGACTTCTTCTTTCCATCTCATGTTTTTCATCATTCTGAAGAAATTGTGCCAAGAGCAATTGAGCCAAGTTGATAAGAACTAAGCCACACTCCACCCTGGCTTTTCTGTCATCGTTTTACTCAGCAGCTCATTGATTTTGTCCAACTGAATTTCTGTCACTGTTTATCGTTTATCTTATTCTTCATGTCATTCTGTGACTGTCTTACCTCGCATCTACATGTAGGGTGTCTAGAGCCGTTGAGCCAGAAATTCAAATTGAACATTTGGCAAAGAAACTTTGACTGAACCAGGACTTGAACCCAAGGTCTCTGGGTTAACTTACCAGTGGTCTTCCATCTGAGCTATCCAACCCCTTAGATGGTGGCCTTCCCTAAAAGTCGAATAGTCTTTGCCGGGGGAGGGGGCTCCAGCCAGAAGCAATTCCACCATTAACTGCCATATATCTCCAGGGATCACACCCCTGGTTTCATTCATATGCAAACAACTATTGTTGTAAACCTGGCTATAGCAGCTCGGGGATCACACAAAGTGGATGAAGCTTTTTCAATTCAAGTCAAACAAGTGAAGGAAAAACTGTCTGGGAACTTTTGAACAAATTGAAAAATTGGCAAAGAAAACTTTGATTAGACCCGGACTTGACCCGAGACCTCAGGATTAACTTACCAGTGTTCTTCCATCTGAGCTATACAGCTCTTAGATGGTGGCAATTTTCCCTAATAGTCAACTAGTCTTTGCTGGGATGGGGGCGCCAGCCAGAAGCAATTCAACCCTTGTGAGAAATGCATCGGTGCTAAGCCCAAACTCTGCTGTGCAAAGCCATAATTACCTCACACTCTTAACCACTTTGTGCCGGGGGTTTTACAGAGCCAATGACCGCCATACGGGGGTTTTTGAACAATGTATCATTTTCAGATCTCGCTAAAACAATCGGAACAATATATTTCTGTGAAATAAATCGATAAGGGTATACTATGGATACAAGAGAGTAAAACTTGGCACTATTCGGACGTCGTTGTGGCTTTTGTCAAGAGATTATCCGTTTGAATAAGGGCCCATTGTGCGTCGTCAATGGAGCGTAACGGACTTGTGTGTGTGTATGCGTGTACTGTACTGTCAATCCCTGACTGCAGACTCCAGCCTCCACTTCAGGCAGTCAAATCTTTGAGTTGGTCGGCCACAACCGAGCGTACAGATTACGGTAAAGAATGTGGGGGAAATTCCAATGCCTGACCGACGACCGTTGGGCTGTGTGGCATGCAAACACAATGGTCCCCGCGTGCTTTCAGCGGCAGCGCGGTATCCCTCGATCCTCCACAGTAAAAGTCCCACAATTGCACAATTACTGCTGCTTATCTTGCAATTCATGTGGCAACTTGCGTCAAAAAGGGTCTTTGTACTGATTCGTATTGCTTTGTTCTAAGCTGAAAAGAGTCTTTGTTTAGAATGTGGACAATAGTGGTGCCCAGATTCGTAGGGCTCTGTCGCATAGTCAAGCTAACGGAACTCCGGATTCGGAAGTACCGGCACGAAGTGATTAATCATGATTTCTATCCTTCTAATTATCTGTCCTGTCTTAGTTCTGTTGCTCCCATTCGTCTCATTTTGTTGTGGTCTTTCATTGTCAGGACGTCGAGAGCCGTTGAGCTACCCCAACTCAGGCAAGCCGAGCCCAATCGTGACTTCATGGCCGAGGACAGCTACGTGAGGATGGAGGACGGAGTGACGTCAGTCTCGCTGACCATTACGATACTGCCCGTGAGTTCCCGCATTGTTGACCTCTGCCCCGTGATTTGACCCCTGGGTCACGATTTGACCAAGGAGTCACGGTTTGTCCCTCGAGTCATGATGTGACCTCTGAATCATTATCTTAGCTCCGAGTCGCGATTTAACCTAAATAGTTATGTTGTTTGGTGCAGTCTTGTGGTTGAACTCTGAAGCACCAAGTTCTGACTGTTTATGTCATGATTTAGCTCTCAAGTTGTCATACCTTTGAGAAAGATCCTGCTAAGATTGAAACATCAGGGGTGAATTTCACAAAGCCTGACGATGCATCAGAACTTAAGTTACACGCGATAACCCATTGTAAGTTGTAAGGTTATGCAAAAACTTCTATATGAGATGACCTGTTGGTTCATGTAAGTCAGGGTCAGTCGATCTTACTTTAGAAAATATCCATAATTGAGATAACCCCCAGGTTCCAAGATTCTCTTGACTCTTTCACTTCCTAGTTTATCTGCGATGTCTGACAGGATCTATTTTAAAAGGGTTTAAACTGAGCAGTTGCCAGTGGCTTGCTGGCCGGAAGTGCACTCTGCTCGAGCTGCCGTGAGCACCTCGCCGTAGGGAAAAAGTTAAACTAAGATGGCAAAATAAGGATTTAGAACTTTAGTTTGTGAGGTAATGAATCGGGCTTCCTCTAAACCTGTCCAACTTTTACTTCAAGATGTCCATCCGCGGCTCTCTGTCCCTTTCTCTGTGCAGGACACGGATGCCGAGGGGCCAGAGTCCTTCCTGGTCAATCTGACCTCGGTTGACCTGGTGACGGGTGCCCCGGTGGGCGGGGCTGCCCCCAGCATCAAGAGCGGCCAGGATGTGGCCGAGATCACCATCACCCAGAACGACAATGCCAATGGGATACTGGAGCTTAACGCCACAAAGGTGAGGAGGGGTGGATGGGGGGTTAATAGGGCCGTTCCCACTACACCAAATAAATGTGATTATTGAATACGCGATTTGAATCGTGATTTAAACTCCACTTTTTTGGTGTGTGGGGACACAATAAACGCGGTTATTTGTGGGATTTGAATTGCGATTCGGACTCCACTAAGAGTGATATTTTTTCAAATAATTGCGTTTATTTGCGACGCACCATTTTGTTTTTAAGCCCACGATGCATTGCGCAAGCATGGCATTTCCTGCCAGCAGCTTACTGCCAGGAAGTGCAGCACAGGGTTTGTTTACGTTCCTCAGTGAGTCTTGCCATTCCTGGCATTTATTTGCGATGCAATTTTTTGGTCTGTGTGGACACGACAAAAAAAAAAGTTTTTGAATCGCGATTCAAATCGCGATTATTTTCGTAGTGGGAACGGCCCTAATGGTCTCTGGCCTATACCGGTACTGTAGGTATCCGGTGTCTTTCCTAAACAAACTGGTCCATCTCACTGGGAAACAGTCTTAATTATCAGTGCAGTCCAATTTTTGTTTTAGAAATTCCAACTTGT
The DNA here is from genome assembly GCA_949987565.1 of Luidia sarsii. Taxonomy (NCBI): domain Eukaryota; kingdom Metazoa; phylum Echinodermata; class Asteroidea; order Paxillosida; family Luidiidae; genus Luidia; species Luidia sarsii. The sequence continues at coordinate 11,449,573 of OX465108.1, read as the reverse complement.
TTTTTTCCAACTTGTTTCTTTCTATACGTTCATTGAAGTTTTCTGTGCTATTTGAATCTATTCTTTGCTCTCTTTTTTCCCCTGTCAGAATACCGCCGGGGACGTGGAGGTGTACGAAGGGGCAGGCACCAGTGGGGTCCTGAGCCTACCCGTCAGTCGGACGGCCGGAGCCTTTGGCCTGGTCGGAGTCAACTGGCTGGCCACAACAGTCTCGGCCACCACCTCGGACTTTTCCCCTCTCTCTGGCAATGTCACCTTCGTCGAGGGACAGGTATAGGCCTGTTTGAAATTCCTGCGTTAGTGACTCCTCTTGGGGTTGATTGCCTGTGTTTTCTGAGGCTTAGGAGCTTTTAATTTTTGATTTTTCCCCCCCACTTTCTATTTTTATTGGGGAACTCCCTTGCTTGTCCTGGAGTTTCCTCTCAGCAAATGACCTTACCAGCTTCAAGAATTTAAGCAAGAGTTCTTTCAACCTGTGGCACTGCTGTGTCTACTGTTCTCTGATTTAGCCCAATTTGCCTTGTTTAAGGTGTTCTGCCTTTGTGGAAGGTCCTGCTAGGACAACGTCATACCCAGTAAATTTTAAGACTTGCATTTTTGATAATTTTATCAGTAAGCATTTTACAACATTTTTGTATATTACTCTGATTGAAAAATAAAAGTCGTCTAAACATTTTTAGCTCTGGCAATCTTAGCAGGAACTTTCTGAAGCTCAGAGAAAGATGAAGAAAGATCCTGCTAGGATTGATTTGTATTTTTTGGACTTCTCAGTCAGAATTCAGTCCACACCGTTTTGCATTGCTGTAAAAATTGTAGGAAGTCATAAATCCTGTCTGAAATCTGTTTCAGAGAGAAGCGTTCATTGAGATCACCATCGTTGATGACACCATCTATGAGAATGATGAGGTAAGGATGTGAGCATGTTTATGTAAAGTATTGCTTTTCGTATTGGCTTGTGTGACGTTGCTTTTGTGTTGATTCAATCATTCGTTGAGCAGGGCAAACCATCATTGAATTACATTCCTCACTATGCAAACACAATGTTATATCTACTGGTATGGTGGAAGGTAGGCCCTCCCCCTACATGTAGTCATCATGTCATCATGTCTTTTCCATCAAAACTCCTTTCAGCGATTCACCGTGTCCCTGCACAATCCAACCGGAGGGGCCGTTCTGGGCGCCCAGACCTCAGTTATTGTCAAGATTCTCAAGAACGACTCGCCCAAAGGGCTGTTTGGGTTCCTGTACACGCAGGTGAGTAACAGCAGAGAATGGTAAAACCACTGTACATACACAGTAGGGTCATTAAGGGTTTGGATTGCCCTGTGGCCAAAACTACAGCTGAAATTGTCGTGGGCAAGTTGAGAGCCATCCTCAACTGTTCCGGTTGGCCAGTCTGAAAAATTTTTGGGAAAGATTCTGCCATTTTGAGAAAGGTCCTGCCATTTGAGAAAGGTCCTGCCATTTTGAGAAAGGTCCTGCCATTTTGAGAAAGGTCCTGCCATTTTGAGAAAGGTCCTGCCATTTTGAGAAAGGTCCTGCCAGGAGGGAAACACGAGGGGGCTTTTGGTATTTGATGCTTGTATAGTCACTGCTTGTGCAGTCACACTCGGCAATAGATGCTGAAATCACTAGACTCCACAGTCTAGTGGATGATTATTTCGAGCCCTGACATGGTCTGACCGCAAACCTATTCTCTTGATTGGTTTTGTCTGTTTATTCGGTGTTGGTTGGAAGGGGTGTTTGGCTATTTGTGTGTTGGAAGATGTTTGTTTGTTGATGTTGTTTACCACTGATACCAAATTTCCCCTCCTCCCTCTCCTTCCCTTCTCTTCAGGAGACAGTGATGGAGTCGCTGAGCCCCTCGGACCCAAGCGGTCAGGTGACGCTCATCATTGAGCGCAGCCATGGCAACCAGGGCGTGGTCACGGCCGACTGGGAGCTGGACCCCCTGGGGGTCAACGACCTCAGCCCCTCCCAGGGCTCCCTCACCTTCCAGGAGGTGGGAAGAAACTCTCTCTTTCCCTCTTAGATGATAAGATAATAATGGGGCGCTTTAAGCCTGAGGTCTCGGGTTCGAATCTCGGTCTAGTTTGTCAGGTGCCCTGGAAAAGGCCATAAGTGCGTTCAGACACCAACATCACCTTACGCCCTTCTGCTGGGAACAAATTCCGTCTGGTCTGTTTTATGGATTTTTACAATTAGTTTTTACTTCATCATGATGTAATATTTGAACACAGAATGTGAGAGGATTGAAGCATGTACAAAATGAAAAATAATGAGTAAATAAAAAAAATAAATATGTGACCTTGGTGACCTTCTTTTGCCCTTATGCTCTTCTGCAAGGCACCCAACGCTGTTTCAACAAATAACAATTTATACCCCCCCTCCCCCCGAACAAACAAAGGAAAGGAAAACCAACCAAACACTTTTCACCTATGCTTGGCTTGGAATTTCCCAGTCAGTTTTTCATTGATTTGTTTGACTTGAATTGAAAAGGCTGCATCCACTTGTGTGATCCCCGAGCTGCTGTATCCAGGTTTACCACAGAATCCCGGTCCATTCAATGTTTTCATTGCCATTTTTCTTGACATATTTTGGTGTTATTTAATGGCAACTTCTGACTGGTTTGATCTGTAGGGCGCAGATCGACGATCGCTCACCCTACGTGCAGTGCAAGATGACGAACTTGAAGGAGAGGAAAGATACAATGTCCGCATTGTCTCAGTCACAGATGACGCCGAAATATCACCAGTATTTGGTACGGAATCCCATCTCCACATTCTACCCATTGTCATAAAGAAGAAAAAAAAAGCAATTAGAAGGTCCTGAAAGTGATCAGAAATGGCTGTTTCGGTCGTAATTGTCAGAATGAAGCAGATTGCAAGATTTTTGTATTACAGTCTACAGAACGTCAGCCAGGGCATTTCTGTGAAAAACAATCATCAATTTTTTTTTTCCGTCGCTAGGCGTGACCACAATTGTGATCCAGCCCGACGATGGTTCATCCGGCCTGATATCCATTGTGCCCACCTCACGGTACATCCTCATTGGGGAGGCCTCGGAAGACCATGACGGATCAGCCACCATCCAGTAAGTTGACCGATGGAGGAATGGGGTTCATTGTTTGGTTTTTTTAAGTGACTTTTTACAATTGACCCAATTCTGAAGTGGAGACATCCTTGGCTAATGCTGTGGCTATACTTCAGTGCAGGCAGATGTGCTGTTGCCCATAGCAACTTTGGCACCCATAGCCACATCCAGAGGTAGTATTTCTAATCCACTCCCTTAACCACTTCGCGCCGGGTGGTTTTTCAGCGCCGATGACCGCCATACGGGGGTTTTTGAACAATGCATCATTTTAAAATCTTGCTAAAACAATCGGAACAGTATATTTCTGTGAAATAAATCAATAAGGGTATACTATGGGTACAAGAGAGTAAAACCTGGCACAATTCGGACGTCGTTGTGGCCTTTGTCAAGAGATTATCCGTTCGAAAAAGGGCCCTTTGTGCGTCGTCAATGGACCGTAACGGACGTGTGTGTGTGGGTTCGTGTACGCTGCTGACAATCCCTGACCGCAGACTCCAGCCTCCACTCCAGGCAGTCAAATCTTCGAGTTGGTCGGCCACAAACGAGCGTACAGATTACGGTAAAGAATGTGGGGGGAATTCCAATGCCAGACCGACGACCGTTGGGCTGTGTGGCATGCAAAAACAATGTCCCCCGCGTGCTTTCAGCTGCAGCGCGGTATCCCTCGATCCTCCACAGTAAAAGTCCCACAATTGCACAATTACTGCTGCTAATCTTGCAATTCATGTGGCAACGTGCGTCAAAAAGGGTCTTTGTACTGATTCATAATGCTTTGTTCTAAGCTGAAAAGAGTCTTTGTTTAGAATGTGGACAATAGTGGTGCCCGGATTCGGAGGGCCCCGTTGCAAAGGCAATCCAATTGACCTCCGGATTCGGAGGTCCCGGCGCGAAGTGGTTAATACCCACCCTTCATTCAATGCTTTGAGTTAAGCAAGATCTTACTAGTGATGTGAGAAGTCTGGAAATTTCTGCATTTTTTTAAGTGATTTTTTTTTTTTCGGTTTTCCGTAAATGGCATTTAATTTTTTAATTTTTAAAAATAGATTTATGTCAAACTGGGATCTCAAACTGCTAAATTTTATATTTTAAAACCATAAAAACTGAAGGGCATCTGCACAATCGCATCTCTCGGTTGCGTAAGCGCTCACTCGCAGTCGCACAATTTATCGGCCATCGCTAATTGGCGTCAGTCTTTCAGGTGTCCGGGTTTCTTCCCCCCTCAAACTTTTCTTTATTGCCCCAATTGCACAGGCTGACCAGAGGAGCGGGCATCTTTGGCCGAGTGACTGTCAACTGGCAGCTGATGCCCAGGGATGAGGCGGCCTTTGAGCGGACCTCCGGGACCGTCGTGTTTGAGGACCTCCAGCAGAATGCCACCATCACTCTACAGGTAAACTGGTCGCTGTGCTGCATGTGTACGCAAGTCAGGGATGTAAGACTTCCTGATTTCCGCAAATGGCATGATTTTTTCGGATTTCTGGAAATGGCATGTTTTCTTTTTGGGGGGGTTTAATTTTTTTGGTTAATTTTTTAATTTTATATCAAACTGGTATCTCAAACTGCTCAATTTTATCTGTTAAAACCCTAAAAACCGAAGGACACCTGCATCCCTGCCGTTAATCTTGCAATCGCAGCTCTTGGTCATGTAAGCGCTCACTCACAGTTGCGCAGTTTATTGGCCTTCGGTGATTTACATCCCTGACAAGTGCTTTATTGTTAAACCAAGAAAAGTAAAAACAGATCAGCAATTAAAAACTGACTGCTAGCTTTGGAACAAATTGAAAAAAAATGGCAAAGAAAACATTGACTGGACCGGGATTTGAACCCTAGACCTCTGGTTTTGCGTACCAGTGCTCTTACCATCTGAGCTATCCAGCCCTTAGATGGTGGCCTCCCAAATCCAGTCTCATTCTGCCTCTGGATTGAAACTTCAGGCCCTCCATTAAAATTATCCATTAAAATCCTCAAAAAACTACAACATTGACTGGACTGGTATTTGAACCCCAAGCCTGAAGTCATCTGTTTGAAATGTTCTCCTTTTTTGTGTCTCTTTAAAAAAAAAAAAAAAATTTGAAAAACAACTTTTCCTGCAGACCATTGACGATTCCATTCCGGAGACCAAGGAGACCTACGTGCTACAGCTCTCCTCCGTCACGGGAGGGGCCACTATCGACGGGGCCACGGCCGCCAACCAGGCCACGGTGATCGTTGTTGCCAGCGACAGTCCCCACGGCGTGTTTGAGTTCAGCGGCCCCCAGGAAGTAGTGATCGGCGAGGATCTTGCCCAAGTGAGTGTCACTCATTGATCGTACGGTACCCTTCTAGCTCATTTTTCTCAATTTGAAGTCAATTTGGAGAAAAAACAAATAAATGAAAAACTGACTGGGAACTTCAGAACAAATTGAAAAAAAAAAAAGGAAATGAAACTAGACTGGGATTAGATGATTGCCTTCCTAAAAAGCTAGTCTTTGCTGAGAGATGGGGGGGGGGCTCAACATACATGTACATTGTGTACATGTAGCTGTCTGAAATTTGTTCATCAGGCATTGGGCAAAGCACTGGGCATTCAGTGCTTATCACGTGCAACAAGGCAAGCCCTCATTGAACTGCAAAAGATTAGTAAGGCACGTGCTACAACCCAGTCCCAGCTGAGCAATGAGTTAGTTATAAAGTCATGTCCCCTAACCCTAACCCTTCACCCCACAGACAATATGCCATGCTACGCTAATCACAAATTGTGAGCGCCAAACGTGTAAAACTTGATAGATGATAGAATTCCCAGACAGAAATGCCTTCAAAGCTCGTATTCCGTCATTGTTTATGGAAATGTTTTATGGTGTTTTTTTTCACATCTAATTTACACACAGGTGAGCTTGGACGTAGTGCGTAATGCGGGCATTACTGGAGTTGTGAGAGTCGGCTACACCACCCAACAACTCACGGCCCAGCCCGGCGAAGACTACCTGGAGGAAACTGGCGGTAAGAACCTGAACGCCATCAAACATTCCCCTCCATGGCCGGTCCCTAACTTTGTCCGATTTTACTCTCATTGAGAGTGTACCGTAAATTCCTGTGTATAATACACACTTTTTTTCACCACGGTACAGATCAAAAGTTGGGGGTGCGCATTATACACGGGTACAAAGATGTCCTGCCAGTATGGGTTTCAGTCATCATACAGAAGCCGACCTTACATTGTATAACATTTTAACAATGGGGCTGTCAATCATTGTCCCCACTACAAACCGTTTTTTCTATTTTTATTCTGAAGGCGATAATCCCATGGTCATCATCCCACTTTTTTCCCAAACAAAACAAATGGAGGCATATCTGCGAAGCTTGTTTTTTCAGTCCACATTTTTTTATGGAAACCGATGTTACATTGTATCACATTTTTTGACAATCGAGCTTTCGATCATCATCCCCACTGCAAACTCCCAATTTTTTTTCCCCACTGGGACGGGGAGGTAACCTAGGCTAAAATTGTTGTTTTTAATCAGAGGGCGATCATCCTTCCCACTGTGGGATTTTCAAGTTTTGCGCGTTTGTTTTCTCCCACAGCGAGGTAACTTGGGCTCAAATTGATGTTTTTATTAGGAGGTCGATCATCCTTCTCACTGTGGGATTTTCAAGATTTCCGGTTTTTTTTTTTCAGGCGAGGTAACTTGGACTGCTTGGACTCAAATGGATGTTTTTCATTCGGAGGGCGATCATCCTTCCCACTGTGGGATATTCAAGTTTTTCAGAAAAACATTTTGTTTTCAGTCAATAGATTTTTTTAGCCACATTGTATCACATTTCAACAATGGAGCTTTCAATCATTGTCCCCTCTGCAAACTCTCCCGGGTTTTTTTTCCCACGGCGAGGTAACTTGGGCTCAAATGGATTTTTTTATTCAGAGGGTGGTCATCCTCGGCTTCCCACTGTGGGATGGAAACAACTTTACAATGGAGGCAGACCTGCAATCCATGCCACAGACTTTTTTTCAGTCTGCGGAAGGCAAAAGTTGGGGGTGCGCATTATACACGGGTGCGCATTATACCCAGGAATTTACGGTACTTTACTTGTGTTTTTGTGTTTGGATCTCCTCAGAATTGATCTTCAGCGACGGGGTGGACGTAAGCACCATCCGCATTAGTCTGGTGCCGGACGGCGTGCCGGAGGGTCCGGAATCGTTCCTGGTCAACCTGACCTTCATTGAGCTACTGCAGCCTGTGTGAGTCCAAAATCAATCCCGTGCTTTGTAATTTAGAAAAGTAGTGAAGAAAACTTTGACTGGACAGTGATTTTAACCAGAGACCATCTGAGCTATCCAGCCCTTACATGGTGGCCTTCCCAAATAATCAGCTAGTCTTTGCCAGGGCGGGTTCGCCAGCCTAAAGCTTCTTTAACACACTAAAAGTTCCCAGTCAGTTTTTCCTTAATTTGTGTGAATTTTCTAATTTAGCATACCGGTAGAAAGGCAGTTATGCATCAATTAGGGAAAACCTTAATTGAATTGTTATGATATTAGTTCTTTCAAGTGATGGTTTTTGTGTGCGTGTTTTTTTCACCAGGGACAATGACTACGTTGTACAGGATGGCTTGTCATTGGACATGCCACCTGTTATCGGTTCCTTCAGTCACAAGAAGGTCACTATAGGAGCCAATGACAACGCCGAAGGGATCATTGAGTTTGCCCAGTCCACTGTCTTTGAATGTAAGTAATGGGAACATTAAATTGTTCAAAACTTTTCCCTTGAATCACGTAGCAAAACACTAAATTATGATGGTGAGGATGATGAGGCTGATGGTGGGGAGGATGATGATAGTAAGGATGGTGATGGGGACGAAGATGATGAGGAGGATGAGGATGAGTAGAGTGAAGGGGATGATTTGGATGATGATGGTGGTGGAGAGGTTAAGGATGATGAGGAGGATGGGATGGGGGAGGTTAAGGCTGATGAGGAGGACATACATTTTGTATGACAAAACACTAGACAATTTTGAATGCCCAACACAATGTAATCCTCAGCTTATTGAACACTGTTTGCATCTGAATGAGAACAGGAGCGTGATCCGTGAAGATGTATGACAGTTAAGAAAATGCTTCTTACTAGTCCCCTCACCCCAGCAAAGACTAGTTGACTATTAGGGAAGGCCACCATGTAAGGGCTGTATAGCTCAGATGGTAAGAGTGCCGCTACGCAAATGCAGAGGTCTCAGGTTCAAATCCTAGTCCAGTCCAAGTTTGCTTTGCCAATTTTTCAAAAACAGAAGCAAAAAACAAAAGATAAATGAAAGAAAAGAATAGAGCACTGGTACATGTACGTTAATCAAGAGGTCTCAGGTTCAAGTCCTGGTCCAGTCAAAGTTTTCTTTGCCAATTTTTCAATTTGTTCATAGGTTCCCAATCAGTTTTTCCTTGGTTTGTTTGAAAAAACAAAAACAAACAAACAAACTAGAAGACTCATGTTTTCTTGGCAATTTTTCAAAACTTTTATTTATTCTGCATTTTGAAAAAAAAAAGTCTCGGAGTCGGTGGGCACAGCAGTCATCCCCTTGGTGCGGACGGCGGGCACATTCGGCCTGGTGCAGGTCGCCTTCACCTCCCGCAACCGGACAGCGCTGCCCGGCGGTGTGGACTACTCCCTGACCGACGGCCTGGTCACCTTCGCGGACGGCCAGTCCCGGGCCGCCATCTCGGTGGCCGTGGTGGACGACCAGGCCAAGGAGTTTGACGAGACGCTGGAGGTGACGCTGACGGAGGCCCGGGGCGGGGCCATGCTGGGCCGCAACCGGACGGCCACCGTGGTCATTGCCAAGAGCGACGGGCCCGACGGGCTGGTCGGCTTCTCGCCCGCCCAGCTGGAGCGAGTCCTCCCCAACCCGGAGACGGACCGCGACCTGGAGTTCACCATCGAGCTGTCCGGCGGGATCGACCGATACCTGACTGGAGCGGAAGTGAGTTGCCCCTTTTTTTGTTTTTTGAGACTTTGAGTCTAAAAGAATTTTAGTGCTTTTATTTTCAAGCTGAAGTAGCCAGAAGTTTAGCTCCAAAATGGATGTTTTTTCTGGTTGCTGTTGTTGTTGTTAATTTGTTTTTTTTTGCCATTGTACATGATGCAAAGTTTCAAAGACTTTGAAATACAAACAGATTTGTCTCAAAGAAAGGTATCAAAACATGGGTGCATGGTGTTGGAAACAGACTTAATTGTAGACCATTTTACACAGCTTTATGATGACGAACAGCACCACCAATGCGCCGGGTTTGCATATATCCGTACGCGCGCGAAACCTCTCTATTATCATTTTGATGCTGTAATCTGAATTTGTTGGTGTTTTGTTTCATGAAGGGGATGCAACTTATTGTCTTGAAATTTGGCCTGAGCAGTTGCCTTGGCTTTGGATGGAAAAGCCCGTAAAGAGTTGAGAAAAAATTTGACCAAGCCAGGATTTGAACTTCGGACCCCTGGAATCGGCATTTGGCATCCCAGTGAAGGCACGCGTGATTTGACTTTTTTTCTTCTGTCTCCAGGTCCGTTGGCGAATCCTCGGACCCAACTCCCAGACCGCCCCTCCGGACGCCGGCGACCTCTCCACGCCGGACGGCCAGCTCCAGGGCTCGGTGACCTTTGCCCCCGGCGAGCGGGGTGCCAAGGGGTTCACGCTGCGGGTCAAGGCGTTCCCGGGGCCGGAGGTGGCCGAGACCTTTGCAGTGGAGATCTACCAGGTGGTTGGGGCCGGTGAGATCAGCGAGGTGGCCGGACGGGCTACCCTCCTGGTAGGTGACCGAGAGACCTGCTTGGCATAGCTGCAAACCATTCTTATTTTGGAGGAATCATTCCTATTGTTTGGTCAAAACAATGTAAGCTCTTGACAACAGATTTTTGGTTTAAATATACCAGTACACATGTATTCCTATGTAGTTTGCTCTGTGATTCCTCTTTTTTAGCAGAATTTTTCCTAATTTTCTTTTAAGATACTGTACATGTAGGATGGCTGCTATGGTTTGGCCCCTCTCTTCTGTCCAAAGGGTGTCATCCCTGATATTTCCCCCTGTGAGAGATGTGCAACCCTTTTGCCTTTAAAGTGTGTGCGAAAGGGGGGGAGGCAGGGTTGATAGTGTCACGATAATACCTTCTAACAATTTGAAAAATGGCAAAGAAAAGCATTCACTAGACGGGGCCTGGAACCTGAGACCATTGGCCGAATACACCAGCACTCATACCGCAGGAGCTATCCAGCCCTTAGATGTTGGTCTTCCTATCTAAGACAGCTTGGCAAAGGCTAGTTGTCCGCAGCGGAAACATTGCTTCCTTTAGGCCACTATCGTGAGGCAATGAACAATTGATCCGCCATTTTCCACGATGAATCACCTCTTCTCCATAGCTGTCAGCCATTCCTAATTTGAAGGAATCTTTCCTCTTTTTTGATAAACATTTATAACTTTTTACAAGCTCCTGACAACGGATTCCAGTTTTGGGCTTGGAAATATGTATTCCTATGAAGTTTGCTCTGTGATTCCTCTTTTTTTAGCAGAAGTATTCCTGATTTCCTTCAAGATAGGTTGGCAGCTGTGGTGTCAGACTTTAGTGTTGTTATTTGATCCTCCCTCCTCCTGTCAGGTTCGTAAGCACGGTGACCCCAACGGAGTGGTGCGGTTTTACGGCGAGTCCATCAGTCCCAGGAGCTTTGAGGAACCCCAAGATGGAGGCTCCCTCAAAGTCTCCTTTCCACTCCGACGACGGGAAGGGGTCATCGGGGACATCAACGTGAGTCTTAGAGTTTTCTTATTTTAAAAAAATTCTCTTTTGATTTTCTTTTGGAATAATGGCAGAAAAAAACTTTGACTGGACCGGGACTTGAGCCAGAGACCTCTGGTTTGGCGTACCAGCTCTCTTTAGTCTGAGCTATCCAGCCCTTGAGATTGTGAGCTTCCCACAGCTGTGACTGTGAATGGGTGCAATGAGTGGCCAACTGTGTACAAGCTGAATAGGGTCATTGTATCCACAGTTGTGACTGTGAATAGAGGCACTAAATGGCCCATCGTGTACAACCTGAATAGGGTCATTACGTTCACAGCTGTGATTTTGAATAGGGGCACTGAATGGCCCATTGTGTGCAAGCTGAATAGGGTCATTACATCTAGATACAGCTGCAACTGTGAATAGGGGCACTGAATGGCCCATCGTGTATAAGCTTAGTAGTAGGGTCATTGCATCCACAGCTGTGAGTGTAGATGTTAAATGAGCCCACTGAACGGCCCAATGTGTATAAGCCGAATAGGGTCATTGCATCCACAGCTCTGGAACCGCTGGCTTCAAGGATAATACATAAAAATCCCTGTTTTTGATCAACTCTACCGTCTCTCTCCCCCCACGTCCCTCAAACCCCCAAATCACCAGGTTGGTTGGGAGGTCCATGACACTATGGGACGGATAACGTCGGACGTCTCACCAGCAAACGGAAGCCTCCTGATCCCAGACGGCGTGGCCAACACCCAGATCCTTCTGTCCGTCCTTCCGGACCTGGTGCCGGAGCTGCGGGAGGAGTTCAGGCTGGTCTTTGTCTCTGTGGACGGAGGTGCCGAGATCGATCCCCAGTTCAATGTGTCCGTGTTTTACATCCAGTAAGTACCATTAGTTTCGCTGTAGGTTTCTTGCAAGCTCCACAACTGTCTGAAATGATCAACAGCCTACAAAACTTCAAATTTATTTATTTATTTATTTCTTGTTTACCCTGGGTTATCCATTCAGTGGCAAAAACTCACTGATCTCCCACGGATTCCAGCTGACAAAGCTATGTTTAAAAAGTTACATGAAAAATACAAATAAATGAACAATTTGCAAGGTGGGAGTGCCAAGTGGAAGGTTTGCAGTGACACCACGTTACACATCTCTTTTGAGGAGTGTGTGGCTCTGAAAAGAACACAAAAAAGGGTAAGGTTTGAAGGTTTGCATGGTGGAAGTACACATTGTACCAAGTGGAAGGTTTCTGGTGACACCGCATCTCTTTTCAGAAGGAGTGTGTGGCTCTGAAAAGAACACAAAAAACTGTAAGATTTGAAGGTTTGCATGGTGGAAGAACCAAGTGGAAGATTTGTGGTTACACCATGCAAGCCCTCTCTTGAGTGTGGCTCTGAAAAGAGCCACTAACTCAGCTTTTCGGCAATGGGTACTCTGCCCTAAATGTTGAGTTACTGGCTCTTTTCAGCGCCACACTCCATCGCATAAGATCTGATTTACATGGTGTCACTGGAAACTCCCATCTACTACCACCATCCAGTGCCTATGAGTGGCTTTGTCCACAAATATGCAACTGTCTTGGCCTGGCTTTGTGGTGAAAGACAGTAGCTGTATGAACCATTAGCTCTCAACAATTTTTTTTTTTGTAATTGGAAAAAACAGAATCAATGTGCTGGAATGATCAACCTATTGTTTATTGATATGCACTGCTGTAGGTAGAGCCTCTGGTCTTTGACATTGTTGGGAATTGCCGTTTGTTTTTATCAGGCCCAATGATAACCCGCACGGCATCTTCAGTGTGCAAACCGAGAAGCAGACAGTTGGGGTGAATGCCAACGGGAAACGCTACCTCAGGATCCACGTCACTCGCAGTGCAGGCACTCAAGGCAGTGTCGGGGTGGACTTTGAACTGAAGTACAATGATGTGAGCAAACTTGGAGTTATGTTGAATGTACATGTAAACTGTAGGATTTAAAGGGAATTGCCTTGAAGTTGGCTGGTTGGATGAAATTGGATGTGGAATAGGTTCACATTGATTGATGGGAGTGGATTGGAGTGGATTGGATTGGATTGGAGAGGATCGATTGAGATTGAATTAGATTGGGTCGGATTAGATTGTATTTGACTTGATTTGGTTGGATTGCATTGGATTATATTTGATTTGATGGGATGGGATTGGAATTGGATGAGATTCATGTTTTTGTTTGGATTAGAATTGGGGCTTTTATGATTTTATTTGGTTTGATTAAATTTGATTTGATTCATGTTATTTCAGCTCAAATTGATTCCTTCTAAAAGTCATTGTATGTTTAAAGTTTACTTGTCATTTTGAGGGCTTTCCAGTTGTTGTTTTTTCCAGGGTTGAGAAACTGAGAAACTTGTCCATGATTTCAGCCTATTGATTTCATTAAGCAAAAACTGATAGAATTTGTGGATAAATTGCTATTCTGATAGAGCTTTCGTTCTTGAAATTTGGTTGGCAGGGAGTTACTGGTGCCTATGTGCCCAGCAGTGGATCTGTCACCTGTCAGAGTGGAAGCACTTCTGTAAGTATTTCTCTCAGGGATATAAGACTTCCGGAAATTTTTGGATTTCTGGAAATGGTGTGATTTTTTCGGATTTCCGGATGGCGAAAAAAAATCCTTTTTTATTTCCTTTCTTTTTATAAAATTTATTTTATGTCAAACTGGTATCTCAAACTGCTAAATTTTATCTGTTAAAACGCTAAAAACCGAAGGACGCCTGTCCCCCTGCCTTTAATCTCGCAATCACATTTCTTGGTCGTGTAAGCGCTCACTCGCAGTCTCACAATTTATTGGCCTTCGGTAATTTTCAGGAAATGACTTTGTCGGTCACTTACATCTTCGCTCTCTACAATTTGTCAATGGCTCGAGAATCCGCCTCCACTGTCGAGACGCATCAATCACTGATGTCATCTGAATTTGCAATGCTTCCGGGTTCTCCCTTACAGTGCATGCAAGACGTCCAGCTGCTGAACAACGACATGTTCCTTGCCAGGGATACGACCTTCAATGTCACAATGACAACACTCACTTACCTTGGACCCACAGAAGGTAAAAGCCAGAATATCGAGTTGTATAGTCGACTCAAATAGTAATTTTACAGTCAGAATTTGACTTTACAAGAATTGGTCTAGGATTGTATGGATTATATATTTGCATGTTGGTGAATGATGGGACAATCAAATTGCCTTTAGTTCCACTTGACTTGTGTGCATTCTTTATTGTCGAAGCAAAACGTGTATTCTACGTGGAACAGAGTGATGACATACATCATTTATGCATTGTGAAGTTATTACAAAAACTGTTGCAAATGATCTGCAATACAAAAGTTAGAGGGCCTGACTTTTCGATCCTAGCAGGACTGCTAGGATCGAAACGTCAGGCCCTCTAACATTTGAGATATATGTATTGTGAAATTCAAAGGGAAAATAGAACTGATGTCCTCTGTTTCTCTGTCTGTTTGTTCAGTAACCATTCCTCCAGTGATGCTTCCGGGAGCGGAGACCGCCCTCATTGTCGTCCCACAAGAAGCGGCCAACTCCTTCGTGGGTTTCAAGTTGGATGCCACAACCGTGGACGACAGTGAGCATCTATTCCTCACCAGCTCCTCTCTCTCTCATATTGCAATATTTGCCGCTACTTGAATCCTTCCTGGATGATTTAGAACGTGAATGACAAAATTAGAATCTGAAATTATTCTAACTCTTGTAATGGCGCCCTTGGTACCCGACGAGGGGCTTACCGCCTGTTGGTTATAAAGTCTAAAACAATGCATTTTCAATCCAAGTCCTTTTTCAATCTAAGTCCGTTTTCAATTTAAGGAAAAACTAAACTAAACACCATCCACCATCACTCCCATTTCAAGGCTCAAATTTCTTTAAAAAATGTACTACATGTACACAGCAGTTTTAGTAACTGAAGACTCTTACTGCACCTGAACTATTTTTTACACGACCTGTGCTATAAATAAGAAGAAAAAATTGCACTCAGTGAAAGGAATATCATGAGAAAATGCTGTTTACTTGTACGGGTCAAAGTCGTATCTGGGTGCCATTTTCTTCATGCTGCAAGAAAAAACTACTAGACAGCCGGTCCAGTGCAGTCACACTCGGCACTAGACCGACACTGAAATCACTTGACTCGGTCCACGGTCTAGCGGATATTTCGAGCCCTGCATTCACAGAAATCCCCACTGGACCATGCTGTGGTTGGGTTTTTTTATATTCGGGAGGGGAGCACCTGTGGAAATTTCCACAGAACTATAGAAAGCAAAGCCCAACAAAAGAAACAATTAAGGGATTAAAATGCTGCCCAGCACCAGCAAGAGGAAACACTTTTAAAATGAGATTTGAAGGTTTTCATTGTGAGAATAACAGAAGGAGTTTGCGGTGATACCATGTAAAATTTATCTTTTGTGATTAAGTGTGGTTCTGAGTAAACTAAAAAGCAACCAAATGAGGGCGCTATAAACTGTTAAGGGACTTAAAGGGCCAAAGTAATGTAAGGGGAAAAAGGACTTTTTTTTTTGGTGACGCTATGTATGAGCATTGCTCCTGCTGTCTCATAGATTAAAATCCATCACACGATCCCAATCTCCTTGGTAGTCAAGTGGGTAAGATGCTTGCACTTGAAAGCAGGAGTTACCGATTCAAATCCTTACCAAGCTGCTCTATTTTCATCACTAAGCGTTCTATGCTGATCATTCATGGAGTAGAGCAAATACTCATTCTTGACCCTCTAGATAGTGTTTTCTACCATGCACATAAGCACCACCCAAGTTGGAACTCTGCAGCCTCCTGACAACCAGGAGAGTACAAATATTTACCCATACTTTGTTTTGAAACAGATGACTAATACATGTACATGTACATGGTGTCACCACAAACTATCCACATTGCAAACTCTCATTGAGTCACCGTATAATATGTATATCATGCACCAATGCCAAGGCACAGCAACTCAAATTGTTGGGCCATATACTCCGCCTCGAAGATGACGAGCTTGTGAAAGAATTTGCTCTATATGTTCCATCGTATGGGAGGAGTAAACCGGGACAGCCTCGCACATTGTACAGTTTGCAGTACATGTATGTCCAGCACCTCTTGGGAGATACTGAAGGGATGCTGCTACCAGACAAAATTGCTATCCTGGCCCAAGACCGTAGCAGTTGGAGAAAGTTTGTAGTCGCCTGCTCCGCAGCCGGATGATAATGATGATGATGATAATGTTGGCCCTCTATTTCTTTCAGTGTCCTTCCGTGCTGTGGTCACAGTGGAGCGAGTGGGGTCGTACGGGTCAGTGAGTGTCCTGTGGGAGCCTGGCTACCCAGCGGCCGAGCTGCCCAATGGCTACCAGCAAGGGGCCATCGTCCAGGGCTCCGGCGGTCAGCTGGACATGGCGGACGGATTGTCTGAGATCACCCTCCCGATTGTGGTGAGTACAGAGAAGTAACGGCTTCCGTAAGTGGCTGAGATTGCAGGCCTTTTTACGGGGAAAGGCTGCATGTGAAGAATGGTATTGAATGGTAGTCTCCCTATCTCCCTTTGATCTTCCCTCCTTTAATCCCATCCCTACTGCTTACCCTTTCCCTTTGCCTCTCACCTTGTTCTGTCTAGCAGCCTTCATTCTTTAGGTTCGTTGTCTGTTATCGTTATGGTATCACTCACTTCCTCCTCCCTGTTTTTATCCTTAACCCTTGGCCTTTGAGAAAGGTCCTGCCAGGATTGAAGCGTCTGGCCTTTTAAAAAATATTTTATATTTTATATTTTATATTTTGGGTCAGTAAGCAGTTTGCAACACTGTTGTATTGATTTTCCCTTCCTGTCTGTTTCTTCCCTGTCACTCTTTCTGAGAAAAGTCCTGCTCGGATTAAAACATCAGGCTTTTCTAGATTTGCATTTTAAGTATTTGAAGTCAGTGAGCAGTTTGCAACACTTTTGTGTTGCTGTCATAGACTTATAGAACCTATAGACAGTCGATAGCGGGCGCCAGACTAAAATGCCATGACGGCTGCCATCTTTGCAAAAGTATGGGCTGAAGTAAAGAGCACCGCCATGCACGTATATTTAAAAACTATGTACGTGCGTGAACGTCACTGCTTAGCGACATAGAACGACTTAGAATTTGAACGCATGTCACGTCACACTCCATACAAACTTGTGGCAGTGCTCTTTACTTCCGCCCATACTTTGACGCTACATGTACATGTACACATGTACATGTAGTATCCTGACGGTGTTTCTAATAGATGCTGTCCGTCTGTAGGTTATACATGTCTATGGTTACTTTCCCCTCCTATTAATGGTTGCACATGTCATTCTTTTGTTTAGAAAGGCCCTGCTGTAAAAGGACCATGAGGCCCCAAAATTTGGCGGTTTTGCAACATTTTTGTACTACTTAAATTTGTATTTTCAACCCGTAGCTGAACCCCAGCGGTAGCCCCAGCGAGCTGTTTGCCGTGCACCTGACCAACGCCTTGTCCACGACAGACGGGGGCGCCAGACTGCGCCAGGGGCATGTCACGGCCCCCGTCGACCCCTACGGTGTGGTCGGCTTTGCCCAGGGCTCCAGGCGGGTCTCGGTGGCGGAGGGCAGCGGGGAGGTAGGTGGCATGGACTTCAGGCAGCTCCCAGGCCAGTCACGGTTTTGCACAAAAAAAGTCAAGGCCAGAACTGTTTGTCGTTTTGGAAACTGTGCCCTGTGTCATTCCGTCAACTGAAAATCTATCCTAATCTAATCTAAGTGAACTGGAGGTTGATTTTGTTTTCTCTCTTGTGCAGTGAGTCGTACTTGAGTGTATTACTTTATAAAAATAGCAATGAAAATTTGACTTGACCGGGACTTTAACCTAAGACCTCTGGCTCGACATACTGGCTCTCTCACCACCTGAGCTGTCCAGCCCTTAGGTGGTGGCCTTTCCGTAGAAAGAGATGTGGCCTATCAGTTAACATTATTTTTTTCTTTTGTCATAAAAATGTATAGGGCCTGATGTTTTGATCATAGCAGGACCATTTTTTTGGTCAAGGAATTGCCCTGCCTGTCCACCCCTATGAGATTGCATTCTGCCTTTGAGAAAGGTCCTGCGTGGATCAAAACATCAGGCCCTCTACAGTTTTTTAGATTTGCATTTTGGTAATTGACATCAGTAAGCAGTTGACAAGATTATTAAAATGCTTTTTTCTGGTTTTTTTGGGGTTGTTGTCCTTCCACACAGCTTTCCTTGTCACTGGAGCGTCGCCTGGGCACATTGGGCAGCATCCGAGTGACGTACCAGACCTGGGCTGGCTCGGCCGTCCCTGGGGAGGACTACGTGGAGGTGACCAGTGGTGCCCTGACCATGGGTCCGGGGTCCAGCACGGCGGCCGTCTTTGTGACAGTGTTGGAGGAACGGGAACCGGAACTGGCCAAGGTGTTCCACGTCAATATCACCGGGGTGCTCAGACTGCCCATAGACGGCACCCAGGGTGAGTGCTCAATCCCAAGTTGAATTGTTGGGGGGAGGGGGAGGAAGTCAGGGTGCCATACCATACTTATAGCTAGGTGGGGATGTCAAGGTACCGTACCAAACTTGTAGCCAGACTACCTATAGACAGCCCTCCCAGTAGGAGTGCAGTATAACAGACTACGCCTACAGCGAACTTAGGCTGTTTACGAAATGAAGGCTTAGGCTTGTGCTTAGGCTTCGGTCATATTTATCTTACTCGTTATAGTATCACAGGCATCTAAAAACAAACGTTTGGCCCCAGTTTTCTGGATCATTATTTTGAAGCTATCAAGCCAACAAACCTTTAAATTTGGAAGCAAACCACAACCTGGATTTTCAGGTTTTGTCAGAGGGAGACGAAGCCTCAGCCCGAGCCTAAGCCTTAATTTCGTAGACGGCCTCAGTCATTGTAAACTTGGTGGGTAGTCTGGGTGCCACACCAGATTTAGGGGCCAGATGCACAAATTTGCTTATTAAAATTAACATATATTCTTGGGAAAATCACCATATTCAGGGTTCTCCCCAGGATTTTTCAGAAGTGTGGGGGATTTTCTTTGTGGGGTTCGGGGCCCGCCCAAGGGCCCCGGAATTTTTGGACTTTTAGATGCTCTCTGCTGCATTTTAGAGCAATTCCTGGGGTTTTTAATTACTTTTTCTCAGGAAAAAACATGAAGAGATTTGAAGATTTTTTTCTTCAGATATTTATTGACATCAATATTTCAACCAATGACCGTTTTTTTCTTTCTGGAGGGTGGAGGCACAAAATTAGTCATTTCAAGATTCAGACGTGGCTGAAGTAATCAACGATTCAAACAACTGTTTATTCAGTTTCAATTGAACATAATATTAATAATGAAGTAAAATGCTTCAACCTTTGGTTTATACTGATCAGACCTGAAACCATGAGCTCCATTCAGTTGTAAGGTATCGAAATTCGTAATTTGGGGTCCAATATATACAGTATTTGATTGAGGCCCTTGAGACGTGATTTTTTAGCCTACAAAATGAAAAAATCTGAGGGAACAATTAAAATCCAACTATATCATTCAAAGATCCTTATGGTGTTCGATTAGAAGAATTAAAGGTTTGGTTTGAAAAGTTGTTTGAGATGATTGAAGAACTAACTTCGTAGAGCTATGGAGTACGGAGGGAAATTGACCGACATGATCCGTGCAGCAGCAGTATTCTGACCGTGCGCCACGGCCGACGTCACTGACAACAACACGGTCAAACCTTGGAGCTTCGTAATTTTAGGCCGACACAGAAAAACAGATTCACGCATGTACAGTACACCACGTACCTGTACATTTTTTTTGCGAGGAGGGTACATGTATATTACTTCCGTGGCACATTTTTCATAATTATTTCGTCCAAGTATTTTTCAAATTGTGGATTTTACGCTACGACCGTACAATTGAAGAAGGAAGATCGCCACCGCCAAAAAAGTACTGAACAACTTTTACTGGTCCACCCTGCGTGTTTGGGCATTAAAACAAGTGTTCCCTACCTTATCCGATCGTTTATCTATTTCCCTGTCCGTGAACAAGTTTCATTTCAAATCCGACGTTTTTTCCATAAAGCCTGTTAAAATACATTCTACTGTATGTTCAAGTCTAAGGAATTAGGGATACAAAATCAGGAACAGGATCGAACTCGAAGTGCGAAGACTGGAAAGACGTCATCGTTTACAACGCACGTGCGGCATGCCATCTCTAGCCTTCCTCAATGGTACCCGACCCGATCCAAACGCATTCTGGGGCGAATGTGTACCAGCGAATAGGATATGCCACTGGACCGTACAGTATACAATCGTGTGCACGGTCACTATACACTGTTTAGCCTTGTAGGATATAGTACAGAATTTTAAATGCTTGTGTGCGCTTGTAAGCAAACGAAAAAGCTCCACCTTTTCGGAATAATAATCTTAAAAATGCGAACAACATATACACATCGGCTCGTTTTTGACAACGATCAAACCGGCCTCAGAAGGGCACCACGACCAAAGTATCAATGGGGCACGGCAAGACTGGCTGTCGAATACATGTAACCATAGAGGAAGGAAAAAAGACTCCATGATGTTACGCATTTCGAAGGGCATCGACGGCACTGGCCACCGTGAATTTCGAGCCCTGCTTAAATTAATGAAAATATTGTTTTTCCGCCATCGTGCGCGAGACAAAACGCGGCGACATGGCAACGAGAAATACCGTCCCCGTGTGTGGGGTCGATCTTGTAAGTTTTGCGAATGGTGTAGTATAACATTTGAACCTTCGTAAATGTACTGTAGGCCCCACTAGCGGAAAACACACGAGCGCGTGTGCATGTACAGTACATGTGTACACATGTACAGTAGTCAGCACTGTACTGTACGTGTACATGTACTAGGACGTCCATAGCGGAGGGTCAGATTTCATGTGACACCGACCACGAGGAATGTTGGGTGCCAATGCATGTACATGTACACATGTACATGTACTGTGTGCAGTGTGGCCGTCGCGCGGAGCACAATGCATGCATGTATCGCTCCTACCGCACGGAAAAATGCAGGACTATAGATCGTTTCCACCGGTTTTTGTACTGCTTTTTCGTCTAGATTTTGCTGGACATGCAAGCTGCATCATTTAAGATAATTCTAAACCATACTATAATAATTATTGTGCGTATCGGGGATGAAAAACTGCGTATCGGCCCGTTTTTTTGCGTATCGGGCAGAAAAAGTTGCGTATCGGCCCGATACGCACGTTTGTACGTGGGGAGAACCCTGATATGAACCAAGGGTTCTCCTGCTTGCACATGAAAGTATACAGCCCCCCTTTTATCAGTGTGGATTCCGTGGGCCATTCAGTGTACTCCGGTGCCAGCATTCGTTCTGTTATTAAACATTCTGGCCATTCAGTGAGGGTTTGCAACGCCTGCTTTCTCGAGCAGAAGTTGTAACCGCTTGACCGCCAAGCTGGTCGAGGTTGTGTGGTGGATTTGAATCTGTATAGTGGGGGGCATCGCGTTGCATCATAGATATAATCAGATTTTGTTTGTTCACACTGAGGAGAATATAATTCAGTGAGGGTTTGCCCCACTTGCCCTACTTGAATTATCACAGGGCCAATTTCAGAGAGCCGCTTAAATCCCCTACACAACATTGGTAAGATCGAAAAACAGAAATGTTCACAGATTTACATGATTTACATGAAACTTATACAGTTTGAAGATAGTTATAGTAGAAACCTCACACTGAAATATTTCTAAAATGGTGTACCGGTATTTTGGGAGAAAAGAGTAAAGATATTGTTTATGTCTCACCCAGATCTAAACGTTTTATCGGAACGATACGTTGAATGCTGCATTTTTGCGAAACAAATGAAGCGTTGTTTTTCTTTACAATTTTCTCGCTATTTCATGCATACCGGTATGTTGGATCAGACAACATATGGGTGCTATTCTTTAACATTGACCAATGTTGTGTTACTAAATCCCTTTAAGCAGCAGCGTTTGCTTAAACTTAAAATGTCATTATTCACAAAATCAGTCTGCTAACCCAAGCTTTTGATTCATGCTAAGTAGAGAATAGTGGAATACAAGTTAGTGACATTACATCATAATAGGTTGTACAGGGAAATCTTTTCATGCTTAGCAGATTTTCGCTCTTCAGCAGGTCTATGAAATTGGGCCCTGGGCAGCAGCAATAGAGATAGGAAATGCAGTGAGAAGCAAGGTGGTTTTTCTTATATATGAAATGCTAATTTGTGAACAATAGCCCTCCAGAATTTAAGTAGAAATTCCTGAAGGCCAATCATTGGTGCACAACATCTTACCAGATAACCTGTTAATAGTGATGGTAAAATATAGTAAATTTATGTACCCGGCATTTGAAGGCTTGAAGACCAGAGCAGGAGATTGTACCAATGACATGGTCAGGGAGACTAACAGTGCCGTTCTGTTTCTGCACGCAGGCATAAGCCCCCGGCTCAGCTCCAGATACCCAGCCTCTGAGGTGACCATAGAGGCCAGCAACGACCCCCACGGTGTGCTGAGCATGGACCCGGACCTCATCGAGGTGGCCGAGAGCGAGGGCACGTGCAAGCACGTCACGCTGAATGTCCGACGATCAGGTAAAAGGGAAGGGGCTGGGAGGCAGACAGGACCCCCCATCCTTAGCTAGCTAGCTAGCCAGAACTCTCGAACACACCAATTTGATCTCAAAAGTTAGAGGGCCTGACGTTTCGATCCTAGCAAGACCTTTCAAAGGTCCTGCTAGGATCGAAACGTCAGGCCCTCTAACTTTTAAGATGGTTGTATTGGAGGTTATTTTAGTCAGTGAGCAGTTTGCAACAGTTTGGTGCTCATTTTTCCGAGATACCCAAGCATGCCTGCATTGGTGCTCCGAAGTGAATTTGTTTGGCTTTTAATCTATTGGAAGATAGGGATTGATAAAAATGGGTCATGTTCTTCATGGGGATTAGGCCAAATAAAAGAAATATACATGTTTAACATCCCTGCCCGCTTCCTTTTTGGAGGCCGTCTGTTTTTTATTTGTCTTATTATTGTTATTTTTTTAACCCCCCAAAAGTATAAATTTCATTATTTTTTCCCTCAGTCGTCACTGTGGAAATTGTCTATTTGTACGTGTTAACTTTTTGGTTTTGAAATAGAAAACAAAATTGCGGCCATTTTGGAAAAATAGCCCAGCCACTTTTTCTGTATAAATGGATGTCATTTTGGGGTAAAAAAAGGGAAGATGCTGAACGGGAAGATGCTAAACATCCTCCTCCTCCTGTTGCTCCTCCTCCTCCTCTTCCTCTTCCTCTTCCTCTTCCTCTTCCTCTTCCTCTTCCTCTTCCTCTTCCTCTTCCTCTTCCTCCTCCTCCTCCTCCTTCTTCTCCTCCTCCTCCTCTTCCTCCTCCTCTTCCTCCTCCTCTTCCTCCTCCTCTTCCTCCTCCTCCTCCTCTTCCTCTTCCTCTTCCTCCTCTTCCTCCTCCTCCTCCTCTTCTTCCTCTTCCTCCTCCTCCTTCTCCTCTTTCTCTTCCTCTTCCTCTTCCTCTTCCTCCTCCTCCTCCTTCTTCTCCTTCTTCTCCTCCTCCTCCTCTTCCTCCTCCTCTTCCTCCTCCTCTTCCTCCTCCTCCTCTTCCTCTTCCTCTTCCTCCTCCTCCTCCTCCTCCTCCTCCTCTTCCTCCTACTCCTCCTCCTCCTCTTCCTCCTCCTCTTCCTCCTCTTCCTCCTTCTCCTTCTCCTCTTCCACCTCTTCCTCTTCCTCTTCCTCCTTCTTCCTATTCCTCTTCCTCCTCCTCCTCCTCCTCCTCCTCTTCTCCCTCTTCCTCCTCCTTCTCCTCTTCCTCCTCCTTCTCCTCTTCCTCCTCTTCCTCCTCTTCCTCCACTTCCTCCTCTTCCTCCTCTTCCTCTTCCTCTTCCCCTTCCTCTTCCCCTTCCTCTTCCTCTTCCTCTTCCTCTTCCTCTTCCTCCTCCTCTTCCTCCTCCTCCTCCTCCTCCTCCTCCTCCTCCTCCTCCTCTTCCTTCTCCTCCTCCTCCTCCTCACCCTCCTCCTCCTCACCCTCACCTACCTCCTCCTATCCAGGAGGCACCCACGGTGATGTCAGCATCCGAGTGCGTACCATCGGTGGAGATGAGACCTGGCAGTCCAGCATCACCCCCATCCCATCCGACACAGATGACACCGTTGAGAATGCCCTGGCCAACACCCAGGACAGGCCCCGCGCCACCGCTGGCCAGGACTACCGTCAAGTCGACATGGAAATCACCTTCAGAGTATGTACACAGATGCCAACTTGTACGATTTTGCCGGAATATTTACCATTTTATTCAGTCTTTTTGTGGTTGTACGATCGAGGCTAAGATTTTTACGATTTTACAGTGAACAAAACCATATAAATGCACTCCACAAGGTGATGGAATGTAAACTGGCCCAGCAACAGAAACAGCCTTGTATTACATGCGATAGAAATGTACCCACTGGTATTCGGCAATTTCATGTTGAGTAGGGGAAAACTCTCACAGAATTACATTCTCACTGTTGGAAAGTCCTAATATATCTATGATCCAGGGATGTAAGACTTCAGGAAATGTCTGGATTTCCAGAAATGGCGTGATTTGATTTTTTAATCCCTTATTTTTTGTTTTTGTTTTATGTCAAACAGGTTTCTCAAACTGCTAATTTTTATCTGATAAAACTCTAAAAAATTAAGGGCGTCTGTACTCCTGCCATAAATCTCGGTCATATATGCGGCCACTCACAGTCGCACAATTTATTGGCCTTCAGTGATTTTCAGGACATTGTCGGTCACTTACATCCCTGTATGATCCTCAGCTTCCTAATGCTTAGAATCTTTGTCCCCCTGATCTCAGGACGGAGAGACTGAGAAGAGTTTCCAGGTAGAGGTGTGTGATGACGGCGTGGCAGAGCCGGCCGAACTCTTCTTCGTCTACCTGTCCGATCCCACGGGAGGTGCTCGCATAGCCCAGGGACAGGCCGACAATGACCTCAAGGTAAGTGGGGAGAGGTCATGGGTCAGAGGTTATTAAGGGCAAGCAGGGGGTGATTGTGCGTATTGCATTTCATTGTTATGAGTTTGTGTCAAGATAGCTGTGCCAGTTTAACTCTTAAATAATTACAACTTAAAGAAGGCTTGTAAGAACTAACCAGTTGGGAAGAGTGTATAAGCTTCTGTAGCAACAATTTCTTCATAAGTTTTCCTTATTCCACGGTATCGTTGTTAATGTTATGAGTGTAGACATAGATATTCATAGTAAAAAAAACACCACAGAACCAAACAGACAAACTAATTTGTGAGGCTTTAATTTGATCCTAAATGTGCAGTTTGTTGGTCAAGGAAGAAAATACTATTACTGAGCTTTTAATGATGCATCTTCTAAAAATCTTTGCCCTGCAAATTCAATACAACTTAAGTTGCAAAAAGAAATCATGTTTGAAATGATGTGTGTTTTCCCCTCCCATCCTATAGGGCTTTACACTCTTCACCATCCTCGGCAGTGATGACTTCAACGGTGTGATCAGCTTCGCGCCCCAGTCCAGGTTTGTGACGGTGGACGAGGACAGCCAGCCCTCCGTCACCCTGACCCTGGACAGAGGCACCGCCTTCTTTGGCAGTGTCATGGTGAGTATGAAGGGGGGAGAGGGCACCCAGGTTGATCGGTGAGTCCACGACTCTTGCTCAGGGCAGGTCTTTGTAGGATTTCTGTTCGGGTCAGTTTCGTCTTGCATCGAGCGTGCGTGCGTGCGGAGGCGAGGGACATCCCTGAATCAACTTTAGATTGCGATTCAGACTCGGGCTACAGAATTCGGCTCTGGCTTGGGCTTAGACTCAGTCTCTGGCTGAGGCTGTAGCCCAGGCTTAGGCTCTGGCTCGGGCATCGGCTGAGGCATTGGGTCTGGCTCTGGCTTAGCCTTAGACTCTGGCTCTTGCTCTTGCTTAGGCTCAGGCATTGGCTAAGACACTGGGTCTGGCTCTGGCTTAGGCTCAGGCATTGGCTAAGACACTGGGTCTGGCTCTGGCTTAAGCTAAGGCGGTGGCTGAGGCACTGGTTCCGGCTCTGGCTCTGGCTCTGGCTCTGGCTCTGGCTCTGGCTCTGGCTCAGGCTCGGGTATTGGCAGATACACTGCATCCTGCTTTGGCTCACGCTCTTGGTCTTGCCCAGGCTCATGCATTGGCACTTGCTCTGGTCCAGCCTCTGGCTCTGGCTGTAGCTCAGACTTTGGCTCAGACTCAGACTCTGCCCAGTCCCTGACTCAAATTCAGATGCAGTCATATGGTGCATAAACAGTGCATAATTAATCATCAGTCAGCACCATGGCATAGAAATTTCCTATTCCTTGATAAAACTCCATCAGATTAATCTGTCAAGAAAAGTCATGAAATTATGTGTGTAAAACTACCACCCTCATGTTTCATTGCATTGCATTGCATTCCTTTTGTTTTGTTTTGTTTCATTTCATTTTATATATCACAGAGGGAAAAAGTTAATGTATATAAAAAAAAATCACAGAACATTGAAACATCGTGACAATTGCTACCACAAGAATGGTAACTATTCAACTACATGTACCCATGATTCCAGTTTTGTGATATATTTGTTTTTCCCCGCTTGTTTTTTTGTTGTAGGTGGAATGGCGAGCCACCTACAGCCCTGTTGGTGACATCAGCGCCGATGTTGAGCTATCCACTCAGCTGGTGGAGCCACAGGGCACTGTGATCTGCCCAGCCAACGAGCAGCTGTGTACGTTTGACATCACTCTGCTGCAGGACGAGGTGAGACCATCCTCCTCTCACACACGGACGGCCCGTTTTGCAAATCCTGAAATGTGGTGGACAGCTTTAGTTGTAAGAATGCGGTTAACCCACGGGCCTGTGTTTCCAGTCCAGCTCCAGTCACATACATGTAGCTGCCAACCGGTCCTATTTTGGAGGACTCGTTCCTCTTTTTGGGTCGAAAATGTATCACTTTTTACAAGCTCTTGACAACAGATTCCGATTTTTGGCTTGGAAATACACATGCATTGCTGTGTACGGGTAATTTGCTCTGTGATTCCTCTATTTCAGCAGAAGTATTCCTAATTTCCTTTAAGATAGGATGGCAGCCATGCAGTCAGATTATCTTTGCTGATTTCCTAATGTAGTTACGCTAGCTTCCCTTCCCTGAGAGATAAAATTTGAAGGTTTGTATGGTAGAAGTATTAAGTGGAAGGTTTGCAGTGACACCATGGAACACACCTCTTTTTGAGACGGAGTGTGGCTCTGAAAAGAGCCGGTAACTCAATGTTTAGGGCAGTGTGTACTTGTCATATGCGGGATTCCAACTTTCACCGGTGCTTAAATTGTGATGTGGAGAGCGCTGGGGTGTATAGAGACAGAGACTGTCTCTAGCAACCCTGAAAAGTGAAGAGATTGTGTAGCCAGTCTCATTGGAGGGCTGCCTTATTCCTTGCCTGAGACTAGGCTCTTCTCCTAGTTCCAATTGTTCAGCCTTGGCAGGCAACCTTCCACCATGTTCCATGTTCCAGAGAAGTCCTAAGTCCGAGATACAGATATAACATGATGTTTTACGTCCAGGAGAATGTAATTCAGTGAGGGTTTGCCCTGCTCGACCTGATGAACACTGAGCGTTCAGAGCTTTGCCTGATGCCTGATGAAAAAAAAAATTCAGGTAGGATTCGAACCGTGGTAGTCGCAGGTTCGAATCCCGCCCAAGCTGCCTGAAATATTTTCATCAGGCATCGGGCAATGCACTGAGCACTCAGTGTTTATCCCATCGAGCAGGGCAAGCCCTCATTGAATTACAATTCCGAGTTCTGTTTGTGCTCGACCTGTGGCCAGGTTTTTCAATCTCTCAATTTGGTTTGGTTTTCACCTTCAGGAGCCGGAGTTTGCCACATCCTTCCTGGTGGAGCTGGTGGGCGCCGGCCAGGGGGCCAGCCTTAACCCAGCCCAGCGCTACGCCAACGTGACCGTGGCAGACAGTGACTATCCCTACGGCCTGCTGCAGTTCACCAGGGAGACTAGGTGAGTCGGGCGGAGAGAGAACAACGCCCTCACGTCGCTGCTAAAAGAAATTCCATCCTTGCAGGACTTTTCTCAAACACAGGACCTCTCTCAAAGGCATTCTGCCTAGGATCAAAAGTAGAGCCCTCTGGATTCTAATCAATTAGTCAGTGAGCAGTTTGCAACTTGTTTTGTAGTACGTTAAATTCTGACACTCTTACAATTACCGGATATTGTTAGGGAGAAGTGTGGTTCTGAAAGTGTGGTGTCACCCCAATTCTTCCTGCAGTTTGGGTGACCGTTTCGGTTATACTGCAGTCAGGTGGACCAATGTGTCAGCAGTTAGCCAGAGAAGGATGCTCAGCCCCTGTGAAATGTTCCTCAAAATATACTCGGGCTGTTCAGTTCTTTACCTTTCATTTCTATGAAAATGAAATCTGTTGCTAACTGCTTACCAACCTGTTGGACCTGTGGCCTAACGTTTCGATCCTAACCTTTATTAGAGGCTGATTGCTAGGATTTGGCCACTAACTACAAGTTGACAATCCAAATCTATTCAAGTATACCAGTACTGGAGGAAGATTTTGGGTGACACAGTATAAAAGTTATATCCCCCTTGCCTCTCCTCCTTCCTCGTGGCCTCACCCAGTCTCACGCCCGTCCCCGCCATATAATGTGATACCTACTGCGCTCTCGCCCCTCCAGGTTCCAGTCGGTGCACAGCAACACCAAGCGCGTCAGCCTGCGGGTGGAGAGGCTGGGGGGCAGCACCCTGGAGAGCTCCGTCTCCTGGGCCACCGCCCCGCCGGACGGCCCCCTCAAGCTGGCCGGCCTGACCGTCTACCCGGCCGTCGCCGGCGGGGACTACACCTCCGCCTCAGGCCGGCTGGCCTTCACCCCGGGCCTGCGCCGCCTCTCCGTGGACGTGGTCCTCCTGCCGGAGACCCCGGCCTCCTCCCCGGAGTACCCCAAGCTCTTGCAGGTGGTGCTGCTGGGGGCCACGGGCGGGGCTTGGGTGGACGCGGCCGGCGGCGTGGCCAACGTCACCCTGGTGGAGGACGAGCGGACGGCCGACATCTGGGAGAACCGCTACGGCGCCCTGGCCGCGGGGCTGAGTGACGAGAGCATCTACGACATCCTGCTGGACATGGCCGATCACGCTGACGGAGAGCTGACCGAGGCCCAGCTGGCCGTTGTCGGCGACACCCTCCGCCTCGTCGTGGAGGAGGGCGGGCGGCGACCGTTGCCCAGCAACCTTCTCGGCCTGCTGATGGACATCTACTGCACGCTGATGAACCCTGCCAGACAGGACACAAGGTTTGTAGTCAAGTCAATAACTCCTTTTACTTGAAGGTCCTCAAATTGACATTCAATCTCTCACCTTTCTACAGAATGTCTAAAAACGGGGGCGTGATCCCTGAAAATATATGGCAGTTAGTGGTCAAATGCCTACTTCTGACCAGTGCTCTCTCCCTGCAAAATTTAGTTGACTATTTGGGAAGGCCACCTTCTAAGCGCTAGGAAGTTCAGATGGCAAGACTGCTGGTATGCAAAACCAGAGGTCTCGGGTTCTCGGTCTCGATCTGGTCAAAATTGTCTTTGCCATTTTTTTTTTTATTTTTAAATTGATCAAAAGTTCCTGGTCAGTTTTTTCATTAATTCTCTGAAAAAAACAACAACCCAGGACCAGTATGTTTGCAACTATCAAACATCTAAGAGTTTCTCATTCAGCACTGTCGTCTGTCTCACTCCGATAAGCTTCTTCCTTTTTTTCCCACCGTCCATCAGGGGAGCTTACCAGCTTGCAGAGTCCTTCAGCTCGTTTTCCTTCATCCTGGTCACCGGCCTGGCCTGCGAGACACCGGAGATGCAGACCCAGCGGTGCGACTACGCCCTGGTCCAGACAGCTCGCTGGTCCCGCGGCCGAATCAACGGCCACAGCTTCCAGGGGAAGTTAGTACAGACCTCGGGACAAGCTGCCCAATCAGTTTTAACCACTTCACGCCGGGACCTCTGAGATCGCAGTGCCATTGTTTTTTTCTATGCGACGGTGCCCTCCAAATTCGGGCACCTCTGTTGTCCACATATTAAACAAAGACTCTTTTCAGCTTAGAACTAATCAATACGAATCATGACAAAGACTGCACTTGATTTCTGTAACTTTTGTAATTCTAGTCATTAGCCACTTTTCAGTTCCTATGACTGCCACACATGTTTTGTTTTAATAGTGTGCCGAAACAATGCCAAATTTTGCTAAACAACCGGCAACAATTAACCCCTGTGAAGTAAATCAATAAGAGTACATTATGTGTTCAAATTGGTCAAAGTTAGCACAATTAGATGTCTGTGTGGCGTTTGTCATACTACATATTGTTTTGTGGTAGTCTGAAAGGAGTCATTGTTTTCAGATATCAGATGTCTGTGTGGCGTTTGATGATGTCAGATGTCTGTGTGGCGTTTGTCATACTACAGATATCAGATGTCTGTGTGGCGTTTGATGATGTCAGATGTCTGTGTGGCGTTTGATGATGTCAGATGTCTGTGTGGCGTTTGATGATGTCAGATGTCTGTGTGGCGTTTGATGATGTCAGATGTCTGTGTGGCGTTTGATGATGTCAGATGTCTGTGTGGCGTTTGATGATGTCAGATGTCTGTGTGGCGTTTGATAATGTCAGATGTCTGTGTGGCGTTTGATGATGTCAGATGTCTGTGTGGCGTTTGATGATGTCAGATGTCTGTGTGGCGTTTGATGATGTCAGATGTCTGTGTGGCGTTTGTCATACTACAGATATCAGATGTCTGTGTGGCGTTTGATGATATCAGATGTCTGTGTGGCGTTTGATGATGTCAGATGTCTGTGTGGCATTTGTCATACTACAGATATCAGATGTCTGTGTGGCGTTTGATGATGTCAGATGTCTGTGTGGCGTTTGTCATACTACAGATATCAGACGTCTGTGTGGCGTTTGATGATATCAGATGTCTGTGTGGCGTTTGATGATGTCAGATGTCTGTGTGGCGTTTGTCATACTACAGATATCAGATGTCTGTGTGGCGTTTGATGATGTCAGATGTCTGTGTGGCGTTTGTCATACTACAGATGTCAGATGTCTGTGTGGCGTTTGATGATATCAGATGTCTGTGTGGTGTTTGATGATGTCAGATGTCTGTGTGGCGTTTGTCATACTACAGATGTCAGATGTCTGTGTGGCGTTTGATGATGTCAGATGTCTGTGTGGCGTTTGATGATAACAGATGTCTGTGTGGCGTTTGTCATACTACATATTGTTTTGTGGTAGTCTGAAAGGAGTCATTGTTTTCAACTTGGACAACAGTGGTAGAATTTTGTTTGGTGTTGGTTTTCTTGGATACATCTCGGACTTTCACTGGTTCCCCGTGTACAGGACAAGGAATAGGTTCACCATGCCCGATAGTCTGCTGGACACCAGTGCCTCCTCCTCCTGTGAAGACATCCACTTCATTGAGTACAGCAGCCAGCAGTGGTTCTACGGCCAGGGTGAAGTCAGCACTCTCAACAGCCAGGTAGGAGTCACGGCTACCGTCACTGCCATGTGTAGACCTTGGCTTGGCCATAGAATAGGTCCCCTGAGCTCGGCCTCAGTACACAGCCACAGAGCGTGACGTTAGCAATAGAACAGTGGATGCTGGTTGCAGGACTTGATCCGAAAATCTTGGAAATGGGACGTAGATAAAGAGCTTGGGCACAGACTTCTACCATAAGGACTTCTCATAGAATGTGGGCAAAGAGGCAAGCCTTTGAGAAAAGAATTTTGGTCATAGTGGATCTCTCTAGAACTTCAAAGCTCTGGCCAAAGAAATTTTCCACAGAGCCTAGCCAAATAGCATGTCCATAGAATTTAAGTTCAAGATGATGAGATCCATATCAGAATGGACAGGGCTTAGTCTGAGCGCGGCCCCTCCGAAAAGCCGAAAACACAGAACGTTGGATAGAGGTTGCTGACAGTATCTGTGCTGCCCTAATGGTCAAGCAGACTAAGAGACAAAATTAAACAAAGTTGACAGCAGAAAACAGAAGGTTGAAGAGAGGTTGTTGACAGGGTACATGTATCTGTGCTTCCCAAACGGTCAACCAGAAGAATGAAAATGGAAAACTCCTAATTTTTCAAACTGCCTCTTGTTCTTCTGACATAGCTGCCAACCATTCCTATTTTGGAGGACTCATTCCTCTTTTTTGGTAAAACTTTATCACTTTTTACAAGCTCTTGACAACAGATTCTGATTTTTGGCTTGGAAATAATTATGTATTCCTATGAAGTTTGCTCTGTGATTCCTCAATTTCCTTTAAGATAGGTTGGCAGCCATGTTCTGTTGACAGAACCCATGGGTTTTAGTTAGCAGTAGCCTTTTTTTTTCGTCTTCCCCAAAACAGGTCATATCGGTGGCCATCAAGGGAGCAGAGCGGAATTTCACACGGCTGTTGGAGCCTGTCACCTACCGCATCTACACGGACAGCGGGCGGGTCACGCCGCTCGGAGCCAGCTGCGTCATCTTCAACGAACCCTCCCGGCGATGGAGAACTGATAGCTGCCAAGTCACGGTAGGTTGGACGAAAAGATCCCCAAATAAAAAAAAAACCCAAATTCTAAATCAGACAACCAAAGAATGAAAAGCATTGAAAAAATTTGTGCATTCGGCATTTGGCAAAGAAAAAGAATTTCTACATGGCCTGATGTTTCGATCCTAGCAGGACCTTTCTTAAAGGTAGAGAGACATGAAGTTGATGAAAAGGCAGATGGTGGTACAGTGTGGTCGCCTCTAGGCCTGAGCAATTGTCCCTTGGGTATTGCAGAAAAGAAAGCACAGTAGCAGCTGTGTGGCAGTCACTGGCACTGAAAAGTGTGAACAATTGTGTTGATTAAAATCAAATCAAATTAAATCAATCCCAGCGAAGACTAGTGGAGAATAGGAAAGGCCACCATCTAAGGGCTGGGTAGCTCACATGGAAGAGCACTGGTACGTTAATCCAGAGTTTTCGAGCTCAAATCCCAGTCCAGTTAGGTTTTCTTTTCAATTGATCGGTTTTCCTTGTTTGTTTTCAGACGGACCAAGGGGCCTACGTGGATTGCTCCTGCACTCACTTGTCCGACTACGCAGCCCAGGGGGAGACAGACCAACTGGTTGGCTACAATGCCTACATATATGCCTCCTGCATCATCTGTGTTGTGAGTGGACACACACATGCTAGGCCTTAGACATGAGCAGCGGCCACATTGGCCAGTGACTGTGTTGCATTTTGTGTACTGCCTCACAAAAATACCATCTCTTTCATGCCACTTTTGCCCTGCCCAATACCTTGGCCTCATGTCCTTTTAGGGAAAACCAGGTTGATATTTGGAGAAATTAATATCACACTCGGGTATATTTCATGGCATAAGATTTTCCTTTTAGCCTTCATGTCCTTTTTGGGGGTTTTAATGGCCTCTGTGACCCTTCAAGTGGCCTCTGTGACCCTTCAAGTGACCTTTGTGACCCTTCAAGTGGCCTTTGTGACCTTTCTAGTGGCCTTTGGGACCCTTTAAGTGGCCTTTGTGACAATCCAAGTGACCTTTGTGACCCTTTAAGTGGCCTCTGACCCATCAAGTGGCCTTTGTGACAATCCAAGTGGATTTTGTGACCCTTCTAGTGACCTTTGTGACCCTTTAAGTGGCCTTTGTGACAATCCAAGTGGCCCTTGTGACCCTTTAAGTGGCCTTTGTGACCCTTTAACTTGCCTTTCTCCCCAAGTGAGATTTCTCTACTTACCTCCTCACTCCACTAGACCTGTAGCTCAGATGCTCAGACAGCTCCGCTGTAATAGTGTCCATCTGTGTATTGTTTAATGACAGGCGGCCTTGCTGTGTGTGATCATCGCACACAACGTCTGCTCGGTCTACTCCATGTTCTCCGCCAAGCTTCTCATGCACATGTGCTTTGCCGCCATGTCCCTGCAGGTGAGATCCCCCAGTCACCTTCACAGGCCATCTCAGATCACCCCCATTCAGATCCCAGGCTGTTAGCCCTGAATGGGTAGCAAGTCCAGAATACATGTAGTTTGCCTGGTTACCATGGTGCAAAAATCCTCTTCTGAAAAGAATGTTACTTGGAGTTGAACACAAAAAACAGATCTCTTTAATACATGATAGGACAATAGGAGCATTGTTTTGACCAAGTTTAGCTGGAACATCTTATCCATTCAGAACGCCAATAGTGCTTTGTATATGGACCTTTTGTCCACAGAGGAAGAAGAAGTAGGGAAAAAAAGAAAAAAAGTAAGGCTTTTACACTACACTTTGCAGTGAAAAAGGTTTACTTTTGTTGACACATTCGTATAAGATTTGAAGGCTTGCATTGTGGAAATACCAAGTGAGAGGTTTGCGGTGACACCATGTACATCATCTCTTAAGAGAAGGAGACATATCGTACTCCTTCTCTGATGGACATGACGTCACAGCAAACCTATTCGACTCATTCTTGATTTGTGTGTTGCTTTTTGGGGTTGTTTCTCCTCGTAGATTGTCTTTCCTGTCTCTGCCTATGTCAGCGACTCCGTCTCCATAGAGTCCTGTGCAGTGCTGGGCGTCCTCATCCACTTCTTCTTCCTGGCCCAGTTCTCCTGGATGCTTATCCAGGTAAGAGTCAGCTCGTGGGACTACACGATCCTTCACTCCATACTACACACAGCTTTGGAACTCTCTCCCTGAGACTATCGTGGGGATCACAAGACCTGAGAAATTCAGGCAGTCTACGCCCAGATACCTTTTCAGTTTGGTGTGAGACTCACTCTGAGTCTCCTCCCCAACTATCTCTGGAATATATCCATTAAAAAAAAAGGATTTAAAAAAACCCACTATGCACTGGGCGACATTTCAGTGTATGTGACCGCTAGACATCTGCCTTTTTTCTTTCTTTTCTACGGTCCCACAGGGCCTAGAGGCGACCAGACTGTCACACCATCTGCCTTTGCGTCAATTTTACCTAGAAATTTTTTTTACTACCCATTTTTTTATTTTAATTCATTCAAAAGTCCCCAGTCAGGTTTTTTGTTTGATTAATATACACCTGTATGAAGTAGCTTCATCCACTTTATGCGATCTCCGAGCTGCTGTAGCCAGGTTTACAAAAATAGTTTGTTTGCATATGAATGAAAGCAGGGGTGTGATACCTGGGAATGTACAGCAGTTAATGGTTGAATTGCTTCTGACTGGCGCCCCCTCCCTGGCAAAGACTAGTTAGATAAGGTTTGCATGGTGGAAATACTAAGTGGAAGGTTTGCAGTGACACCATATACATGTAGCATTTCGCTTTCAAGAAGGAGTGTGGCTCTGCCCATCATCAGGAGACCAGAGACAGAGGTCTTGGGTCTCCTCCTGGTCCAGTCAGAATTTTTTGGGGGTCATATAAAAACAAACTTCAAGAGATGATTTTTTGGTGTGAAAACGGTTAGTGAGTCTCCATTTATTGTAAGCCAAGGTCAGAATGAGACTCTCCCGTTCTTTGGCTGCCTTTGGCTCTCGGTGACAGAGATGGCTCCATCATTTCCCCATTGCTTCCTTGCAGGCCTTCAACCTGTGGAAGGTCTTTGTCATGAATGACGAGCACACAGAGAGATACTACATCTTCTTCTTTGTCATCGGCTGGTGTGAGTATAGCCCCTCCCTCACCCCCAAGAAACAGTCCTCACAGAAACAGTCCAAACTGGGTCTGTTCCTTTGCCATAGCTGCCAACCGTTCCTATTTTGGTGTTAAAATTATTACTTTTTACAACAGATTCCAATTTTTGGCTTGGGTATACACATGTATTCCTATGTGGTCTCTGTGATTCCTCCTTTTTAGCAGAAGTATTCCTAATTCCGTTTGAGATAGGTTGTCAGCTATGCTCCAATCCATATTGCCTCATCATTTGAGAATCTTGTGTTGACTTGTGGACGTGCAGTTGATGTTAGTATGTGTGGTGTTCCTTTGCATTGGCAGGCCTGCCGGGGGTGGCCATCGTCATCTACGTGGTCATCGCCTACCTCGCCCTGGGCTGGCCCTTCCTGCAGGAGGTGTCGATGGTCAGTCCGTCCTACCCGGCCGCCATCTACGGTGATGTCCACCTCAACGGCGACATGTGAGCATCCGGGGAGAAACCCAATGCCGAGTCCATTGGCTACGACTTCCAATCACACACAGGTCTATGGAGGAGGCTAGCCCTAGCGGCTTGCAGCTGATTCCCATAGGCCTGTGTGTTATTTGCAGCTGTAGCCTTTGCATTTGTACATATCTTATAGACACAAGTTTATAGAGGAGGCTATCCCTAGTGGCTTGCAGCTGATTCCCATAGGCCTGTGTGTTATTTGCAGCTGTAGCCTTTGCATTTGTACATTCCTTTTCAGAGAGAGTTGTGACAGATGCCAAGCAGATATAATTTGCAAAATGTCTGCTGGCCGGAGTGCTCCAGTTTTGGTCTCACAGGTGAACACTGACCCTCAGTGTATTTTATGAAAATGGCCCACTGCACAAACTTAATAGTCTCACTGTGGCCACAGCTTTGACTGTGAATGGGTACACTGAACCCTGTGTTGCTAAAGTCAACCTATGGAAACTTTCAACGCTTACTCGAAAAGGCCTTTTGGTGTACTGTAGATACCTCATTATGCCATCTTAGATCACACATATCAAAGACACTTTGTCATACAATGATAACAGTTTGTCTGTTTTCATGGAGAGACAAATTTGGTGTGTTTTGAAGAGTGGGCAGGTTTCGTCTCTTTGTGAACACATCGGCAATTTATCGAGCCGACTTTGAAGAATCGCAAAGGAAGGTGGAAACTCAAGGTGGGCCCGAAAGGCTGAAGTCTTTTCCTCTTCCTGCCGTTGTAGATGCTTCATGCCCAACGGCTTTGCAGCACTGGCCAGTGTGGTTGCTCCCGCCATTGTGGTCCTCCTGTGCGTGCTGGCCGTCTTCATTCAGGCCTACCAGGTCAAGCCGCAGTGGAAGCGCTACGACGACATCTACATGGGCAGCTACAACACCACTGGTAAGCAAGGTTGCTCCACAGCACTCCGTCCACATGTAGATTTGGTGAACTGGTTTTCGTACAGAATGACACGCACAATCACAAGTTGTACAACGCCACACATTCTCATATAATTTGTTTTTCTTTTTTGGAATGTTGCCAAACACAAGGCCCCAAAAAGGCCACTCCAGTTGAGGGCTAAGAAAATGATAAGGAAAAGAACCAGTAGCATAATAGATCAGGAGGAAGAAAGATGAGTGTTTATGTTTCGTTTGAATTTAGACAAGTTATAAGAAAGTGGAAACAGGTCGTAGGTAGAGAATTCCATAGTGCAGCAGTGCGCGGGAAGAAGCTAGAGGAGTACTGCTTAGTATTGGCTTTAGGTGCCATAATTGCATCAGTGTATGTAATGAGAGGGGCATGGTGTAAATGGGATTTTGTGTAGGGTTCCCTGCCCAAATAGTGGCAAGTATTGCTGGCAACAAGTCAGCAAGTAGCCATCTGTATTGATGGAGCTGGTGATGGCAGCCCACATGGACATTTCCACAGTCTGACAGTTTTTCACCCTGTCCCTATGATGTTCTGTAAGCCTTGTTGAGTACAAATCTCTATTGAGATGGAGTGTGGGTCTGAAAAGAGGAGCTACCGGCTCTTTTGAAAGCCACACTCTGTCTCACAAACGTTGATTGCATGGTGTCTCCACAAACCTTTCACTTTGTGCTTCCGCCATCCGAACCTTAACTCAGTGCTTTTGGCCGCATGCTTGGTAAGGGGAAAGACCAACCATGTTTGTGTTTTTGGCCACGCGATGTCTGAAATGCAAGCAACGAAACTGAATCAAGTAAAAGTTTCTGGGGACACGTTCATAAGAGATGGTTTGGTTCCTGGGTGTTTTTCCCCCTGCAGAATTGCAGCTGCTGTTGGTATTCTGGGTTGTTCTCTGCCTGACCTGGCTGTTTGGCGGCCTGCACATGGCCTTCAGCCAGATGTGGATGCTCATCGTCTTTGTCATCTTCAACATCATTCAGGTGAGAGTGGAGGGGGTAGGGGAAGTGGGTATGAATCTTATTTTCAGGATTGGGGACAGTCCAGTCAGCCCGTCTGACCCAATGGGACTGACTGATTGGGCCATCCTCGTTACTCCTCACCGTGACTTTACAACCTCTCTCATCAAACCCCTCATTGATGTCTCACAATGTCAGGGCTCAATCTTACAAAAAAAAGGGAGTAAAACTGATATAAAAGTGCCTTCCAGTTCTTGAACAAGTAGTAGAACATACAAGGGGCATTCATGATCCCTTTGTGTACTCCATTGTTTACTGGCTTCTGCGTGTGCGTGACCGCATTCTTATTGAAGGCTGTACAGCCCTGTACTGGATTGTTTTGCACAAAACTGCACTGATAGAGAGGGTTGTTTTCAATGCTTGTTTTGCTGAAAAATCATTTGGAGAATAATTTTCTGTACAACCTTTATAGACAGTAAACTTAGTAATCAAATCCCTAGTAACATACAGTTTTTGAACGCAATTTTCTTGATAAATCATTATGGCAATGATATACATGGTGTCACCGCAGACCTTCCACATGGTATATCCACCGAGCAAATCTTCAAAAATCTCACCCCCAAGAAATAATTGCATCTTGATATTGTGCTGTCTAGGGCTTGTACGTGTTTGTGGTGTACGCCATCCTGCGCAACCAGCTGTGCCGCCCTCGCAAGGGCAACTACTCGCTGAACCCGGCCGCCTTTGACAACTCCATCATGCTGCTGGACGGCAGCCAGTACGCCGGCAACGGCCTGATTGCCCGCGGCTCAGAGAAAGGCTCCAAGATCCTGCTGACCAAGGCTGAGCAGCCGCCCGGACTGACCGCCCTGGGAAACCAAGAGGTAGGAAGGCGCGGAGGGGTTTATCTACGAGGCGGGGTTCACAGTGTGGAATGTAATGGCGTGGACGTAGTGTCTTTAAGAGTGCCTGACACAGTGGGCAGTGCACACATTGCATGAAACTTGTTTTGCTGGCTCTTCTCAAAGCTCTAGGACACCAAGAGGCTGATGAGAATTTCACTTTTTGGTAATCTAAAGTCAGTGAACAGTTTGCAACATAATTACTTTTTTCGAACAGACAGACAGGCAGACACACGCACACAGACAGGCAGGCAGACACATAGACAGATAGATGGTTGACTATTTAGGAGGGTCGTCACTAAGAGCAAGATAGCTCAGGTTAGAGCACTGGTACACGTACGTCCAGTCAGAAATCTTGGGTTCATGTCCCAGCCGGGTCAAATTTTCTTTGCTTTCTCGTAAACTGTTTTTGTTGTTGCTTTGCACAGTTGGAGTGGGATGCGCAGTCGGTGGGCAGACAGAGCCATCACAGTCAGCAGAGCCACCACAGCCGGACGAACCAGTCACTGGCCAGCCGGCCAGGCTCAGTGGCCAGCCACGGCCGCCCGGCCTCCACCACGCCCATGAACAGCCTCTACTCCCCGGCCCCCTTCCAAGACCCCCAGTCGCAGGCCGCTGCCGCCGCCAACAACAGCAGCCTCCAGCACCCGTCTGCCCAGCCTCAGTACCGCCGCCACCGCGACGACGACGAGGACTCGCAGGACTTTGACGACCTCATCTTCGCCCTGAAGACGGGCGGGGCCTACGTCAGCGAGGAGGGTGACGCCCGCAGCAGCCGGCCCTCCTCCCGGATCAGCGCCGGTTGGCACGACGACGGGGCCGACGCCCGAGCCCCGCCCAACCTGGACGAGACGGGCGACACCAGCCAGGACCACTACCAGATGAGACGCATCCAGATTGCTGACACGCATCTCTGATCTCCGAAGGACCCTCACAATGTCCCACCCATCCCCCCCATCTCAGGATACCTTCACAGGTCTTCCAGAATTCAATCCATGTGGCAGTTCTTCAATGTATTTTAACCCATTTTTTAAATATATAAAGAAATTGATGAAATGCTATAGGATTTATTGAGTTTGTAAGCCGTCACTGTATAAGCTGCATAGGAGTTTTAGAATGGTATTTTTTTTATGAAACTGTTATTTATCAAAGGCAGAGTCTTAATAAAATTTCTGTCAAATCAAGAAGCATTTGCTAGAGATATATTAGAAAATAATTGATTTCATAATTCAGAATCTGTTCTATCAGCTGTGTGACTTTCTGCCTTCAGATTATATCAGTGTCACAATTTTGCCAAAGTGACCCTTTTTCACGACAAGCAAAAATGAATGCATTTGACTACCTATACTGATGTAAAAGTGTTTTGTACTTTAGTTGAAGGAAAGATATTTTTGTAATTAGTTGCTGTGCTTGTGCCTTTTTTGTCATCTCATTCTTTTCTTTTTTTCTTATCCAGCATTAAGGATTCTGTAGTTAACCCAGTACTTAAATGAAAAGTAAACCATCATAATGGTTATGATCATGTTTGAGAGGCTGAATATTTTGTCATAAAAGGACTTTTTAAATGGTTAAAGCTGAACATTCTACTATTTTTTGTAAGAATTTGTTACTTCTGTGGACAAAGTCAGTACTTAGAGCCGTGTCTTTCTTGCATCTGGTCACCCTGTCACCCATTATTTCTATCTGCTTTTCTCTGCTCAAAAAGTTCAAAATATTTTGATTTTCATTTCTAGATAAAATCCCTCAGAATCTGTATACTCAACTACAGCAAGCTTCTTTCACACTTTCATATAATTATTTGGGCAGCAGATTGACTGCGTGTGTAATACCAGTCAAACAAATCTAGCATCGCTTGAAATATGGTTGGCAATCTTGTTTTCATCGAGGATGAATGTTGATACCTAGCAGGTTTTGCACTTAAGCAGCTCTATGACATTGGGCCACAGGTCAGTGCCCGGATTTTCAGAGGAGAAATGACACTCTTATCAAAGCAAAAAAATACTGACTCAGGTCAGTGGTTAAAAGTTCTGAGTTGAATGACCCCCCCCCCCCAATAAATGAACTTTATGGTACAGTATTCATTCTTTGTCCGTCCTTAGCTCATAGTAACATGTATTTACTATTATTTAATTCATATCAGCCCAAATCATGGAGATCCAGTGTATCTAATTGATCGTAATTTGTCCAAATGAAGAAGCAATAAATCTCAAATTTGCCTTGATCACGTACTTCTGTATTTTAATGATTAAAACAAAAATCTTAAATTTTTTATTTCTTTTGGCTTCCGTTCGTATGAAGATATTAACTATGATAATTATTTGGAAAATAGTGATTTATTATTTCAGATTTTGTTTATCTTTAAGTTTAAGCATAGAACAGGAAAATGTATTTCAACTACACACCCCTGACTGGCAAACAGTTTAAATCCCTCGTAAAGGGTTCAAATCCCTCATAAAATGATTTGAAATGGTTTGGGGAAGATTAATCATCACCTTGCTCCGTTAAGAAATAATGCTTCATCTTTGACATAGAAAAGACGATTCTATAAGAACATTTCATTTCGGCTTTTTTCTGATCTAATAGGTTGGGGTTGGAAGTCAAACTCTCAGCTTGTACTCGATTTGTGTTTTGATAAATCCAAAAGCAAACAGTACAAGCAATAGATGATATCGTGCCTCTGAGAAAGAATATGAATACTGTATTCAGCATGTAGTATTTTTTTATTCCATGTTCTCTTTAATAAGTGTCTGCCTTGCCTTATTTTTTTGTGTGACTTCACATTGTACTTATACAAGGAATTGAATAAAACCAATTTTGTACTTATTATTACAAAAAAATGACTGAAGGCTGGAATTTATTGAAAGGTCTGGTCTGCTTGTAAACATTCAAGGTGCAGAGATTTTATTACTTTATCATAAATTGTGATGCTTGTGCAGCATTGAACAAGAGCTTTCATCTGGTCCACATATGGACTTTATTATGCCTTGTTGCTGATGTGGCCCTTTGCAGCGTTCTAAAAGTGGCAAACTCCTTACAGGGTTGGGCTGTTGTGGAGGATTATCTCATAATAATAAATGAAAGGTCTGTTAGCATAATCCGGCCCAACGATAATCTGGGACAAGTATCAAACATACGCATGCGATCTGTTTTATTTTTTTGGCTGATGTAGCCCCAAACCCAACAGTCTTCCTCATAGACTCCGTTGTATGGCTTCCACACTCATAGCAATGGGCACTTCAATAACAAACAAATAACTGGCCATTTATGGGTCCCTAATTATCCTCTTTTGATCACAGTTGAAGACCTGTTGATATGTCACTGTGTAACAGACTTCCAAAACATCCGAAGATCTTGCCTGGCCGATGTAGAGCTAAGAAATTTGCTGTCCATTCACTTTGCAGAGCTCAAAAAGAAAGTAGATTTTTTTTTCTAAATAAACAACTGATCCATTTTCAACATCCAATATTCGTGGTTGGTTGATGTGGCTTTCAAGGATTTTACTGTCGCGACACTTTCTTAAGTTCTAAAATAGGTGACCTTTTTCTTCTTCTGAGAGAAAGAATAATTCTCTCACAAACAGTATTCATGGCCTGCTTGGACTCGACTTTGAACCTTATCAGCAGCATCAAGGTTACTGCAGTTGGGTCTGGGCGAGGATAGCAACAGCATCCAATGGCTGGACATTGCCAACTACCGGTACTTCATTGCTGACCATTTCATTGCTGACCATTTCATGGCCGACCATTTCATTGCTGACCATTTCATTGCTGACCATTTCATTGCCGCCCATTTCATTGCTGACCATTTCATTGCTGACCATTTCATTGCCGCCCATTTCATTGCTGACCATTTCATTGCTGACCATTTCATTGCCGCCCATTTCATTGCTGACCATTTCATTGCTGACCATTTCATTGCCGCCCATTTCATTGCTGACCATTTCATTGCTGACCATTTCATGGCCGACCATTTCATTGCTGACCATTTCATTGCTGACCATTTCATTGCCGCCCATTTCATTGCTGACCATTTCATTGCCGACCATTTCATTGCTGACCACTTCATCGTCAACCATTTCATCGCTGACCACTTCATTGCCGACTACCGTCTCCGCTACCTGACTGCTTCCAGTCCCGTTCACCTCAGTCCGCTCTATCAAGCCGGGCACCTGCAGGTTGGCCAGACAGATGCAGAGCTGGCAGATCTGGGTGGCCACCGACTTGTACATGCCAGGGATGTGGTAGAGGATCTCAAAGCTCCGGATGCGGGTGTTGGTCCGCTCCATGTGGCCACGCGGGAGGGCGACGGACTGGAGTTGCGGAGCCGCCGGCAGCTCAGCTGCGGCGGCCCGCTGGCTAGCCACAAACTCCTCAAAGCACCTGGGCAAGGCACCCTTCCACTTGGGGCTGGTGTGCTCCTTCACCACCCCCTCGTCGTACAGGAGTTCATGCAGTGCCCCCACCAGCGTGTGCACGATGTTGGTGACGGTGGCCCGGCTGACCTGGAACCGCTCGGCCAGGTCCAGGTCGCGGCAGTTTAGCTTGAGCTTCATCAGCGTCAGCAGGAGCTGGTTCTCCAGCGACATGCGGGTGACCGGCCACTTGGCGTGGTACTTAAGCGGCAGCCGTTTCCTCAGGATGTCGGCAAGGACGTCAAAGACATCCGAGGAGAAGGAGGTGTACAGGAGCATCTAGAAGCCAGGACAACAGAGGAAAGTCTCATCGGTTAATAGAAGAATCACTACTCTGAAATTCTATTCAAACAAACAAATGAAAGGGGAAGGGAAGGTGACGAGCAGTGATACAAAAACAAAATTATAACCTGCTTTGAACCTCTGTGAACAAAACAGAAATTGACTATTATCAGTCACTGAAAAGCCAGGGTGTGTAAAGCCGTGTCCGCACTGGACTTATTTTTTACCGAGCCTGTGGGTAACATTCCAATGGGTAAATCTTCCCGGCGTCCGCACTTGGACTTTTCGACTCGGGTAAACTAACCAAGATGATCGGTAGAACTAACCGACTCATGTACATGTGCATGTACTCTAGGTACACAAACACGTTGTTACCATGCGCCCGCACGAGTCTTGCATACAGTATTGAAACGTGCGGGGCGCCGGATATGGTTTTTTACCGAGTCGTTTACCGAGACGTCGTGTCCGGATTGGACTTATCGACTCGGTTCAACTGACCTGGTCAATTTAACCGGGCAGAAGTTGGTCGGTTAAACTACCCACTGGAGTCGGGTAAGTTACCTGGGAGGAAAACTTCCTGGGCTGTCCGCACTGGACATAAAATGGTCAATTTACCCATTTGCTCGGTTAGTTTACCCATTTTAAGTCCAGTGCAGACGCGGCTTTAGTCATCATGGTCATGAGATGGACCCAGAGAGCTACCACCCCCCCCCAAAACCAACTGACCTTGTCCTTGTCCGCCCGGATGTGGTCAATGGTCATCCTCAGGGCCTGGCTCTCCAGCTTGGCCGCCTTCTTGGACAGGTCACGCACGATCTGCTGC
Source organism: Luidia sarsii (assembly GCA_949987565.1). Taxonomy (NCBI): domain Eukaryota; kingdom Metazoa; phylum Echinodermata; class Asteroidea; order Paxillosida; family Luidiidae; genus Luidia; species Luidia sarsii. Next base: position 11,405,296 of record OX465108.1, on the reverse strand, counting down.
AGGCTGCTCTCCCGCTCCCTCTGCTGCAGGCTGTTGAAGGTGATGCGCTCGATGGACAGGCGCAGGCGCTTGCTCTCCAGGTGGGCAATCTTGTAGCGCTGACGCTTGGACTCCTGCTCCAGCATGCTGACTCTGTCTGCAAGCACAGTTGGGATAGAGATGGGCCAGGACTCTGTCAGATTTCAGGCTATTCACCTAGTCTCTAGACAAGGGACAGAGGATACTGTTTTTGAAGTGCCCAGTAGTCCACTAGCTACCTGTCACAATAAAGGAGAAACCAGAGCCAGACCCAGAACCTGACTCAGACCCTGACCCTGACCCTGACTCAGACCCTGACCCAGACCCTGACCCTGACCCAGAACCTGACCCACACCCAGACCCTGACCCACACCCAGACCCTGACCCAGACCCTGACCCAGAACCTGACCCTGACCCAGAACCTGACCCTGACCCACACCCAGACCTTGACACAAACCTTGACCCAGACCAAGCCTTAGTGCTATCACCGACAATTTTTGAATTACCACATCATTATATCTGAGGGTTAAAGGGGAATGAAACCCAGAGAAAAATGTTAGCTTATCTGATTGGTTGTTAAAACAACCTAAAATTACGTATGTGCTACTCACCTACTGGTTTCAAAAAGAGGGAAAAATCATGGAATTCAGTGGTCGAATTGGCGTTCCCGTAAACCACCATCTTTTCGAATGGTCTGCCAGTCACTACGGGGGTATGACATCGCAACGGAAAACTCTCGCATGGGCCTGGACGGATGTACCCCTACTACATATTGTTAGGAGTTTCAATAGGGATTGGAATTCCTTCGTTAGGGCATGGTGACCACTCTTGGGGCGCGCTCAATCGCGCTGGCCACATTCCCAAGTGGCTCAATACAATTGTTGAATAACAATAGGAATTCCCAGTTCAGGGTTCAGGGCTTAAAAGCCCAGGAATTTGAGTCCGGGTCGGACTTCGACTCTCCGTCTGCTGGGGCGTGGACGTGGCAGTGTGCCTTGCTATTGAATAGCCAGGAGTGCAGGCACTGGAGGCCCGCCCTACCGTGGTGTGCTGGAAATGGGCTGCTGAACCACGCGGTTCTCGACGGGTGCATGGCCGGGTCGCCTGACCGGCGTTTACTCCTTCCATGGTGGCCCCTCATCAGCTTGCGGCCTGACCCGGCGCCCCTTCCTCCTGTGCCACGCCCGGTGGCCGTCCACCTTGATGTCCGGTCGAGAGCCTAGACGGCACTCCATCCTCCTGTGCCACGCCCAGTGGTCTCTCTACGCCGACAATGCCGCTCCCCGCCTCCGCCGGGCGTATTCATGCCGTGTGAACTCTTGGTCGCCTGACACCAATTAGTCGCCAACAGGAAACACCCAAGGTCCTGCGACAAGAACTCTCGCGGCACTTCATTAATGACCAGCAGCGGACGGGAGTTGGAGTTCCACCCGGAGGCACCTCCCCTCCACAAGCCATGGCAAGATTATTGTATTGTTTAGAGCTCTGTATTTAGTTCGTAACGTCTCTATAAGATATGGGTAATTTAGTTCATGTTCAATTTCGTTAAATTAAACATATAATTCTTTTCCTCAATTCCTTGATTCCAATCCCTTATTCTGTCGTGTTCCTCCCTCAAATTAATTACTTGTCTGTATGCGGAGTGCCTTGCTTCAGTCGGGGTGACTTCGTAACAATATACATACTACTGTACGTGCAGTTATACACTCGCAAGCTGAACGATGGTGTACTGCCAGGCTTTTGGATGTCAAAATGCCATCGGGAAAAAGCTGGGGAAATCTTTCCATGCAGTTCCCAACAAGGACAGGATACCTGAGTTGTTTAGAAATTTCTCAAAGTATACAGTTGAAATGACGTGATTTGTAGCGTGGTGATTGCGTATAGTCTCAATCTAGTCTCGACTTTTTCGAAAAGATGGCGGTTTGCGGGAACGCGAATTCGACCACCGAATTCCATGATTTTTCCCTCTTTATGAAACTCGTACTGGGGGGTTGGTGAGTAGCACATGGATAATTGTTTTTAACACCCAATCAGATAAGCCAAAATTTGTCTCTGGGTTTCATTCCTCTTTAAATCACCAGTTATCAGCGCCTATACAAAGAATTGCCTTTCAGATCGGCAAGTTGTAGGGGCGAAGGGAAGGTGGTGGCATGGAATGACTGGGTTTTGTGGAGCCCACGTACCTGTGAGAAATGCCTGCTCAGAACAGCAGTGATAATTCTGACAGGACTCATTAGGGTGTGCCGACTCAGCTGTCGTGGGTTCAGCCTCTGCCGGTAACGCTGTAGTGGCTGTAGTGGCTGTGGTGGCTGTGGTGGCTGTGTTGACTGCTGTCTCTAGTGCCTGAAGAATAGACGCCGATTCTGGCAACTCTGTCATCTCGATAGATGTCGTCGTTTCCTGGGCCTCCCCTCCGACATCCTCTGCATCTGCCAGGGCAACTGTGCTGCGATCATCGTTGTCTTTCCTTTCCCTTCTACAGCTCGACAAAGGGAGTGAATAGAAAATCATGCATTGCTACATGTGCCTCAATAAAACAGATCTTCTGTCAGGCGTCTGCACATGGTTTGAACTTGACTCTCTGAACTCTGAAACTGTGTCACGATAGATTGCAGTGTTCAACTAGCTGTGTAATAAGACCCAAATAATATACGGTGGAACGTCGCTGTAACGAATGCCGATATACCAAACATTCGGCTATAACGAACATGCACTTTGGCTCCCGACATATACATCCATGGATATGCAGTGGCAACTGCTATAACGAACGACCGCTATACCGAACAATTTTTATGGATCCAAGGATGTACTACAAGGGTTTGCCCTAATCCAGGTGTAATTAACACTGTATGCTCAGTGCTTTACCCAAATGCCTACTCAAAACATACAAGCTACTCATACACAAAATTGTATATCTACAAATTAAGGAGAGCAATCAAAGACTAACCCGTTAGAAGCAGTAACAATAAAGTTACTACAAACAATGCATCTGATGACGTAGTTGTTGCAAGGAAAGTTCATGCACTCTTCCCAATTGGTTTGTCATTAAAAGATCTCCTTTTCAAACTTAGTTTGTTATTATTTACTTGATTCTCTGTACAATGTACATACATCATTCCCTTTGCTTTAGTAAAGTGTGCCATTTTGAAGAGCCAGCTTGTACAAAACCTTTGCCTCAAATTTCACCATCTGTGGTTAGTTGGGAGTTTGTGATGTAAAGAGTACCGTAATTGAACAGCGCTTGCATTTCTGATGATAATCCACAAGAAGCATGGGCTTGTACAAAATGTACCTTTAAAACTGGGCCAGATTTTTTTTTAATAAATGGATTCCGATGAACTCCACTGGAATGTCAATTGAAAATCCACCATTCAAATGAGAGTTCTGATGAGTGTTACTACGATCAAGGAAGGTTATATTCACCCGGCACTGCCATTCTTCAAGTAACCGCTATTCTGCCAGTCCCTTAGTCTGATTGGCGAATTATCATTACATCATGTTCGTGCATAATCAAGTTGCTCTATACTCTGACGTTGGCCAATCAGAGTAAAGAGTGTTCATGAATATGCATAACGTCAGCATGAATGACCTTCACGAAGAATGTCATTGCCAGGTGAATATACACTTCCTGATATTGATAATAATATCAAACCCGGTGTTGGTAATTAGCACCAAACTAACAACAAATTACCTTTCCCTTAGTTTGTCCGAATTAAGGATCTCGGATTTGAGGTAGGGGAATATGGTGGGGCCATTCTTTTTCTTCCTGTCAATGAAATGGCAACTGCAGAGACGATCATTTGCTATCGAGCATTCCCTATCTGCTCTCCTGCAATGAAATTGACAGACAATTGACTGTTAAATCTGTGAGCACACTCATGAAGTGATACCACCCTCAGACCTCGCTGTGGCTGGCTTGCGCCAACAAATCATGGCATCATCAACACCAATGCATCAAATAAATCTCAGATTAAAAATTAGGAGGGCCTGACGTTTCGATCCTAGCAGGACCTTTCTCAAATGCAGTTAATCATTCAAAAGGCTCCCAAAATGGACATTCCTTCAAATCAAAATTTGTGACACGTAGGCCTGTTGCTGTGTGTCAACCAGACGACAGTTAATATGCGGCTGTCTGCAAAACATGCACTTTACGATTCCTACATACGGTACTCAGACTACTCACATTAGTCGCAAACAAAGATCTTAGCATGTGAAGCACGCAAGATAGTCTACTCTTGCGAGATCACACGCATCCGAAACTGTACGCACTGGATGCCATTTTAGAAAGCAAAGGTGCATGCACGCGTGTGCTCCATCGCGTGGTCATGTCACATCAAAAGTTATCATTCTGTTCACGCATCCAATATTCTATTATTGTATCTTTGTCACTGAACATTATTTTGTGACTTTCCCGCTTCACTTCCGGAGAACCGAAAGTAGACGACAGCTCTAGACTCTGTTGCTTCCTAAAAAATGGCCGCGGAGCACCTTCAACTTTTGAGCAGAGTAGGCTATCTTGCGCGGTTGCAACAAGTGGTCACACTAATTGGCGTCAAGATGGCGTCAAGACACGATAGTGACGTCAACAAGGCGTCAACACATCCATATTCCATTTAAATGAAATGAAATGAAATTGCCGTTCCCATTTTCATTTAACCAGTGCTCTCTCTGAAGCTCAATAATCAGCAGCCATCTTGCCTCATACTGCTCCTGTGCTATACTGACCATACCATTATGCTACAGGGGTGATAAAATCAGTGGATGTGCTGCTTTTCGGTGGCTGATTTCGTGATAAAAACACCATTTTTGTAAATGAAATATAACCTAACCCAATGTAGTCCCACTTACTGAGCCACTAGGAGCTCCTCTGAAACGATTTGTGTGTTGATCCGTGGGACGCTAGTGTAACAGATCAACACGCAAATCGTTTCAGACAAATCAGGTCAACTCGTACGCCAGCCAACTCGTACGTGAGACAACTCGTACGTGAGACAACTCGTACACCAGCCGATTCGTACGCGAGACAACTCGTACGCCGACTGACTCGTACGCGAGACAACTCGTATGTTGACCTACTTCTATGCAAACTAACTCGTACACGCATTCTATAGTCCGCAATATCAGTATCAGGCGAAAAAAAATATTTTGCCAAACGATACAACAATGAATGCAACATTGATTACCCGTGTCTTGTTCATACCATGGAGGAATCTCTCCTTATTCCTCCATGTTCATACTTAAATCAAAGAGTAACTTCAACGGTTTGTAAACAAACAGAGATTTAGATATTTATGGATAGAAATTGGTCAAAAACAAACCGAGGGATTTTTAGCGTCAGTTTGCTCTACATATACTAAAATGTCAAGTTCTTCAAGAGAAGGTCCATGGCGAGGAATATCCCTTATAGTTATAATTATACGATAGCAGTAATGAAGAATTGTTAAAGTTGATGTTGTGAACTTGTGGACGACAGCACGGGGCCCGCTGTTGTGGCTCGTAGTACCGAGTAATATGGTTTTGAACCTGTGGCTGTGGTTGTGATGGTGATGGTGTACTATTGCTATTGAGTATTGGTGTTATCCCATTCTTCTTCCTAATGCCGCACAAAGTTAAAGCCAAGCGTAAATCTGAAACCAAATCTGAATACAAAATCTTTCAAAGTTTTCGGGAATGAATGAAAAATAAATATGTATTTAAATGTAAACAATTTTCAACAAGCGTACGACTCAGTCGGCGTACGAGTTGTCTCGTGTACGAGTTGGCTTGCGTACGAGTTGGTCGCATACGAGTTGGCTCGCGTACGACTACGAGTTGACCTGTATTCGTTTCAGAGGAGCTCAGTCCTAGCGGCCCAGTAAGTCAAATGCCAAATGGGACTAAACACAATGCAAATACTCTCTGATAAACCATAGTCTAGCATGTCTGGTGTATTTTTTTCCGATGTATGATTCATTTTGAATGTGTTGACGCCGTGTTGACGCCAATGAATTAGTGTGACCACTCAAGAGTCAATGTGAATGCAATTTTTCAATGGTGACATGTACCTGCACAAAGTAATCCATGTTCTCCTCAGTCTCCTGTCTGTCGGGAAGCGGAAAAGCTTGCACTTGTCTTTGGCATTGTGCTTACAGTCGAAGGCGAAGCAACTGGCCGTCTTCATCATAGTGCCGAAAACTACCGTCAAACCAAGAAAGAAGAAATGTTCTCCTCGAAGCGTCTTACATCATTTTGGTGACTTGTGACAATTCACAAAGCCGCCCCAAAAGGTGTTTGACCGTAGAGGTCGCTGTTCCAATCGAAGATAAAACTTTCTACAATCTATTTCCAGAGATAAATAATAATAATATCGATTACAAATTGATTGTTGCTGTTGATCTTTGGATTAATCTAAAGGTGATTTTCTCAAGTTTTCTCTTATATTCGAGTGAATAGCAATAATTATATGATTAAATGTATGCATGTCGATGCGGTACGCGTATTTTATTTCTACACCGCAGCCATTGGTTTTTCGCCGTATTAATGGAAATCCGCGCTTGAAAAGAGACTAGCCCCGCGTTACAAGATCACTGGCCAGTGCAGCTGAACATTATTAACAGCAGCTAGAAATTTGCAATTAACAAGACATCTTACATGTTTGTGTCAAACTACAGCTACGACAACAGCCAGTCACATTCCGTCCCTGCTCAAGAAATCCCAACCCTCCATGTCCCAATTGACTGATCTCGTAACGCAGCACTGCATGTGGTCTCTTTTCAAGCGCGGATTTCCACGAATGCAACGAAAAACCCATGGCTGCGGTGTAAAAAAATAATACGCATTGCTTCAATACAATTTTTCTTTCAGATTTTGATTGCTGAAATATTAATAAATGAATTGCGGCACCTTTGTTACGTCAATCAAAGGTATCAACTTACTATACGTTACTGAAATGGTCAGAGAGCCTTTCACAGCCAAAATGGCGTCTCCTATTGTCCCGCAATGCCTTCAATATGATATATTTCTTTCAGATTTTGATTGCTGAAATATTAATGAAATGAATTGAGGGCTCCTTTGTTACGTCAATCAAATGTATCAACTTACTATAATTTACTGTACTGGTCAGAGAGCCTTTCGATAACAGCCAAAATGGCGTCTCCTAGGTGATTAGGAATTGAATAATTAAGGTTAATTATGCAGCGTAATTATGCAGCATAAAAGTATTTCAAAAGCCTCCTTTAAGTGATAAAAACAATGAAATATGACAGATTTGAAGAAAAGAAAATTTAATGAATTGAGAAAAAAGGAATGCAACATCCGTGACTCGAACCCGTGCGTTCTAGATACTGGTTCTACACCAATCACTTAGAGTACACTGAGATGTCGAAAACTAATTGGAAAAAGAAACAATTATATTTTGAAATTGAAATAAAATTCAAATTAATCAATGATTGGATTCAAATGATTTGAAGCATCACAGTGAATTCAATCAAAATGATCAGCAACTAATAACTTCTATCCATTCAATAAGCAATAAGAAATAAAATTTGTATCCCAATTACAACATATCAATCGATTATTTCAGTTTTGTTCAAGACAACACTGTTCAGTCTAAGGGACCGCCGTAAAACCACTATTAAGAAAGCAGGGGTTCGATTCCCGAATGTGCAATTTTATTAAACAATTTTATTCCCATTGTTTTACATATTTTTCATATTTCATTGTGCTAATTACTCCGGGAATTATACAACCTTGACGTCTGTTGATTGTTTTGTTTAAAAGACTAAAGACAACTTAAAACTTCATTAGAATGTATCATAATTACCATAAGTGATTAAATATTGATTCCTATTGTCCCGCAATACCTTCGTTCCGATTTTGAATACTGAAATATTAAGGAATGAATTGCGGCACCTTTGTTAAATCAATAGAAAGGTATCAACCTAATTTCGGTTACTGAAATGATTAGCGAAGTAATTAAATATGGATTCCCATTGTCCCGCAATCAATCAAATAAATGTTTTTCTTCCACAGCCTTTCACAGCTAAAATGGCGTCTCCTATTGTCCCGCAATGCCTTCAATACAATTTTTCTTTCAGATTTTGATTGCTGAAATATTAAGGAATGAATTGCGGCTCCTTTGTGACGTCAATCTAAGGTATCAACTTATTATAGGTTACTCTAATGGTCAGAGAGCCTTTAGCAGCGAAAATGGCGTCTCCCAGGTGATTAGGAATTGAGTAAGGTCAATTATACATCATAAAAGTATTACAGAAGCATCCTTTGAGTAATAAAAACAATGAAATATGACAAATATGAAGAAAAGATAATTTAATGAATTAAGCAAAAAATGAAACATCCATGACTCGAACCCGTGCGTTCTGGTTACTGGTTCTACACCAGTCACTTAGAGTATACTGAGATGTGGAAAACTAATTGGAATATAGTTATATTTATGTTTGGAAATTGGAATAAATTTCAAATTTATGAATGAATGGATTCAAATGATTTGAAGCATCACAGTGATTCCGATTAAAGTTATCAGCAACAAATAACTTCTATCCATTCAATAAGAAATAAAAAATAAGAAATAGTATCCCAATTACAACATATCAATCGTTTGTTAAGTTTTGTTCCAGACAAGTCTGTGCAGTCTAAGGGACCGGCGTAGAACCATTAGCAACAAAGCCCTGGTTCGAATACCGAAAATGCAATTCCCCCCTTTTTTTTAATTGTTTACATATTTTTCATTTTTCATTGTGCTTATTAATCCGGGAATTGCATAACCGTGACGTATGTTGATTGTTTGTTTAAAATACTAAAGACAACTTAAAACCTTATTATAGAGTATCATAATTACCACAAGTGATTAAATATGGATTCATATTGTCCCGCAATACCTTCAATACATTTGATCGTTCCGATTTTGAATACTGAAATATTAATCAATGAATTGCGGCACCTTTGTTAAGTCAATCAAAGGTATCAACCTACTATCGGTTGCTGAAATGGTCCACTAAGTAATTAAATATGGATTCCAATTGTCCCGCAATACATTCAATACAATTTGTCTACGAGATTACCAATGCTTAAATATCAATACATGAATTGCGGCTCCTTTGTTACGTCACTCAAAGGTATCAACTTATTATAGGTTACTTTAATGGTCAGAGAGCCTTTCAGAGCGAAAATGGCGTATCTTAGGTGATTAGGAATTGAGTAAGGTTAATTATGCATCATAAAAGTATTACAAAAGCATCCTTTGAGTGATTAAAACAATGAAATGTGACAAATATGATGATGAGAAAATTTAATGAATTGAGAAAAAATTTAACAGCCATGACTCGAACCCGTGCGTCCTAGTTACTGGTTCTACACCAGTCAGTTAGAGTACACTGAGACGTCGAAAATTAATTGGAAAATAGTTATATTTATGTTTGGAAATTGGAAAAAAATTCAAATTTTTGAATGAATGGATTCAAATGATTTGAAGCATCACAGTGATTCCGATCAAAATTATCAGCAACAAATAACTTCTATCCATTCAATAAGAAATAAAAAAAGTATCCCAATAATAACATATCAATCGTTTTTTCAGTTTGGTTAAAGACAACTCTGTGCAGTCTAAGGGACCGGCGTAGAACCAGTAGCAACAAAGCCCTGGTTCGAATACCGAAAATGCAATTCCCCCCTTTTTTTTCATTGTTTACAATTGTTTTACAATTTTTCATTGTGCTTATTAATCCGGGAATTGCACAACCGTGACGTCTCTTCATTGTTTTGTTTAAAATACTAAAGACAACTTAAAACCTCATTTTAAAGTATAATAATTACCATGAATACTGAATACTATTTTGAATACTGAAATATTAATCAATGAATTGCGGCACCTGTGTTAAGTCAATCAAAGGTATCAACCTACTATCGGTTGCTGAAATGGTCCACTTAGTAATTAAATATGGATTCCAATTGTCCCGCAATACATTCAATACAATTTTTCTTCCAGATTACCAATGCTTAAATATGAATACATGAATTGCAGCTCCTTTGTTACGTCACTCAAAGGTATCAACATACTATAGTTTACTGAAATGGTCAGAGAGCCTTTCACAGCAAAATGGCGTCTGCTAGGTGATTATGAATTGAATAAGGTTAATTATGCAGCATAAAAGTATCACAGAAGCATTCTTTGAGTGATAAAAACAATGAAATATGATAAATATTAAAAAAAAAAATAGTTCATTTACATTATGAAATTGGAATAAATTTCAAATGTTTCAATGAATTGATTGAAATGATTTGAAGCATCACAATGAATCCAGTCAAAATGATCAGAAACAAAGAACTTCTATCAATTCAATAACAAATAGAAAGAGTATCCCGATTACAACATATCAATTGCTTATTTTTACTTTGTTTAAGACAACTCTGAGCAGTCTAAGGGACTGTCGTAGAACCAGTAGAAAGAAAGCACTGGTTCGAAACTGGAACGTGCAAGTTTTTTTCCCACATGTTTTTTCTCCATTGTTTTACATATTTTCATTTTTTATTGTGTTAATTACTCCGGGAATTGCACAACCGTGACGTCTGTTGATTGTTAAGTTAAAATGACTAAAGACAACTTAAAATCTCATTAGAAATTATCGTAATTACAATAAGTGATTAAATATGGATTCCTATTGTCCCGCAATACCTTCAATACATATTTTTGTCCCTATTTTGAATACTGAAATATTAATTAATGAATTGCGGCACCTTTGTTAAGTCAATCAAAGGTATCAACTTACTATAGGTTACTGAAATGGTCTGCGAATCTTTCAGAGCCAAAATTGCATATCAAAAATATTAACTTACTGAAAAGGTCAGAGAGTATTTCAAAGCCAAAATGGCGTCTCCTATGTGATTATGAATTGAATGAGGTTAATTATGCAGCATAAAAGTATCACAGAAGCATCCTTTGAGTGATAAAAACAATAAAATATGACAAATAATTATGAAGAAAATAAACATTAATGAATTGATAAAAAAAGCAACATCCGTGACTCGAACCCGTGCTTTCTACTTACTGGTTCTAGGCCGGTCCCTCAGAGTACACTGTTGAAAACTAGCAGGAAAATAGTTCATTTACATTTTGAAATTGGAATAAATTTCAAATGTTTCAATGAATTGATTGAAATGATTTGAAGCATCACAATGAATCCAGTCAAAATGATCAGAAACAAAGAACTTCTATCAATTCAATAAGAAATAGAAATAGCATCCCGATTACAACATATCAATCGCTTATTTTTGATTTGTTCAAGACAACTCTGAGCAGTCTAAGGGACCGGCGTAGAACCAGTACAAACAAAGCACTGGTCCGAATTCGGAATTTGCAAGTTTTTTTCCCCCAAATTTTTTTCTCCATTGTTTTACATAATTTTCATTTTTTATTGTGCTAATTACTCCGGGAATTGCACAACCGTGACGTCCGTTGATTGTTTAGTTAAAATGACTAAAGACAACTTAAAATCTCAATAAAAAGTATTCTAATTACCATAAGTGATTAAATAGGGATTCCTATTGTCCCGCAATACCTTCAATACATATTCTTGTCCCCATTTTGAAAACTGAAATATTAATAAATGAAATGCGGCACCTTTGTGAAGTCATTCAAAGGTATCAACTTACTATAGGTTACTGAAATGGTCTGGGAGCCTTTCAGAGCCAATATTGCGTCTCTAATTGTCCCGCAATAAATTCAATACAATTTTTCTCTCATATTTTGATTGCTGAAATATTAACAAATGAATTGCGGCAGCTCTGTTACACCAATCAAAGATATTAACTTACTTTAGGTCACAGAAAAGGACAGAGAGTCTTTCACAGCCAAAACGGCGTCTCCTAGGTATTTATGAATTGAATAAGGTTAATTATGCAGCATAAAAGTATCAAAGAAGCATCCTTTGAATGATAAAAACAATGAAATATGACAAATATGAAGAAAATAAAAATTAATAAATTGAGAAAAAAAACCGCAACATCCGTGACTCGAACCCGTGCTTTCTACTTACTGGTTCCACGCCAGTCCCTCAGAGCACACTGAGATGTTGAAAACTAGTAGGAAAATAGTTCATTTACATTTTGAAATTGGAATGAATTCCAATTTTTTAAATGAATTGATTGAAATGATTTGAAGCATCACAATGAATCCGATCAAAATGATCAGAAACAAAGAACTTCTATCAATTCAATAAGAAATAGAAATAGTATCCCGATTACAACATATCAATCGCTTATTTTTGCTTTGTTCAAGACAACTCTGCGCAGTCTAAGGGACCGGCGTAGAACCAGTAGAAAGAAAGCACTGGTTCGAATCCGGAATGTCCAAGTTTTTTCCCCCATTTTTGTTCTCTATTGTTTTACATAATTTTCATTTTTTATTGTGCTAATTACTCCGGGAATTGCACAACCGTGACGTCCGTTGATTGTTTAGTTAAAATGACTAAAGACAACTTAAAATCTCAATAAAAAGTATTCTAATTACCATAAGTGATTAAATAGGGATTCCTATTGTCCCGCAATACCTTCAATACATATTCTTGTCCCCATTTTGAAAACTGAAATATTAATAAATGAAATGCGGCACCTTTGTGAAGTCATTCAAAGGTATCAACTTACTATAGGTTACTGAAATGGTCTGGGAGCCTTTCAGAGCCAATATTGCGTCTCTAATTGTCCCGCAATAAATTCAATACAATTTTTCTCTCATATTTTGATTGCTGAAATATTAACAAATGAATTGCGGCAGCTTTGTTACACCAATCAAAGATATTAACTTACTTTAGGTCACAGAAAAGGACAGAGAGTCTTTCACAGCCAAAACGGCGTCTCCTAGGTATTTATGAATTGAATAAGGTTAATTATGCAGCATAAAAGTATCAAAGAAGCATCCTTTGAATGATAAAAACAATGAAATATGACAAATATGAAGAAAATAAAAATTAATAAATTGAGAAAAAAAACCGCAACATCCGTGACTCGAACCCGTGCTTTCTACTTACTGGTTCTACGCCAGTCCCTCAGAGCACACTGAGATGTTGAAAACTAGTAGGAAAATAGTTCATTTACATTTTGAAATTGGAATGAATTCCAATTTTTTAAATGAATTGATTGAAATGATTTGAAGCATCACAATGAATCCGATCAAAATGATCAGAAACAAAGAACTTCTATCAATTCAATAAGAAATAGAAATAGTATCCCGATTACAACATATCAATCGCTTATTTTTGCTTTGTTCAAGACAACTCTGCGCAGTCTAAGGGACCGGCGTAGAACCAGTAGAAAGAAAGCACTGGTTCGAATCCGGAATGTCCAAGTTTTTTCCCCCATTTTTGTTCTCTATTGTTTTACTTATTTTTCATTTTTTATTGTGCTAATTACTCCGGTAATTGCACAACCGTGACGTCCGTTAATTGTTTAGTTGAAATGACTAAAGAGAACTTTAAATCTCATTAAAAAGTATCCTAATTACCATAAGTGATTAAATATGGATTCCTATTGTCCAGCAATACCTTCAATACATATTCTTGTCCCCATTTTGAAAACTGAAATATTAATAAATGAATTGCGGCACCTTTGTTAAGTCAATCCAAGGTATCAACTTACTATAGGTTACTGAAAAGGTCTGTGAGCCTTTCAGGGCCAAAATTGCGTCTCTTATTGTCCCACAATACCTTCAATACAATTTTTCTATCATATTTTGATTGCTGAAATATTAATAAATGATTTGCGGCAGCTTTGTAACGTCAATCAAAGATATTAACTTACTGTAGGTTACTGAAAAGGACAGAGAGTCTTTCACAGCCAAAATGGCGTCTCCTAGGTGATTATGAATTGAATAAGATTAATTATGCAGCATAAAAGTATCACAGAAGCATCCTTTGAGTGATAAAAACAATGAAATATGACAAATATGAAGAAAAAAAAAATTTTAAATTGAGAAAAAAATTGCAACATCCGTGACTCGAACCTGTGCATTCTACTTACTGGGTCTACACCAGTCCATCAGAGCACACTGACATGTTGAAAACTAGTAGGAAAATAGTTCATTTACATTTTGAAATTGGAATAAATTTCAATTTTTTAAATGAATTGATTGAAATGATTTGAAGCATCACAATGAATCCGATCAAAATGATCAGGAACAAAGAACTTCTTCCAATTCAATAAGAAATAGAAATAGTATCCCGATTACAACATATCAATCGCTTATTTTTGCTTAGTTCAAGACAACTCTGCGCAGTCTAAGGGACCGGCGTAGAACCAGTAGAAAGAAAGAACTGGTTCGAATCCGGAATGTGCAATTTTTTTTCCCATTTTTTTTTCTCCATTGTTTTACATATTTTTGCATTTTTTATTGTGCTAATTACTCCGGTAATTGCACAACCGTGACGACCGTTGATTGTTTAGTTAAAATGACTAAAGACAACTTAAAATCTCATTAAAAAGTATCCTAATTACCATAAGTGATTAAATATGGATTGCTATTGTCCCGCAACACCTTCAAGACATATTCTTGTCCCCATTTTGAAAACTGAAATATTAATAAATGAATTGTGGCACCTTTGTTAAGTCAATCAAAGGTATCAACTTACTATAGGATACTGAAATGGTCTGTGAGCCTTTCAGAGCCAAAAGTGCGTCTCTTATTGTCCCGCAATACCTTCAATACAACTTTTCTATCATATTTTGATTGCTGAAATATTTATAAATGAATTGCGGCACCTTTGTTAAGTCAATCAAAGGTATCAACCTACTATAGGTTACTGAAATGGTCTGCGAGCCTTTCAGAGCCAAAATTTCGTCTCTTATTGTCCCGCAATACCTTCAATACAATTTTTCTATCATATTTTGATTGCTGAAATATTAATAAATGAATTGCGGCAGCTTTGTTACGTCAATCAAAGATATTAACTTACTATAGGTTACTGAAAAGGACAGAGAGTCTTTCACAGCCAAAATAGCGTCTCCTAGGTGATTACGAATTGAATAAGGTTAATTATGCAGCATAAAAGTATCACAGAAGCATCCTTTGAGTGATAAAAACAATGAAATATGACAAATATGAAGAAAATAAAAATTAATAAATTGAGAAAAAAATTGCAACATCCGTGACTCGAACCCGTGCTCTCCACTTACTGGTTCTACACCAGTCCATCAGAGCACACTGACATGTTGAAAACTAGTAGGAAAATAGTTCATTTACATTTTGAAATTGGAATAAATTTCAATTTTTTAAATGAATTGATTGAAATGATTTGAAGCATCACAATGAATCCGATCAAAATGATCAGGAACAAAGAACTTCTTCCAATTCAATAAGAAATAGAAATAGTATCCCGATTACAACATATCAATCGCTTATTTTTGCTTAGTTCAAGACAACTCTGCGCAGTCTAAGGGACCGGCGTAGAACCAGTAGAAAGAAAGAACTGGTTCGAATCCGGAATGTGCAATTTTTTTTCCCATTTTTTTTTCTCCATTGTTTTACATATTTTTGCATTTTTTATTGTGCTAATTACTCCGGTAATTGCACAACCGTGACGACCGTTGATTGTTTAGTTAAAATGACTAAAGACAACTTAAAATCTCATTAAAAAGTATCCTAATTACCATAAGTGATTAAATATGGATTGCTATTGTCCCGCAACACCTTCAATACATATTCTTGTCCCCATTTTGAAAACTGAAATATTAATAAATGAATTGTGGCACCTTTGATAAGTCAATCAAAGGTATCAACTTACTATAGGTTACTGAAATGGTCTGTGAGCCTTTCAGAGCCAAAATTGCGTCTCTTATTGTCCCACAATACCTTCAATACAATTTTTCTATCATATTTTGATTGCTGAAATATTAATAAATGATTTGCGGCAGCTTTGTAACGTCAATCAAAGATATTAACTTACTGTAGGTTACTGAAAAGGACAGAGAGTCTTTCACAGCCAAAATGGCGTCTCCTAGGTGATTATGAATTGAATAAGATTAATTATGCAGCATAAAAGTATCACAGAAGCATCCTTTGAGTGATAAAAACAATGAAATATGACAAATATGGAGAAAATAAAAATTATTAAATTGAGAAAAAAATTGCAACATCCGTGACTCGAACCTGTGCATTCTACTTACTGGTTCTACACCAGTCCATCAGAGCACACTGACATGTTGAAAACTAGTAGGAAAATAGTTCATTTACATTTTGAAATTGGAATAAATTTCAATTTTTTAAATGAATTGATTGAAATGATTTGAAGCATCACAATGAATCCGATCAAAATGATCAGGAACAAAGAACTTCTTCCAATTCAATAAGAAATAGAAATAGTATCCCGATTACAACATATCAATCGCTTATTTTTGCTTAGTTCAAGACAACTCTGCGCAGTCTAAGGGACCGGCGTAGAACCAGTAGAAAGAAAGAACTGGTTCGAATCCGGAATGTGCAATTTTTTTTCCCATTTTTTTTTCTCCATTGTTTTACATATTTTTTCATTTTTTATTGTGCTAATTACTCCGGTAATTGCACAACCGTGACGACCGTTGATTGTTTAGTTAAAATGACTAAAGACAACTTAAAATCTCATTAAAAAGTATCCTAATTACCATAAGTGATTAAATATGGATTGCTATTGTCCCGCAACACCTTCAATACATATTCTTGTCCCCATTTTGAAAACTGAAATATTAATAAATGAATTGTGGCACCTTTGTTAAGTCAATCAAAGGTATCAACTTACTATAGGATACTGAAATGGTCTGTGAGCCTTTCAGAGCGAAAAGTGCGTCTCTTATTGTCCCGCAATACCTTCAATACAACTTTTCTATCATATTTTGATTGCTGAAATATTTATAAATGAATTGCGGCACCTTTGTTAAGTCAATCAAAGGTATCAACTTACTATAGGTTACTGAAATGGTCTGCGAGCCTCCTTTCAGAGCCAAAATTTCGTCTCTTATTGTCCCGCAATACCTTCAATACAATTTTTCTATCATATTTTGATTGCTGAAATATTAATAAATGATTTGCGGCAGCTTTGGAACGTCAATCAAAGATATTAACTTACTATAGGTTACTGAAAAGGACAGAGAGTCTTTCACAGCCAAAATGGCGTCTCCTAGGTGATTACGAATTGAATAAGGTAAATTATGCAGCATAAAAGTATCACAGAAGCATCCTTTGAGTGATAAAAACAATGAAATATGACAAATATGAAGAAAATAAAAATTAATAAATTGAGAAAAAAATTGCAACATCCGTGACTCGAACCCGTGCTCTCTACTTACTGGTTCTACACCAGTCCATCAGAGCACACTGACATGTTGAAAACTAGTAGGAAAATAGTTCATTTACATTTTGAAATTGGAATAAATTTCAATTTTTTAAATGAATTGATTGAAATGATTTGAAGCATCAAAATGAATCCGATCAAAATGATCAGAAACAAAGAACTTCTTTCAATTCAATAAGAAATAGAAATAGTATCCCGATTAAAACATATCAATCGCTTATTTTTGCTTTGTTCAAGACAACTCTGCGCAGTCCAAGGGACCGGCGTAGAACCAGTAGAAAGAAAGCACTGGTTCGAATCCGGAATGTGTATTTTTTTTTCTATTTTTTTTCTCCATTGTTTTACATATTTTTGCATTTTTTATTGTGCTAATTACTCCGGTAATTGCACAACCGTGACGACCGTTGATTGTTTAGTTAAAATGACTAAAGACAACTTAAAATCTCATTAAAAAGTATCCTAATTACCATAAGTGATTAAATATGGATTGCTATTGTCCCGCAACACCTTCAATACATATTCTTGTCCCCATTTTGAAAACTGAAATATTAATAAATGAATTGTGGCACCTTTGATAAGTCAATCAAAGGTATCAACTTACTATAGGTTACTGAAATGGTCTGTGAGCCTTTCAGAGCCAAAATTGCGTCTCTTATTGTCCCACAATACCTTCAATACAATTTTTCTATCATATTTTGATTGCTGAAATATTAATAAATGATTTGCGGCAGCTTTGTAACGTCAATCAAAGATATTAACTTACTGTAGGTTACTGAAAAGGACAGAGAGTCTTTCACAGCCAAAATGGCGTCTCCTAGGTGATTATGAATTGAATAAGATTAATTATGCAGCATAAAAGTATCACAGAAGCATCCTTTGAGTGATAAAAACAATGAAATATGACAAATATGAAGAAAATAAAAATTATTAAATTGAGAAAAAAATTGCAACATCCGTGACTCGAACCTGTGCATTCTACTTACTGGTTCTACACCAGTCCATCAGAGCACACTGACATGTTGAAAACTAGTAGGAAAATAGTTCATTTACATTTTGAAATTGGAATAAATTTCAATTTTTTAAATGAATTGATTGAAATGATTTGAAGCATCACAATGAATCCGATCAAAATGATCAGGAACAAAGAACTTCTTCCAATTCAATAAGAAATAGAAATAGTATCCCGATTACAACATATCAATCGCTTATTTTTGCTTAGTTCAAGACAACTCTGCGCAGTCTAAGGGACCGGCGTAGAACCAGTAGAAAGAAAGAACTGGTTCGAATCCGGAATGTGCAATTTTTTTTCCCATTTTTTTTTCTCCATTGTTTTACATATTTTTGCATTTTTTATTGTGCTAATTACTCCGGTAATTGCACAACCGTGACGACCGTTGATTGTTTAGTTAAAATGACTAAAGACAACTTAAAATCTCATTAAAAAGTATCCTAATTACCATAAGTGATTAAATATGGATTGCTATTGTCCCGCAACACCTTCAATACATATTCTTGTCCCCATTTTGAAAACTGAAATATTAATAAATGAATTGTGGCACCTTTGTTAAGTCAATCAAAGGTATCAACTTACTATAGGATACTGAAATGGTCTGTGAGCCTTTCAGAGCGAAAAGTGCGTCTCTTATTGTCTCGCAATACCTTCAATACAACTTTTCTATCATATTTTGATTGCTGAAATATTTATAAATGAATTGCGGCACCTTTGTTAAGTCAATCAAAGGTATCAACTTACTATAGGTTACTGAAATGGTCTGCGAGCCTCCTTTCAGAGCCAAAATTTCGTCTCTTATTGTCCCGCAATACCTTCAATACAATTTTTCTATCATATTTTGATTGCTGAAATATTAATAAATGATTTGCGGCAGCTTTGGAACGTCAATCAAAGATATTAACTTACTATAGGTTACTGAAAAGGACAGAGAGTCTTTCACAGCCAAAATGGCGTCTCCTAGGTGATTACGAATTGAATAAGGTAAATTATGCAGCATAAAAGTATCACAGAAGCATCCTTTGAGTGATAAAAACAATGAAATATGACAAATATGAAGAAAATAAAAATTAATAAATTGAGAAAAAAATTGCAACATCCGTGACTCGAACCCGTGCTCTCTACTTACTGGTTCTACACCAGTCCATCAGAGCACACTGACATGTTGAAAACTAGTAGGAAAATAGTTCATTTACATTTTGAAATTGGAATAAATTTCAATTTTTTAAATGAATTGATTGAAATGATTTGAAGCATCAAAATGAATCCGATCAAAATGATCAGAAACAAAGAACTTCTTTCAATTCAATAAGAAATAGAAATAGTATCCCGATTACAACATATCCTTTGCTTATTTTTCCTTAGTTCAAGACAACTCTGCGCAGTCTAAGGGACCGGCGTAGAACCAGTAGAAAGAAAGCACTGGTTCGAATCCGGAATGAGCAATTTTTTTTCCCCATTTATTTTTCTCCATTGTTTTACATATTTTTCATTTTTTATTGTGCTAATTACTCCGGTAATTGCACAACCGTGACGTCCGTTTATTTGTTCAGTTAAAATGACTAAAGACAACTTAAAATCTCATTAAAAAGTATCCTAATTACCATAAGTGATTAAATATGGATTCCTATTGTCCCGCAACACCTTCAATACTTATTCTTGTCCCCATTTTGAAAACTGAAATATTAATAAATGAATTGTGGCACCTTTGATAAGTCAATCAAAGGTATCAACTTACTATAGGTTACTGAAATGGTCTGTGAGCCTTTCAGAGCCAAAATTGCGTCTCTTATTGTCCCACAATACCTTTAATACAATTTTTCTATCATATTTTGATTGCTGAAATATTAATAAATGATTTGCGGCAGCTTTGTAACGTCAATCAAAGATATTAACTTACTGTAGGTTACTTAAAAGGACAGAGAGTCTTTCACAGCCAAAATGGCGTCTCCTAGGTGATTATGAATTGAAAAAGGTTAATTATGCAGCATAAAAGTATCACTGAAGCATCCTTTGAGTGATAAACACAATGAAATATGAAAAATATGAAGAAAATATAAATTAATAAATTGAGAAAAAAAACCGCAACATCCGTGACTCGAACCCGTGCTCTCTACTTACTGGTTCTACGCCAGTCACTCAGAGCACAATGAGATGTTGAAAACTAGTAGGAAAATAGTTCATTTACATTTTGAAATTGGAATGAATTCCAATTTTTTAAATGAATTGATTGAAATGATTTGAAGCATCACAATGAATCCGATCAAAATGATCAGAAACAAAGAACTTCGATCAATTCAATAAGAACTAGAAATAGTATCCCGATTACAACATATCAATCGCTTATTTTTGCTTTGTTCAAGACAACTCTGCGCAGTCTAAGGGACCGGCGTAGAACCAGTAGAAAGAAAGCACTGGTTCGAATCCGGAATGTTAAATTTTTTTTCCCCATTTTTTTTTCTCCATTGTTTTACATATTTTTCATTTTTTATTGTGCTAATTACTCCGGTAATTGCACAACCGTGACGTCCGTTGATTGTTTAGTTAAAATGACTAAAGACAACTTAAAATCTCATTAAAAAGTATCCCAATTACCATAAGTGATTAAATATGGATTCCTATTGTCCCGCAACACCTTCAATACATATTCTTGTCCCCATTTTGAAAACTGAAATATTAATAAATGAATTGTGGCACCTTTGTTAAGTCAATCAAAGGTATCAACTTACTATAGGATACTGAAATGGTCTGCGAGCCTTTCAGAGCCAAAAGTGCGTCTCTTATTGTCCCGCAATACCTTCAATACAACTTTTCTATCATATTTTGATTGCTGAAATATTTATAAATGAATTGCGGCACCTTTGTTAGGTCAATCAAAGGTATCAACTCACTATAGGTTACTGAAATGGTCTGCGAGCCTTTTTAGAGCCAAAATTGCGTCTCTTATTGTCCCGCAATACCTTCAATACAATTTTTTTATCATATTTTGATTGCTGAAATATTAATAAATGAATTGCGGCAGCTTTGTTACGTCAATCAAAGATATTAACTAACTATAGGTTACTGAAGAGGACAGAGAGTCTTTCACAGCCAAAATGGCGTCTCCTAGGTGATTATGAATTGAATAAGGTTAATTATGCAGCATAAAAGTATCACAGAAGCATCCTTTGAGTGATAAAAACAATGAAATATGACAAATATGAAGAAAATAAAAATTAATAAATTGAGAAAAAAAATTGCAACATCCGTGACTCGAACCCGTGCATTCTACTTACTGGTTCTACACCAGTCCATTAGAGCACACTGACATGTTGAAAACTAGTAGGAAAATAGTTCATTTACATTTTGAAATTGGAATAAATTTCAATTTTTTAAATGAATTGATTGAAATGATTTGAAGCATCACAATGAATCCGATCAAAATGATCAGAAACAAAGAACTTCTTTCAATTCAATAAGAAATAGAAATAGTATCCCGATTACAACATATCAATCGCTTATTTTAGCTTAGTTCAAGACAACTCTGCGCAGTCTAAGGGACCGGCGTAGAACCATTAGAACGAAACAACTGGTTCGAATCCGGAATGTGCAATTTTTTTCCCATTTTTTTTTCTCCATTGTTTTACATATTTTTCATTTTTTATTGTGCTAATTACTCCGGTAATTGCACAACCGTGACGACCGTTGATTGTTTAGTTAAAATGACTAAAGACAACTTAAAATCTCATTAAAAAGTATCCTAATTACCATCAGTGATTAAATATGGATTGCTATTGTCCCGCAACACCTTTAATACATATTCTTGTCCCCATTTTGAAAACTGAAATATTAATAAATGAATTGTGGCACCTTTGATAAGTCAATCAAAGTATCAACTTACTATAGGATACTGAAATGGTCTGCGAGCCTTTCAGAGCCAAAAGTGCGTCTCTTATTGTCCCGCAATACCTTCAATACAACTTTTCTATCATATTTTGATTGCTGAAATATTTATAAATGAATTGCGGCACCTTTGTTAAGTCAATCAAAGGTATCAACTTACTATAGGTTACTGAAATGGTCTGCGAGCCTTTCAGAGCCAAAATTTCGTCTCTTATTGTCCCGCAATACCTTCAATACAATTTTTCTATCATATTTTGATTGCTGAAATATTAATAAATAAATTGCGGCAGCTTTGTTACGTCAATCAAAGATATTAACTTACTATAGGTTACTGAAAAGGACAGAGAGTCTTTCACAGCCAAAATGGCGTCTCCTAGGTGATTACGAATTGAATAAGGTTAATTATGCAGCATAAAAGTATCACAGAAGCATCCTTTGAGTGATAAAAACAATGAAATATGACAAATATGAAGAAAATAAAAATTAATAAATTGAGAAAAAAATTGCAACATCCGTAACTCGAACCCGTGCTTTCTACTTACTGGTTCTACACCAGTCCATCAGAGCACACTGACATGTTGAAAACTAGTAGGAAAATAGTTCATTTACATTTTGAAATTGGAATAAATTTCAATTTTTTAAATGAATTGATTGAAATGATTTGAAGCATCAAAATGAATCCGATCAAAATGATCAGAAACAAAGAACTTCTTTCAATTCAATAAGAAATAGAAATAGTATCCCGATTACAACATATCCTTTGCTTATTTTTCCTTAGTTCAAGACAACTCTGCGCAGTCTAAGGGACCGGCGTAGAACCAGTAGAAAGAAAGCACTGGTTCGAATCCGGAATGAGCAAATTTTTTTCCCCATTGATTTTTCTCCATTGTTTTACATATTTTTCATTTTTTCTTGTGCTAATTACTCCGGTAATTGCACAACCGGGACGTCCGTTTATTTGTTCAGTTAAAATGACTAAAGACAACTTAAAATCTCATTAAAAAGTATCCTAATTACCATAAGTGATTAAATATGGATTCCTATTGTCCCGCAACACCTTCAATACATATTCTTGTCCCCATTTTGAAAACTGAAATATTAATAAATGAATTGTGGCACCTTTGTTAAGTCAATCAAAGGTATCAACTTACTATAGGATACTGAAATGGTCTGCGAGCCTTTCAGAGCCAAAAGTGCGTCTCTTATTGTCCCGCAATACCTTCAATACAACTTTTCTATCATATTTTGATTGCTGAAATATTTATAAATGAATTGCGGCACCTTTGTTAGGTCAATCAAAGGTATCAACTCACTATAGGTTACTGAAATGGTCTGCGAGCCTTTTTAGAGCCAAAATTGCGTCTCTTATTGTCCCGCAATACCTTCAATACAATTTTTTTATCATATTTTGATTGCTGAAATATTAATAAATGAATTGCGGCAGCTTTGTTACGTCAATCAAAGATATTAACTAACTATAGGTTACTGAAGAGGACAGAGAGTCTTTCACAGCCAAAATGGCGTCTCCTAGGTGATTATGAATTGAATAAGGTTAATTATGCAGCATAAAAGTATCACAGAAGCATCCTTTGAGTGATAAAAACAATGAAATATGACAAATATGAAGAAAAAAAAAATTAATAAATTGAGAAAAAAAAATTGCAACATCCGTGACTCGAACCCGTGCATTCTACTTACTGGTTCTACACCAGTCCATTAGAGCACACTGACATGTTGAAAACTAGTAGGAAAATAGTTCATTTACATTTTGAAATTGGAATAAATTTCAATTTTTTAAATGAATTGATTGAAATGATTTGAAGCATCACAATGAATCCGATCAAAATGATCAGAAACAAAGAACTTCTTTCAATTCAATAAGAAATAGAAATAGTATCCCGATTACAACATATCAATCGCTTATTTTTGCTTAGTTCAAGACAACTCTGCGCAGTCTAAGGGACCGGCGTAGAACCATTAGAACGAAACAACTGGTTCGAATCCGGAATGTGCAATTTTTTTCCCATTTTTTTTTCTCCATTGTTTTACATATTTTTCATTTTTTATTGTGCTAATTACTCCGGTAATTGCACAACCGTGACGACCGTTGATTGTTTAGTTAAAATGACTAAAGACAACTTAAAATCTCATTAAAAAGTATCCTAATTACCATCAGTGATTAAATATGGATTGCTATTGTCCCGCAACACCTTTAATACATATTCTTGTCCCCATTTTGAAAACTGAAATATTAATAAATGAATTGTGGCACCTTTGATAAGTCAATCAAAGTATCAACTTACTATAGGATACTGAAATGGTCTGCGAGCCTTTCAGAGCCAAAAGTGCGTCTCTTATTGTCCCGCAATACCTTCAATACAACTTTTCTATCATATTTTGATTGCTGAAATATTTATAAATGAATTGCGGCACCTTTGTTAAGTCAATCAAAGGTATCAACTTACTATAGGTTACTGAAATGGTCTGCGAGCCTTTCAGAGCCAAAATTTCGTCTCTTATTGTCCCGCAATACCTTCAATACAATTTTTCTATCATATTTTGATTGCTGAAATATTAATAAATAAATTGCGGCAGCTTTGTTACGTCAATCAAAGATATTAACTTACTATAGGTTACTGAAAAGGACAGAGAGTCTTTCACAGCCAAAATGGCGTCTCCTAGGTGATTACGAATTGAATAAGGTTAATTATGCAGCATAAAAGTATCACAGAAGCATCCTTTGAGTGATAAAAACAATGAAATATGACAAATATGAAGAAAATAAAAATTAATAAATTGAGAAAAAAATTGCAACATCCGTAACTCGAACCCGTGCTTTCTACTTACTGGTTCTACACCAGTCCATCAGAGCACACTGACATGTTGAAAACTAGTAGGAAAATAGTTCATTTACATTTTGAAATTGGAATAAATTTCAATTTTTTAAATGAATTGATTGAAATGATTTGAAGCATCAAAATGAATCCGATCAAAATGATCAGAAACAAAGAACTTCTTTCAATTCAATAAGAAATAGAAATAGTATCCCGATTACAACATATCCTTTGCTTATTTTTCCTTAGTTCAAGACAACTCTGCGCAGTCTAAGGGACCGGCGTAGAACCAGTAGAAAGAAAGCACTGGTTCGAATCCGGAATGAGCAAATTTTTTTCCCCATTGATTTTTCTCCATTGTTTTACATATTTTTCATTTTTTCTTGTGCTAATTACTCCGGTAATTGCACAACCGGGACGTCCGTTTATTTGTTCAGTTAAAATGACTAAAGACAACTTAAAATCTCATTAAAAAGTATCCTAATTACCATAAGTGATTAAATATGGATTCCTATTGTCCCGCAACACCTTCAATACATATTCTTGTCCCCATTTTGAAAACTGAAATATTAATAAATGAATTGTGGCACCTTTGTTAAGTCAATCAAAGGTATCAACTTACTATAGGATACTGAAATGGTCTGCGAGCCTTTCAGAGCCAAAAGTGCGTCTCTTATTGTCCCGCAATACCTTCAATACAACTTTTCTATCATATTTTGATTGCTGAAATATTTATAAATGAATTGCGGCACCATTGTTAAGTCAATCAAAGGTATCAACTTACTATAGGTTACTGAAATGGTCTGCGAGCCTTTCAGAGCCAAAATTTCGTCTCTTATTGTCCCGCAATACCTTCAATACAATTTTTCTATCATATTTTGATTGCTGAAATATTAATAAATGAATTGCGGCAGCTTTGTTACGTCAATCAAAGATATTAACTTACTATAGGTTACTGAAAAGGACAGAGAGTCTTTCACAGCCAAAATGGCGTCTCCTAGGTGATTACGAATTGAATAAGGTTAATTATGCAGCATAAAAGTATCACAGAAGCATCCTTTGAGTGATAAAAACAATGAAATATGACAAATATGAAGAAAATAAAAATTAATAAATTGAGAAAAAATTGCAACATCCGTGACTCGAACCCGTGCTTTCTACTTACTGGTTCTACACCAGTCCATCAGAGCACACCGACATGTTGAAAACCTGTAGGAAAATAGTTCATTTACATTTTGAAATTGGAATAAATTTCAATTTTTTAAATGAATTGATTGAAATGATTTGAAGCATCACAATGAATCCGATCAAAATGATCAGAAACAAAGAACTTCTTTCAATTCAATAATCAATAGAAATAGTATCCCGATTACAACATATCAATAGCTTATTTTTGCTTAGTTCAAGACAACTCTGCGCAGTCTAAGGGACCGGCGTAGAACCAGTAGAAAGAAAGCACTAGTTCGAATCCGGAATGTGCAATTTTTTTTCCCCCTTTTTTTTTTCTCCATTGTTTTACATATTTTTCATTTTTTTGTGCTAATTACTCCGGTAATTGCACAACCGTGACGACCGTTGATTGTTTAGTTAAAATGACTAAAGACAACTTAAAATCTCATTAAAAAGTATCCTAATTACCATAAGTGATTAAATATGGATTCCTATTGTCCCGCAACACCTTCAATACATATTCTTGTCCCCATTTTGAAAACTGAAATATTAATAAATGAATTGTGGCACCTTTGTTAAGTCAATCAAAGGTATCAACTTACTATAGGTTACTGAAATGGTCTGCGAGCCTTTCAGAGCCAAAATTGCGTCTCTTATTGTCCCGCAATACCTTCAATACAATTTTTCTATTATATTTTGATTGCTGAAATATTAATAAATGAATTGCGGCACCTTTGTTAAGTCAATCAAAGGTATCAACTTACTATAGGTTACTGAAAAGGACAGAGAGTCTTTCACAGCCAAAATGGCGTCTCCTAGGTGATTATGAATTGAATAAGGTTAATTATGCAGCATAAAAGTATCACAGAAGCATCCTTTGAGTGATAAAAACAATGAAATATGACAAATATGAAGAAAATAAAAATTATTAACTTGAGAAAAAAATTGCAACATCCGTGACTCGAACCCGTGCATTCTACTTACTGGTTCTACACCAGTCCATTAGAGCAAACTGACATGTAGAAAACTAGTAGGAAAATAGTTCATTTACATTTTGAAATTGGAATAAATTTCAATTTTTTAAATTAATTGATTGAAATGATTTGAAGCATCACAATGAATCCGATCAAAATGATCAGAAACAAAGAACTTCTTTCAATTCAATAAGAAATAGAAATAGTATCCCGATTAAAACATATCAATCGCTTATTTTTGCTTTGTTCAAGACAACTCTGCGCAGTCCAAGGGACCGGCGTAGAACCAGTAGAAAGAAAGAACTGGTTCGAATCCGGAATGTGCAATTTTTTTTCCCATTTTTTTTTCTCCATTGTTTTACATATTTTTGCATTTTTTATTGTGCTAATTACTCCGGTAATTGCACAACCGTGACGACCGTTGATTGTTTAGTTAAAATGACTAAAGACAACTTAAAATCTCATTAAAAAGTATCCTAATTACCATAAGTGATTAAATATGGATTGCTATTGTCCCGCAACACCTTCAATACATATTCTTGTCCCCATTTTGAAAACTGAAATATTAATAAATGAATTGTGGCACCTTTGATAAGTCAATCAAAGGTATCAACTTACTATAGGTTACTGAAATGGTCTGTGAGCCTTTCAGAGCCAAAATTGCGTCTCTTATTGTCCCACAATACCTTCAATACAATTTTTCTATCATATTTTGATTGCTGAAATATTAATAAATGATTTGCGGCAGCTTTGTAACGTCAATCAAAGATATTAACTTACTGTAGGTTACTGAAAAGGACAGAGAGTCTTTCACAGCCAAAATGGCGTCTCCTAGGTGATTATGAATTGAATAAGATTAATTATGCAGCATAAAAGTATCACAGAAGCATCCTTTGAGTGATAAAAACAATGAAATATGACAAATATGGAGAAAATAAAAATTATTAAATTGAGAAAAAAATTGCAACATCCGTGACTCGAACCTGTGCATTCTACTTACTGGTTCTACACCAGTCCATCAGAGCACACTGACATGTTGAAAACTAGTAGGAAAATAGTTCATTTACATTTTGAAATTGGAATAAATTTCAATTTTTTAAATGAATTGATTGAAATGATTTGAAGCATCACAATGAATCCGATCAAAATGATCAGGAACAAAGAACTTCTTCCAATTCAATAAGAAATAGAAATAGTATCCCGATTACAACATATCAATCGCTTATTTTTGCTTAGTTCAAGACAACTCTGCGCAGTCTAAGGGACCGGCGTAGAACCAGTAGAAAGAAAGAACTGGTTCGAATCCGGAATGTGCAATTTTTTTTCCCATTTTTTTTTCTCCATTGTTTTACATATTTTTTCATTTTTTATTGTGCTAATTACTCCGGTAATTGCACAACCGTGACGACCGTTGATTGTTTAGTTAAAATGACTAAAGACAACTTAAAATCTCATTAAAAAGTATCCTAATTACCATAAGTGATTAAATATGGATTGCTATTGTCCCGCAACACCTTCAATACATATTCTTGTCCCCATTTTGAAAACTGAAATATTAATAAATGAATTGTGGCACCTTTGTTAAGTCAATCAAAGGTATCAACTTACTATAGGATACTGAAATGGTCTGTGAGCCTTTCAGAGCGAAAAGTGCGTCTCTTATTGTCCCGCAATACCTTCAATACAACTTTTCTATCATATTTTGATTGCTGAAATATTTATAAATGAATTGCGGCACCTTTGTTAAGTCAATCAAAGGTATCAACTTACTATAGGTTACTGAAATGGTCTGCGAGCCTCCTTTCAGAGCCAAAATTTCGTCTCTTATTGTCCCGCAATACCTTCAATACAATTTTTCTATCATATTTTGATTGCTGAAATATTAATAAATGATTTGCGGCAGCTTTGGAACGTCAATCAAAGATATTAACTTACTATAGGTTACTGAAAAGGACAGAGAGTCTTTCACAGCCAAAATGGCGTCTCCTAGGTGATTACGAATTGAATAAGGTAAATTATGCAGCATAAAAGTATCACAGAAGCATCCTTTGAGTGATAAAAACAATGAAATATGACAAATATGAAGAAAATAAAAATTAATAAATTGAGAAAAAAATTGCAACATCCGTGACTCGAACCCGTGCTCTCTACTTACTGGTTCTACACCAGTCCATCAGAGCACACTGACATGTTGAAAACTAGTAGGAAAATAGTTCATTTACATTTTGAAATTGGAATAAATTTCAATTTTTTAAATGAATTGATTGAAATGATTTGAAGCATCAAAATGAATCCGATCAAAATGATCAGAAACAAAGAACTTCTTTCAATTCAATAAGAAATAGAAATAGTATCCCGATTAAAACATATCAATCGCTTATTTTTGCTTTGTTCAAGACAACTCTGCGCAGTCCAAGGGACCGGCGTAGAACCAGTAGAAAGAAAGCACTGGTTCGAATCCGGAATGTGTATTTTTTTTTCTATTTTTTTTCTCCATTGTTTTACATATTTTTGCATTTTTTATTGTGCTAATTACTCCGGTAATTGCACAACCGTGACGACCGTTGATTGTTTAGTTAAAATGACTAAAGACAACTTAAAATCTCATTAAAAAGTATCCTAATTACCATAAGTGATTAAATATGGATTGCTATTGTCCCGCAACACCTTCAATACATATTCTTGTCCCCATTTTGAAAACTGAAATATTAATAAATGAATTGTGGCACCTTTGATAAGTCAATCAAAGGTATCAACTTACTATAGGTTACTGAAATGGTCTGTGAGCCTTTCAGAGCCAAAATTGCGTCTCTTATTGTCCCACAATACCTTCAATACAATTTTTCTATCATATTTTGATTGCTGAAATATTAATAAATGATTTGCGGCAGCTTTGTAACGTCAATCAAAGATATTAACTTACTGTAGGTTACTGAAAAGGACAGAGAGTCTTTCACAGCCAAAATGGCGTCTCCTAGGTGATTATGAATTGAATAAGATTAATTATGCAGCATAAAAGTATCACAGAAGCATCCTTTGAGTGATAAAAACAATGAAATATGACAAATATGAAGAAAATAAAAATTATTAAATTGAGAAAAAAATTGCAACATCCGTGACTCGAACCTGTGCATTCTACTTACTGGTTCTACACCAGTCCATCAGAGCACACTGACATGTTGAAAACTAGTAGGAAAATAGTTCATTTACATTTTGAAATTGGAATAAATTTCAATTTTTTAAATGAATTGATTGAAATGATTTGAAGCATCACAATGAATCCGATCAAAATGATCAGGAACAAAGAACTTCTTCCAATTCAATAAGAAATAGAAATAGTATCCCGATTACAACATATCAATCGCTTATTTTTGCTTAGTTCAAGACAACTCTGCGCAGTCTAAGGGACCGGCGTAGAACCAGTAGAAAGAAAGAACTGGTTCGAATCCGGAATGTGCAATTTTTTTTCCCATTTTTTTTTCTCCATTGTTTTACATATTTTTGCATTTTTTATTGTGCTAATTACTCCGGTAATTGCACAACCGTGACGACCGTTGATTGTTTAGTTAAAATGACTAAAGACAACTTAAAATCTCATTAAAAAGTATCCTAATTACCATAAGTGATTAAATATGGATTGCTATTGTCCCGCAACACCTTCAATACATATTCTTGTCCCCATTTTGAAAACTGAAATATTAATAAATGAATTGTGGCACCTTTGTTAAGTCAATCAAAGGTATCAACTTACTATAGGATACTGAAATGGTCTGTGAGCCTTTCAGAGCGAAAAGTGCGTCTCTTATTGTCTCGCAATACCTTCAATACAACTTTTCTATCATATTTTGATTGCTGAAATATTTATAAATGAATTGCGGCACCTTTGTTAAGTCAATCAAAGGTATCAACTTACTATAGGTTACTGAAATGGTCTGCGAGCCTCCTTTCAGAGCCAAAATTTCGTCTCTTATTGTCCCGCAATACCTTCAATACAATTTTTCTATCATATTTTGATTGCTGAAATATTAATAAATGATTTGCGGCAGCTTTGGAACGTCAATCAAAGATATTAACTTACTATAGGTTACTGAAAAGGACAGAGAGTCTTTCACAGCCAAAATGGCGTCTCCTAGGTGATTACGAATTGAATAAGGTAAATTATGCAGCATAAAAGTATCACAGAAGCATCCTTTGAGTGATAAAAACAATGAAATATGACAAATATGAAGAAAATAAAAATTAATAAATTGAGAAAAAAATTGCAACATCCGTGACTCGAACCCGTGCTCTCTACTTACTGGTTCTACACCAGTCCATCAGAGCACACTGACATGTTGAAAACTAGTAGGAAAATAGTTCATTTACATTTTGAAATTGGAATAAATTTCAATTTTTTAAATGAATTGATTGAAATGATTTGAAGCATCAAAATGAATCCGATCAAAATGATCAGAAACAAAGAACTTCTTTCAATTCAATAAGAAATAGAAATAGTATCCCGATTACAACATATCCTTTGCTTATTTTTCCTTAGTTCAAGACAACTCTGCGCAGTCTAAGGGACCGGCGTAGAACCAGTAGAAAGAAAGCACTGGTTCGAATCCGGAATGAGCAATTTTTTTTCCCCATTTATTTTTCTCCATTGTTTTACATATTTTTCATTTTTTATTGTGCTAATTACTCCGGTAATTGCACAACCGTGACGTCCGTTTATTTGTTCAGTTAAAATGACTAAAGACAACTTAAAATCTCATTAAAAAGTATCCTAATTACCATAAGTGATTAAATATGGATTCCTATTGTCCCGCAACACCTTCAATACTTATTCTTGTCCCCATTTTGAAAACTGAAATATTAATAAATGAATTGTGGCACCTTTGATAAGTCAATCAAAGGTATCAACTTACTATAGGTTACTGAAATGGTCTGTGAGCCTTTCAGAGCCAAAATTGCGTCTCTTATTGTCCCACAATACCTTTAATACAATTTTTCTATCATATTTTGATTGCTGAAATATTAATAAATGATTTGCGGCAGCTTTGTAACGTCAATCAAAGATATTAACTTACTGTAGGTTACTTAAAAGGACAGAGAGTCTTTCACAGCCAAAATGGCGTCTCCTAGGTGATTATGAATTGAAAAAGGTTAATTATGCAGCATAAAAGTATCACTGAAGCATCCTTTGAGTGATAAACACAATGAAATATG
Organism: Luidia sarsii; assembly: GCA_949987565.1. Classification (NCBI taxonomy): domain Eukaryota; kingdom Metazoa; phylum Echinodermata; class Asteroidea; order Paxillosida; family Luidiidae; genus Luidia; species Luidia sarsii. The sequence goes on along the minus strand of OX465108.1, from coordinate 11,372,892 downwards.
AAAAATATGAAGAAAATATAAATTAATAAATTGAGAAAAAAAACCGCAACATCCGTGACTCGAACCCGTGCTCTCTACTTACTGGTTCTACGCCAGTCACTCAGAGCACAATGAGATGTTGAAAACTAGTAGGAAAATAGTTCATTTACATTTTGAAATTGGAATGAATTCCAATTTTTTAAATGAATTGATTGAAATGATTTGAAGCATCACAATGAATCCGATCAAAATGATCAGAAACAAAGAACTTCGATCAATTCAATAAGAACTAGAAATAGTATCCCGATTACAACATATCAATCGCTTATTTTTGCTTTGTTCAAGACAACTCTGCGCAGTCTAAGGGACCGGCGTAGAACCAGTAGAAAGAAAGCACTGGTTCGAATCCGGAATGTTAAATTTTTTTTCCCCATTTTTTTTTCTCCATTGTTTTACATATTTTTCATTTTTTATTGTGCTAATTACTCCGGTAATTGCACAACCGTGACGTCCGTTGATTGTTTAGTTAAAATGACTAAAGACAACTTAAAATCTCATTAAAAAGTATCCCAATTACCATAAGTGATTAAATATGGATTCCTATTGTCCCGCAACACCTTCAATACATATTCTTGTCCCCATTTTGAAAACTGAAATATTAATAAATGAATTGTGGCACCTTTGTTAAGTCAATCAAAGGTATCAACTTACTATAGGATACTGAAATGGTCTGCGAGCCTTTCAGAGCCAAAAGTGCGTCTCTTATTGTCCCGCAATACCTTCAATACAACTTTTCTATCATATTTTGATTGCTGAAATATTTATAAATGAATTGCGGCACCTTTGTTAGGTCAATCAAAGGTATCAACTCACTATAGGTTACTGAAATGGTCTGCGAGCCTTTTTAGAGCCAAAATTGCGTCTCTTATTGTCCCGCAATACCTTCAATACAATTTTTTTATCATATTTTGATTGCTGAAATATTAATAAATGAATTGCGGCAGCTTTGTTACGTCAATCAAAGATATTAACTAACTATAGGTTACTGAAGAGGACAGAGAGTCTTTCACAGCCAAAATGGCGTCTCCTAGGTGATTATGAATTGAATAAGGTTAATTATGCAGCATAAAAGTATCACAGAAGCATCCTTTGAGTGATAAAAACAATGAAATATGACAAATATGAAGAAAATAAAAATTAATAAATTGAGAAAAAAAATTGCAACATCCGTGACTCGAACCCGTGCATTCTACTTACTGGTTCTACACCAGTCCATTAGAGCACACTGACATGTTGAAAACTAGTAGGAAAATAGTTCATTTACATTTTGAAATTGGAATAAATTTCAATTTTTTAAATGAATTGATTGAAATGATTTGAAGCATCACAATGAATCCGATCAAAATGATCAGAAACAAAGAACTTCTTTCAATTCAATAAGAAATAGAAATAGTATCCCGATTACAACATATCAATCGCTTATTTTAGCTTAGTTCAAGACAACTCTGCGCAGTCTAAGGGACCGGCGTAGAACCATTAGAACGAAACAACTGGTTCGAATCCGGAATGTGCAATTTTTTTCCCATTTTTTTTTCTCCATTGTTTTACATATTTTTCATTTTTTATTGTGCTAATTACTCCGGTAATTGCACAACCGTGACGACCGTTGATTGTTTAGTTAAAATGACTAAAGACAACTTAAAATCTCATTAAAAAGTATCCTAATTACCATCAGTGATTAAATATGGATTGCTATTGTCCCGCAACACCTTTAATACATATTCTTGTCCCCATTTTGAAAACTGAAATATTAATAAATGAATTGTGGCACCTTTGATAAGTCAATCAAAGTATCAACTTACTATAGGATACTGAAATGGTCTGCGAGCCTTTCAGAGCCAAAAGTGCGTCTCTTATTGTCCCGCAATACCTTCAATACAACTTTTCTATCATATTTTGATTGCTGAAATATTTATAAATGAATTGCGGCACCTTTGTTAAGTCAATCAAAGGTATCAACTTACTATAGGTTACTGAAATGGTCTGCGAGCCTTTCAGAGCCAAAATTTCGTCTCTTATTGTCCCGCAATACCTTCAATACAATTTTTCTATCATATTTTGATTGCTGAAATATTAATAAATAAATTGCGGCAGCTTTGTTACGTCAATCAAAGATATTAACTTACTATAGGTTACTGAAAAGGACAGAGAGTCTTTCACAGCCAAAATGGCGTCTCCTAGGTGATTACGAATTGAATAAGGTTAATTATGCAGCATAAAAGTATCACAGAAGCATCCTTTGAGTGATAAAAACAATGAAATATGACAAATATGAAGAAAATAAAAATTAATAAATTGAGAAAAAAATTGCAACATCCGTAACTCGAACCCGTGCTTTCTACTTACTGGTTCTACACCAGTCCATCAGAGCACACTGACATGTTGAAAACTAGTAGGAAAATAGTTCATTTACATTTTGAAATTGGAATAAATTTCAATTTTTTAAATGAATTGATTGAAATGATTTGAAGCATCAAAATGAATCCGATCAAAATGATCAGAAACAAAGAACTTCTTTCAATTCAATAAGAAATAGAAATAGTATCCCGATTACAACATATCCTTTGCTTATTTTTCCTTAGTTCAAGACAACTCTGCGCAGTCTAAGGGACCGGCGTAGAACCAGTAGAAAGAAAGCACTGGTTCGAATCCGGAATGAGCAAATTTTTTTCCCCATTGATTTTTCTCCATTGTTTTACATATTTTTCATTTTTTCTTGTGCTAATTACTCCGGTAATTGCACAACCGGGACGTCCGTTTATTTGTTCAGTTAAAATGACTAAAGACAACTTAAAATCTCATTAAAAAGTATCCTAATTACCATAAGTGATTAAATATGGATTCCTATTGTCCCGCAACACCTTCAATACATATTCTTGTCCCCATTTTGAAAACTGAAATATTAATAAATGAATTGTGGCACCTTTGTTAAGTCAATCAAAGGTATCAACTTACTATAGGATACTGAAATGGTCTGCGAGCCTTTCAGAGCCAAAAGTGCGTCTCTTATTGTCCCGCAATACCTTCAATACAACTTTTCTATCATATTTTGATTGCTGAAATATTTATAAATGAATTGCGGCACCTTTGTTAGGTCAATCAAAGGTATCAACTCACTATAGGTTACTGAAATGGTCTGCGAGCCTTTTTAGAGCCAAAATTGCGTCTCTTATTGTCCCGCAATACCTTCAATACAATTTTTTTATCATATTTTGATTGCTGAAATATTAATAAATGAATTGCGGCAGCTTTGTTACGTCAATCAAAGATATTAACTAACTATAGGTTACTGAAGAGGACAGAGAGTCTTTCACAGCCAAAATGGCGTCTCCTAGGTGATTATGAATTGAATAAGGTTAATTATGCAGCATAAAAGTATCACAGAAGCATCCTTTGAGTGATAAAAACAATGAAATATGACAAATATGAAGAAAAAAAAAATTAATAAATTGAGAAAAAAAAATTGCAACATCCGTGACTCGAACCCGTGCATTCTACTTACTGGTTCTACACCAGTCCATTAGAGCACACTGACATGTTGAAAACTAGTAGGAAAATAGTTCATTTACATTTTGAAATTGGAATAAATTTCAATTTTTTAAATGAATTGATTGAAATGATTTGAAGCATCACAATGAATCCGATCAAAATGATCAGAAACAAAGAACTTCTTTCAATTCAATAAGAAATAGAAATAGTATCCCGATTACAACATATCAATCGCTTATTTTTGCTTAGTTCAAGACAACTCTGCGCAGTCTAAGGGACCGGCGTAGAACCATTAGAACGAAACAACTGGTTCGAATCCGGAATGTGCAATTTTTTTCCCATTTTTTTTTCTCCATTGTTTTACATATTTTTCATTTTTTATTGTGCTAATTACTCCGGTAATTGCACAACCGTGACGACCGTTGATTGTTTAGTTAAAATGACTAAAGACAACTTAAAATCTCATTAAAAAGTATCCTAATTACCATCAGTGATTAAATATGGATTGCTATTGTCCCGCAACACCTTTAATACATATTCTTGTCCCCATTTTGAAAACTGAAATATTAATAAATGAATTGTGGCACCTTTGATAAGTCAATCAAAGTATCAACTTACTATAGGATACTGAAATGGTCTGCGAGCCTTTCAGAGCCAAAAGTGCGTCTCTTATTGTCCCGCAATACCTTCAATACAACTTTTCTATCATATTTTGATTGCTGAAATATTTATAAATGAATTGCGGCACCTTTGTTAAGTCAATCAAAGGTATCAACTTACTATAGGTTACTGAAATGGTCTGCGAGCCTTTCAGAGCCAAAATTTCGTCTCTTATTGTCCCGCAATACCTTCAATACAATTTTTCTATCATATTTTGATTGCTGAAATATTAATAAATAAATTGCGGCAGCTTTGTTACGTCAATCAAAGATATTAACTTACTATAGGTTACTGAAAAGGACAGAGAGTCTTTCACAGCCAAAATGGCGTCTCCTAGGTGATTACGAATTGAATAAGGTTAATTATGCAGCATAAAAGTATCACAGAAGCATCCTTTGAGTGATAAAAACAATGAAATATGACAAATATGAAGAAAATAAAAATTAATAAATTGAGAAAAAAATTGCAACATCCGTAACTCGAACCCGTGCTTTCTACTTACTGGTTCTACACCAGTCCATCAGAGCACACTGACATGTTGAAAACTAGTAGGAAAATAGTTCATTTACATTTTGAAATTGGAATAAATTTCAATTTTTTAAATGAATTGATTGAAATGATTTGAAGCATCAAAATGAATCCGATCAAAATGATCAGAAACAAAGAACTTCTTTCAATTCAATAAGAAATAGAAATAGTATCCCGATTACAACATATCCTTTGCTTATTTTTCCTTAGTTCAAGACAACTCTGCGCAGTCTAAGGGACCGGCGTAGAACCAGTAGAAAGAAAGCACTGGTTCGAATCCGGAATGAGCAAATTTTTTTCCCCATTGATTTTTCTCCATTGTTTTACATATTTTTCATTTTTTCTTGTGCTAATTACTCCGGTAATTGCACAACCGGGACGTCCGTTTATTTGTTCAGTTAAAATGACTAAAGACAACTTAAAATCTCATTAAAAAGTATCCTAATTACCATAAGTGATTAAATATGGATTCCTATTGTCCCGCAACACCTTCAATACATATTCTTGTCCCCATTTTGAAAACTGAAATATTAATAAATGAATTGTGGCACCTTTGTTAAGTCAATCAAAGGTATCAACTTACTATAGGATACTGAAATGGTCTGCGAGCCTTTCAGAGCCAAAAGTGCGTCTCTTATTGTCCCGCAATACCTTCAATACAACTTTTCTATCATATTTTGATTGCTGAAATATTTATAAATGAATTGCGGCACCATTGTTAAGTCAATCAAAGGTATCAACTTACTATAGGTTACTGAAATGGTCTGCGAGCCTTTCAGAGCCAAAATTTCGTCTCTTATTGTCCCGCAATACCTTCAATACAATTTTTCTATCATATTTTGATTGCTGAAATATTAATAAATGAATTGCGGCAGCTTTGTTACGTCAATCAAAGATATTAACTTACTATAGGTTACTGAAAAGGACAGAGAGTCTTTCACAGCCAAAATGGCGTCTCCTAGGTGATTACGAATTGAATAAGGTTAATTATGCAGCATAAAAGTATCACAGAAGCATCCTTTGAGTGATAAAAACAATGAAATATGACAAATATGAAGAAAATAAAAATTAATAAATTGAGAAAAAATTGCAACATCCGTGACTCGAACCCGTGCTTTCTACTTACTGGTTCTACACCAGTCCATCAGAGCACACCGACATGTTGAAAACCTGTAGGAAAATAGTTCATTTACATTTTGAAATTGGAATAAATTTCAATTTTTTAAATGAATTGATTGAAATGATTTGAAGCATCACAATGAATCCGATCAAAATGATCAGAAACAAAGAACTTCTTTCAATTCAATAATCAATAGAAATAGTATCCCGATTACAACATATCAATAGCTTATTTTTGCTTAGTTCAAGACAACTCTGCGCAGTCTAAGGGACCGGCGTAGAACCAGTAGAAAGAAAGCACTAGTTCGAATCCGGAATGTGCAATTTTTTTTCCCCCTTTTTTTTTTCTCCATTGTTTTACATATTTTTCATTTTTTTGTGCTAATTACTCCGGTAATTGCACAACCGTGACGACCGTTGATTGTTTAGTTAAAATGACTAAAGACAACTTAAAATCTCATTAAAAAGTATCCTAATTACCATAAGTGATTAAATATGGATTCCTATTGTCCCGCAACACCTTCAATACATATTCTTGTCCCCATTTTGAAAACTGAAATATTAATAAATGAATTGTGGCACCTTTGTTAAGTCAATCAAAGGTATCAACTTACTATAGGTTACTGAAATGGTCTGCGAGCCTTTCAGAGCCAAAATTGCGTCTCTTATTGTCCCGCAATACCTTCAATACAATTTTTCTATTATATTTTGATTGCTGAAATATTAATAAATGAATTGCGGCACCTTTGTTAAGTCAATCAAAGGTATCAACTTACTATAGGTTACTGAAAAGGACAGAGAGTCTTTCACAGCCAAAATGGCGTCTCCTAGGTGATTATGAATTGAATAAGGTTAATTATGCAGCATAAAAGTATCACAGAAGCATCCTTTGAGTGATAAAAACAATGAAATATGACAAATATGAAGAAAATAAAAATTATTAACTTGAGAAAAAAATTGCAACATCCGTGACTCGAACCCGTGCATTCTACTTACTGGTTCTACACCAGTCCATTAGAGCAAACTGACATGTAGAAAACTAGTAGGAAAATAGTTCATTTACATTTTGAAATTGGAATAAATTTCAATTTTTTAAATTAATTGATTGAAATGATTTGAAGCATCACAATGAATCCGATCAAAATGATCAGAAACAAAGAACTTCTTTCAATTCAATAAGAAATAGAAATAGTATCCCGATTAAAACATATCAATCGCTTATTTTTGCTTTGTTCAAGACAACTCTGCGCAGTCCAAGGGACCGGCGTAGAACCAGTAGAAAGAAAGCACTGGTTCGAATCCGGAATGTGTATTTTTTTTTCTATTTTTTTTCTCAATTGTTTTACATATTTTTAATTTTTTATTGTGCTAATTACTCCGGTAATTGCACAACCGTGACGTCCGTTGATTGTTTAGTTAAAATGACTAAAGACAACTTAAAATCTCATTAAAAAGTATCCTAATTACCATAGGTGATTAAATATGGATTGCTATTGTCCCGCAACACCTTCAATACATATTCTTGTCCCCATTTTGAAAACTGAAATATTAATAAATGAATTGTGGCACCTTTGATAAGTCAATCAAAGTATCAACTTACTATAGGATACTGAAATGGTCTGCGAGCCTTTCAGAGCCAAAAGTGCGTCTCTTATTGTCCCGCAATACCTTCAATACAACTTTTCTATCATATTTTGATTGCTGAAATATTTATAAATGAATTGCGGCACCTTTGTTACGTCAATCAAAGATATTAACTTACTATAGGTTACTGAAGAGGACAGAGAGTCTTTCACAGCCAAAATGGCGTCTCCTAGGTGATTATGAACTGAATAAGATTAATTATGCAGCATAAAAGTATCACAGAAGCATCCTTTGAGTGATAAAAACAATGAAATATGACAAATATGAAGAATTTTTTTTTATTAAATTGAGAAAAAAATTGCAACATCCGTGACTCGAACCCGTGCATTCTACTTACTGGTTCTACACCAGTCCATTAGAGCACACTGACATGTTCAAAACTAGTAGGAAAATAGTTCATTTACATTTTGAAATTGGAATAAATTTCAATTTTTTAAATGAATTGATTGAAATGATTTGAAGCATCACAATGAATCCGATCAAAATGATCAGAAACAAAGAACTTCTTTCAATTCAATAATCAATAGAAATAGTATCCCGATTAAAACATATCAATCGCTTATTTTTGCTTTGTTCAAGACAACTCTGCGCAGTCCAAGGGACCGGCGTAGAACCAGTAGAAAGAAAGCACTGGTTCGAATCCGGAATGTGTATTTTTTTTCCCATTTTTTTTTCTCCATTGTTTTACATATTTTTCATTTTTTATTGTGCTAATTACTCCGGTAATTGCACAACCGTGACGTCCGTTGATTGTTTAGTTAAAATGACTAAAGACAACTTAAAATCTCATTAAAAAGTATCCTAATTACCATAAGTGATTAAATATGGATTGCTATTGTCCCGCAACACCTTCAATACATATTCTTGTCCCCATTTTGAAAACTGAAATATTAATAAATGAATTGTGGCACCTTTGTTAAGTCAATCAAAGGTATCAACTTACTATAGGTTACTGAAATGGTCTGCGAGCCTTTCAGAGCCAAAATTGCGTCTCTTATTGTCCCGCAATACCTTCAATACAATTTTTCTATTATATTTTGATTGCTGAAATATTAATAAATGAATTGCGGCCCCTTTGTTAAGTCAATCAAAGGTATCAACTTACTATAGGTTACTGAAAAGGACAGAGAGTCTTTCACAGCCAAAATGGCGTCTCCTAGGTGATTATGAATTGAATAAGGTTAATTATGCAGCATAAAAGTATCACAGAAGCATCCTTTGAGTGATAAAAACAATGAAATATGACAAATATGAAGAAAATAAAAATTATTAACTTGAGAAAAAAATTGCAACATCCGTGACTCGAACCCGTGCATTCTACTTACTGGTTCTACACCAGTCCATTAGAGCAAACTGACATGTAGAAAACTAGTAGGAAAATAGTTCATTTACATTTTGAAATTGGAATAAATTTCAATTTTTTAAATTAATTGATTGAAATGATTTGAAGCATCACAATGAATCCGATCAAAATGATCAGAAACAAAGAACTTCTTTCAATTCAATAAGAAATAGAAATAGTATCCCGATTAAAACATATCAATCGCTTATTTTTGCTTTGTTCAAGACAACTCTGCGCAGTCCAAGGGACCGGCGTAGAACCAGTAGAAAGAAAGCACTGGTTCGAATCCGGAATGTGTATTTTTTTTTCAATTTTTTTTCTCCATTGTTTTACATATTTTTCATTTTTTATTGTGCTAATTACTCCGGTAATTGCACAACCGTGACGTCCGTTGATTGTTTAGTTAAAATGACTAAAGACAACTTAAAATCTCATTAAAAAGTATCCTAATTACCATAGGTGATTAAATATGGATTGCTATTGTCCCGCAACACCTTCAATACATATTCTTGTCCCCATTTTGAAAACTGAAATATTAATAAATGAATTGTGGCACCTTTGTTAAGTCAATCAAAGGTATCAACTTACTATAGGATACTGAAATGGTCTGCGAGCCTTTCAGAGCCAAAAGTGCGTCTCTTATTGTCCCGCAATACCTTCAATACAACTTTTCTATCATATTTTGATTGCTGAAATATTTATAAATGAATTGCGGCACCTTTGTTAGGTCAACCAAAGGTATCAACTCACTATAGGTTACTGAAATGGTCTGCGAGCCTTTTAAGAGCCAAAATTGCGTCTCTTATTGTCCCGCAATACCTTCAATACAATTTTTCTATCATATTTTGATTGCTGAAATATTAATAAATGAATTGCGGCAGCTTTGTTACGTCAATCAAAGATATTAACTAACTATAGGTTACTGAAGAGGACAGAGAGTCTTTCACAGCCAAAGTGGCGTCTCCTAGGTGATTATGAATTGAATAAGGTTAATTATGCAGCATAAAAGTATCACAGAAGCATCCTTTTAGTGATAAAAACAATGAAATATGACAAATATGAAGAAAATAAAAATTAATAAATTGAGAAAAAAATTGCAACATCCGTGACTCGAACCCGTGCATTCTACTTACTGGTTCTACACCAGTCCATCAGAGCACACCGACATGTTGAAAACCTGTAGAAAAAAAGTTCATTTACATTTTGAAATTGGAATAAATTTCAATTTTTTAAATGAATTGATTGAAATGATTTGAAGCATCACAATGAATCCGATCAAAATGATCAGAAACAAAGAACTTCTTTCAATTCAATAATCAATAGAAATAGTATCCCGATTAAAACATATCAATCGCTTATTTTTGCTTTGTTCAAGACAACTCTGCGCAGTCCAAGGGACCGGCGTAGAACCAGTAGAAAGAAAGCACTGGTTCGAATCCGGAATGTGTATTTTTTTTCCCATTTTTTTTTCTCCATTGTTTTACATATTTTTCATTTTTTATTGTGCTAATTACTCCGGTAATTGCACAACCGTGACGTCCGTTGATTGTTTAGTTAAAATGACTAAAGACAACTTAAAATCTCATTAAAAAGTATCCTAATTACCATAAGTGATTAAATATGGATTGCTATTGTCCCGCAACACCTTCAATACATATTCTTGTCCCCATTTTGAAAACTGAATTATTAATAAATGAATTGTGGCACCTTTGTTAAGTCAATCAAAGGTATCAACTTACTATAGGTTACTGAAATGGTCTGCGAGCCTTTCAGAGCCAAAATTGCGTCTCTTATTGTCCCGCAATACCTTCAATACAATTTTTCTATTATATTTTGATTGCTGAAATATTAATAAATGAATTGCGGCACCTTTGTTAAGTCAATCAAAGGTATCAACTTACTATAGGTTACTGAAAAGGACAGAGAGTCTTTCACAGCCAAAATGGCGTCTCCTAGGTGATTATGAATTGAATAAGGTTAATTATGCAGCATAAAAGTATCACAGAAGCATCCTTTGAGTGATAAAAACAATGAAATATGACAAATATGAAGAAAATAAAAATTATTAACTTGAGAAAAAAATTGCAACATCCGTGACTCGAACCCGTGCATTCTACTTACTGGTTCTACACCAGTCCATTAGAGCAAACTGACATGTAGAAAACTAGTAGGAAAATAGTTCATTTACATTTTGAAATTGGAATAAATTTCAATTTTTTAAATTAATTGATTGAAATGATTTGAAGCATCACAATGAATCCGATCAAAATGATCAGAAACAAAGAACTTCTTTCAATTCAATAAGAAATAGAAATAGTATCCCGATTAAAACATATCAATCGCTTATTTTTGCTTTGTTCAAGACAACTCTGCGCAGTCCAAGGGACCGGCGTAGAACCAGTAGAAAGAAAGCACTGGTTCGAATCCGGAATGTGTATTTTTTTTTCAATTTTTTTTCTCCATTGTTTTACATATTTTTCATTTTTTATTGTGCTAATTACTCCGGTAATTGCACAACCGTGACGTCCGTTGATTGTTTAGTTAAAATGACTAAAGACAACTTAAAATCTCATTAAAAAGTATCCTAATTACCATAGGTGATTAAATATGGATTGCTATTGTCCCGCAACACCTTCAATACATATTCTTGTCCCCATTTTGAAAACTGAAATATTAATAAATGAATTGTGGCACCTTTGATAAGTCAATCAAAGTATCAACTTACTATAGGATACTGAAATGGTCTGCGAGCCTTTCAGAGCCAAAAGTGCGTCTCTTATTGTCCCGCAATACCTTCAATACAACTTTTCTATCATATTTTGATTGCTGAAATATTTATAAATGAATTGCGGCACCTTTGTTACGTCAATCAAAGATATTAACTTACTATAGGTTACTGAAGAGGACAGAGAGTCTTTCACAGCCAAAATGGCGTCTCCTAGGTGATTATGAACTGAATAAGATTAATTATGCAGCATAAAAGTATCACAGAAGCATCCTTTGAGTGATAAAAACAATGAAATATGACAAATATGAAGAAAATAAAAATTATTAAATTGAGAAAAAAATTGCAACATCCGTGACTCGAACCCGTGCATTCTACTTACTGGTTCTACACCAGTCCATTAGAGCACACTGACATGTTGAAAACTAGTAGGAAAATAGTTCATTTACATTTTGAAATTGGAATAAATTTCAATTTTTTAAATGAATTGATTGAAATGATTTGAAGCATCACAATGAATTTGATCAAAATGATCAGGAACAAAGAACTTCTTTCAATTCAATAAGAAATAGAAATAGTATCCCGATTACAACATATCAATCGATTATTTTGCTTAGTTCAAGACAACTCTGCGCAGTCTAAGGGACCGGCGTAGAACCAGTAGAAAGAAAGAACTGGTTCGAATCCGGAATGTTCAATTTTTTTTCCCATTTTTTTTTCTCCATTGTTTTACATGTTTTTCATTTTTTATTGTGCTAATTACTCCGGTAATTGCACAACCATGACGTCCGTTGATTGTTTAGTTAAAATGACTAAAGACAACTTAAAATCTCATTAAAAAGTATCCTAATTACCATAGGTGATTAAATATGGATTGCTATTGTCCCGCAACACCTTCAATACATATTCTTGTCCCCATTTTGAAAACTGAAATATTAATAAATGAATTGTGGCACCTTTGTTAAGTCAATCAAAGGTATCAACTTACTATAGGATACTGAAATGGTCTGCGAGCCTTTCAGAGCCAAAAGTGCGTCTCTTATTGTCCCGCAATACCTTCAATACAACTTTTCTATCATATTTTGATTGCTGAAATATTTATAAATGAATTGCGGCACCTTTGTTAGGTCAACCAAAGGTATCAACTCACTATAGGTTACTGAAATGGTCTGCGAGCCTTTTAAGAGCCAAAATTGCGTCTCTTATTGTCCCGCAATACCTTCAATACAATTTTTCTATCATATTTTGATTGCTGAAATATTAATAAATGAATTGCGGCAGCTTTGTTACGTCAATCAAAGATATTAACTAACTATAGGTTACTGAAGAGGACAGAGAGTCTTTCACAGCCAAAATGGCGTCTCCTAGGTGATTATGAATTGAATAAGGTTAATTATGCAGCATAAAAGTATCACAGAAGCATCCTTTTAGTGATAAAAACAATGAAATATGACAAATATGAAGAAAATAAAAATTAATAAATTGAGAAAAAAATTGCAACATCCGTGACTCGAACCCGTGCATTCTACTTACTGGTTCTACACCAGTCCATCAGAGCACACCGACATGTTGAAAACCTGTAGAAAAAAAGTTCATTTACATTTTGAAATTGGAATAAATTTCAATTTTTTAAATGAATTGATTGAAATGATTTGAAGCATCACAATGAATCCGATCAAAATGATCAGAAACAAAGAACTTCTTTCAATTCAATAATCAATAGAAATAGTATCCCGATTACAACATATCAATCGCTTATTTTTGCTTAGTTCAAGACAACTCTGCGCAGTCTAAGGGACCGGCGTAGAACCAGTAGAAAGAAAGAACTGGTTCGAATCCGGAATGTGCAATTTTTTTTTCCATTTTTTTTTCTTTCTCCATTGTTTTACATATTTTTCATTTTTTATTGTGCTAATTACTCCGGTAATTGCACAACCGTGACGACCGTTGATTGTTTAGTTAAAATGACTAAAGACAACTTAAAATCTCATTAAAAAGTATCCTAATTACCATAAGTGATTAAATATGGATTGCTATTGTCCCGCAACACCTTCAATACATATTCTTGTCCCCATTTTGAAAACTGAAATATTAATAAATGAATTGTGGCACCTTTGTTAAGTCAATCAAAGGTATCAACTTACTATAGGTTACTGAAATGGTCTGCGAGCCTTTTAGAGCCAAAATTGCGTCTCTTATTGTCCCGCAATACCTTCAATACAATTTTTCTATTATATTTTGATTGCTGAAATATTAATAAATGAATTGCGGCACCTTTGTTAAGTCAATCAAAGGTATCAACTTACTATAGGTTACTGAAAAGGACAGAGAGTCTTTCACAGCCAAAATGGCGTCTCCTAGGTGATTATGAATTGAATAAGGTTAATTATGCAGCATAAAAGTATCACAGAAGCATCCTTTGAGTGATAAAAACAATGAAATATGACAAATATGAAGAAAATAAAAATTATTAACTTGAGAAAAAAATTGCAACATCCGTGACTCGAACCCGTGCATTCTACTTACTGGTTCTACACCAGTCCATTAGAGCAAACTGAAATGTAGAAAACTAGTAGGAAAATAGTTCATTTACATTTTGAAATTGGAATAAATTTCAATTTTTTAAATTAATTGATTGAAATGATTTGAAGCATCACAATGAATCCGATCAAAATGATCAGAAACAAAGAACTTCTTTCAATTCAATAAGAAATAGAAATAGTATCCCGATTAAAACATATCAATCGCTTATTTTTGCTTTGTTCAAGACAACTCTGCGCAGTCCAAGGGACCGGCGTAGAACCAGTAGAAAGAAAGCACTGGTTCGAATCCGGAATGTGTATTTTTTTTTCTATTTTTTTTCTCCATTGTTTTACATATTTTTCATTTTTTATTGTGCTAATTACTCCGGTAATTGCACAACCGTGACGTCCGTTGATTGTTTAGTTAAAATGACTAAAGACAACTTAAAATCTCATTAAAAAGTATCCTAATTACCATAGGTGATTAAATATGGATTGCTATTGTCCCGCAACACCTTCAATACATATTCTTGTCCCCATTTTGAAAACTGAAATATTAATAAATGAATTGTGGCACCTTTGATAAGTCAATCAAAGTATCAACTTACTATAGGATACTGAAATGGTCTGCGAGCCTTTCAGAGCCAAAAGTGCGTCTCTTATTGTCCCGCAATACCTTCAATACAACTTTTCTATCATATTTTGATTGCTGAAATATTTATAAATGAATTGCGGCACCTTTGTTACGTCAATCAAAGATATTAACTTACTATAGGTTACTGAAGAGGACAGAGAGTCTTTCACAGCCAAAATGGCGTCTCCTAGGTGATTATGAACTGAATAAGATTAATTATGCAGCATAAAAGTATCACAGAAGCATCCTTTGAGTGATAAAAACAATGAAATATGACAAATATGAAGAAAATAAAAATTATTAAATTGAGAAAAAAATTGCAACATCCGTGACTCGAACCCGTGCATTCTACTTACTGGTTCTACACCAGTCCATTAGAGCACACTGACATGTTGAAAACTAGTAGGAAAATAGTTCATTTACATTTTGAAATTGGAATAAATTTCAATTTTTTAAATGAATTGATTGAAATGATTTGAAGCATCACAATGAATTTGATCAAAATGATCAGGAACAAAGAACTTCTTTCAATTCAATAAGAAATAGAAATAGTATCCCGATTACAACATATCAATCGATTATTTTGCTTAGTTCAAGACAACTCTGCGCAGTCTAAGGGACCGGCGTAGAACCAGTAGAAAGAAAGAACTGGTTCGAATCCGGAATGTTCAATTTTTTTTCCCATTTTTTTTTCTCCATTGTTTTACATGTTTTTCATTTTTTATTGTGCTAATTACTCCGGTAATTGCACAACCATGACGTCCGTTGATTGTTTAGTTAAAATGACTAAAGACAACTTAAAATCTCATTAAAAAGTATCCTAATTACCATAGGTGATTAAATATGGATTGCTATTGTCCCGCAACACCTTCAATACATATTCTTGTCCCCATTTTGAAAACTGAAATATTAATAAATGAATTGTGGCACCTTTGTTAAGTCAATCAAAGGTATCAACTTACTATAGGTTACTGAAATGGTCTGCGAGCCTTTCAGAGCCAAAATTGCGTCTCTTATTGTCCCGCAATACCTTCAATACAATTTTTCTATTATATTTTGATTGCTGAAATATTAATAAATGAATTGCGGCACCTTTGTTAAGTCAATCAAAGGTATCAACTTACTATAGGTTACTGAAAAGGACAGAGAGTCTTTCACAGCCAAAATGGCGTCTCCTAGGTGATTATGAATTGAATAAGGTTAATTATGCAGCATAAAAGTATCACAGAAGCATCCTTTGAGTGATAAAAACAATGAAATATGACAAATATGAAGAAAATAAAAATTATTAACTTGAGAAAAAAATTGCAACATCCGTGACTCGAACCCGTGCATTCTACTTACTGGTTCTACACCAGTCCATTAGAGCAAACTGAAATGTAGAAAACTAGTAGGAAAATAGTTCATTTACATTTTGAAATTGGAATAAATTTCAATTTTTTAAATTAATTGATTGAAATGATTTGAAGCATCACAATGAATCCGATCAAAATGATCAGAAACAAAGAACTTCTTTCAATTCAATAAGAAATAGAAATAGTATCCCGATTAAAACATATCAATCGCTTATTTTTGCTTTGTTCAAGACAACTCTGCGCAGTCCAAGGGACCGGCGTAGAACCAGTAGAAAGAAAGCACTGGTTCGAATCCGGAATGTGTATTTTTTTTTCTATTTTTTTTCTCCATTGTTTTACATATTTTTAATTTTTTATTGTGCTAATTACTCCGGTAATTGCACAACCGTGACGTCCGTTGATTGTTTAGTTAAAATGACTAAAGACAACTTAAAATCTCATTAAAAAGTATCCTAATTACCATAGGTGATTAAATATGGATTGCTATTGTCCCGCAACACCTTCAATACATATTCTTGTCCCCATTTTGAAAACTGAAATATTAATAAATGAATTGTGGCACCTTTGATAAGTCAATCAAAGTATCAACTTACTATAGGATACTGAAATGGTCTGCGAGCCTTTCAGAGCCAAAAGTGCGTCTCTTATTGTCCCGCAATACCTTCAATACAACTTTTCTATCATATTTTGATTGCTGAAATATTTATAAATGAATTGCGGCACCTTTGTTACGTCAATCAAAGATATTAACTTACTATAGGTTACTGAAGAGGACAGAGAGTCTTTCACAGCCAAAATGGCGTCTCCTAGGTGATTATGAACTGAATAAGATTAATTATGCAGCATAAAAGTATCACAGAAGCATCCTTTGAGTGATAAAAACAATGAAATATGACAAATATGAAGAATTTTTTTTTATTAAATTGAGAAAAAAATTGCAACATCCGTGACTCGAACCCGTGCATTCTACTTACTGGTTCTACACCAGTCCATTAGAGCACACTGACATGTTCAAAACTAGTAGGAAAATAGTTCATTTACATTTTGAAATTGGAATAAATTTCAATTTTTTAAATGAATTGATTGAAATGATTTGAAGCATCACAATGAATCCGATCAAAATGATCAGAAACAAAGAACTTCTTTCAATTCAATAATCAATAGAAATAGTATCCCGATTAAAACATATCAATCGCTTATTTTTGCTTTGTTCAAGACAACTCTGCGCAGTCCAAGGGACCGGCGTAGAACCAGTAGAAAGAAAGCACTGGTTCGAATCCGGAATGTGTATTTTTTTTCCCATTTTTTTTTCTCCATTGTTTTACATATTTTTCATTTTTTATTGTGCTAATTACTCCGGTAATTGCACAACCGTGACGTCCGTTGATTGTTTAGTTAAAATGACTAAAGACAACTTAAAATCTCATTAAAAAGTATCCTAATTACCATAAGTGATTAAATATGGATTGCTATTGTCCCGCAACACCTTCAATACATATTCTTGTCCCCATTTTGAAAACTGAAATATTAATAAATGAATTGTGGCACCTTTGTTAAGTCAATCAAAGGTATCAACTTACTATAGGTTACTGAAATGGTCTGCGAGCCTTTCAGAGCCAAAATTGCGTCTCTTATTGTCCCGCAATACCTTCAATACAATTTTTCTATTATATTTTGATTGCTGAAATATTAATAAATGAATTGCGGCACCTTTGTTAAGTCAATCAAAGGTATCAACTTACTATAGGTTACTGAAAAGGACAGAGAGTCTTTCACAGCCAAAATGGCGTCTCCTAGGTGATTATGAATTGAATAAGGTTAATTATGCAGCATAAAAGTATCACAGAAGCATCCTTTGAGTGATAAAAACAATGAAATATGACAAATATGAAGAAAATAAAAATTATTAACTTGAGAAAAAAATTGCAACATCCGTGACTCGAACCCGTGCATTCTACTTACTGGTTCTACACCAGTCCATTAGAGCAAACTGACATGTAGAAAACTAGTAGGAAAATAGTTCATTTACATTTTGAAATTGGAATAAATTTCAATTTTTTAAATTAATTGATTGAAATGATTTGAAGCATCACAATGAATCCGATCAAAATGATCAGAAACAAAGAACTTCTTTCAATTCAATAAGAAATAGAAATAGTATCCCGATTAAAACATATCAATCGCTTATTTTTGCTTTGTTCAAGACAACTCTGCGCAGTCCAAGGGACCGGCGTAGAACCAGTAGAAAGAAAGCACTGGTTCGAATCCGGAATGTGTATTTTTTTTTCAATTTTTTTTCTCCATTGTTTTACATATTTTTCATTTTTTATTGTGCTAATTACTCCGGTAATTGCACAACCGTGACGTCCGTTGATTGTTTAGTTAAAATGACTAAAGACAACTTAAAATCTCATTAAAAAGTATCCTAATTACCATAGGTGATTAAATATGGATTGCTATTGTCCCGCAACACCTTCAATACATATTCTTGTCCCCATTTTGAAAACTGAAATATTAATAAATGAATTGTGGCACCTTTGTTAAGTCAATCAAAGGTATCAACTTACTATAGGATACTGAAATGGTCTGCGAGCCTTTCAGAGCCAAAAGTGCGTCTCTTATTGTCCCGCAATACCTTCAATACAACTTTTCTATCATATTTTGATTGCTGAAATATTTATAAATGAATTGCGGCACCTTTGTTAGGTCAACCAAAGGTATCAACTCACTATAGGTTACTGAAATGGTCTGCGAGCCTTTTAAGAGCCAAAATTGCGTCTCTTATTGTCCCGCAATACCTTCAATACAATTTTTCTATCATATTTTGATTGCTGAAATATTAATAAATGAATTGCGGCAGCTTTGTTACGTCAATCAAAGATATTAACTAACTATAGGTTACTGAAGAGGACAGAGAGTCTTTCACAGCCAAAGTGGCGTCTCCTAGGTGATTATGAATTGAATAAGGTTAATTATGCAGCATAAAAGTATCACAGAAGCATCCTTTTAGTGATAAAAACAATGAAATATGACAAATATGAAGAAAATAAAAATTAATAAATTGAGAAAAAAATTGCAACATCCGTGACTCGAACCCGTGCATTCTACTTACTGGTTCTACACCAGTCCATCAGAGCACACCGACATGTTGAAAACCTGTAGAAAAAAAGTTCATTTACATTTTGAAATTGGAATAAATTTCAATTTTTTAAATGAATTGATTGAAATGATTTGAAGCATCACAATGAATCCGATCAAAATGATCAGAAACAAAGAACTTCTTTCAATTCAATAATCAATAGAAATAGTATCCCGATTAAAACATATCAATCGCTTATTTTTGCTTTGTTCAAGACAACTCTGCGCAGTCCAAGGGACCGGCGTAGAACCAGTAGAAAGAAAGCACTGGTTCGAATCCGGAATGTGTATTTTTTTTCCCATTTTTTTTTCTCCATTGTTTTACATATTTTTCATTTTTTATTGTGCTAATTACTCCGGTAATTGCACAACCGTGACGTCCGTTGATTGTTTAGTTAAAATGACTAAAGACAACTTAAAATCTCATTAAAAAGTATCCTAATTACCATAAGTGATTAAATATGGATTGCTATTGTCCCGCAACACCTTCAATACATATTCTTGTCCCCATTTTGAAAACTGAATTATTAATAAATGAATTGTGGCACCTTTGTTAAGTCAATCAAAGGTATCAACTTACTATAGGTTACTGAAATGGTCTGCGAGCCTTTCAGAGCCAAAATTGCGTCTCTTATTGTCCCGCAATACCTTCAATACAATTTTTCTATTATATTTTGATTGCTGAAATATTAATAAATGAATTGCGGCACCTTTGTTAAGTCAATCAAAGGTATCAACTTACTATAGGTTACTGAAAAGGACAGAGAGTCTTTCACAGCCAAAATGGCGTCTCCTAGGTGATTATGAATTGAATAAGGTTAATTATGCAGCATAAAAGTATCACAGAAGCATCCTTTGAGTGATAAAAACAATGAAATATGACAAATATGAAGAAAATAAAAATTATTAACTTGAGAAAAAAATTGCAACATCCGTGACTCGAACCCGTGCATTCTACTTACTGGTTCTACACCAGTCCATTAGAGCAAACTGACATGTAGAAAACTAGTAGGAAAATAGTTCATTTACATTTTGAAATTGGAATAAATTTCAATTTTTTAAATTAATTGATTGAAATGATTTGAAGCATCACAATGAATCCGATCAAAATGATCAGAAACAAAGAACTTCTTTCAATTCAATAAGAAATAGAAATAGTATCCCGATTAAAACATATCAATCGCTTATTTTTGCTTTGTTCAAGACAACTCTGCGCAGTCCAAGGGACCGGCGTAGAACCAGTAGAAAGAAAGCACTGGTTCGAATCCGGAATGTGTATTTTTTTTTCAATTTTTTTTCTCCATTGTTTTACATATTTTTCATTTTTTATTGTGCTAATTACTCCGGTAATTGCACAACCGTGACGTCCGTTGATTGTTTAGTTAAAATGACTAAAGACAACTTAAAATCTCATTAAAAAGTATCCTAATTACCATAGGTGATTAAATATGGATTGCTATTGTCCCGCAACACCTTCAATACATATTCTTGTCCCCATTTTGAAAACTGAAATATTAATAAATGAATTGTGGCACCTTTGATAAGTCAATCAAAGTATCAACTTACTATAGGATACTGAAATGGTCTGCGAGCCTTTCAGAGCCAAAAGTGCGTCTCTTATTGTCCCGCAATACCTTCAATACAACTTTTCTATCATATTTTGATTGCTGAAATATTTATAAATGAATTGCGGCACCTTTGTTACGTCAATCAAAGATATTAACTTACTATAGGTTACTGAAGAGGACAGAGAGTCTTTCACAGCCAAAATGGCGTCTCCTAGGTGATTATGAACTGAATAAGATTAATTATGCAGCATAAAAGTATCACAGAAGCATCCTTTGAGTGATAAAAACAATGAAATATGACAAATATGAAGAAAATAAAAATTATTAAATTGAGAAAAAAATTGCAACATCCGTGACTCGAACCCGTGCATTCTACTTACTGGTTCTACACCAGTCCATTAGAGCACACTGACATGTTGAAAACTAGTAGGAAAATAGTTCATTTACATTTTGAAATTGGAATAAATTTCAATTTTTTAAATGAATTGATTGAAATGATTTGAAGCATCACAATGAATTTGATCAAAATGATCAGGAACAAAGAACTTCTTTCAATTCAATAAGAAATAGAAATAGTATCCCGATTACAACATATCAATCGATTATTTTGCTTAGTTCAAGACAACTCTGCGCAGTCTAAGGGACCGGCGTAGAACCAGTAGAAAGAAAGAACTGGTTCGAATCCGGAATGTTCAATTTTTTTTCCCATTTTTTTTTCTCCATTGTTTTACATGTTTTTCATTTTTTATTGTGCTAATTACTCCGGTAATTGCACAACCATGACGTCCGTTGATTGTTTAGTTAAAATGACTAAAGACAACTTAAAATCTCATTAAAAAGTATCCTAATTACCATAGGTGATTAAATATGGATTGCTATTGTCCCGCAACACCTTCAATACATATTCTTGTCCCCATTTTGAAAACTGAAATATTAATAAATGAATTGTGGCACCTTTGTTAAGTCAATCAAAGGTATCAACTTACTATAGGATACTGAAATGGTCTGCGAGCCTTTCAGAGCCAAAAGTGCGTCTCTTATTGTCCCGCAATACCTTCAATACAACTTTTCTATCATATTTTGATTGCTGAAATATTTATAAATGAATTGCGGCACCTTTGTTAGGTCAACCAAAGGTATCAACTCACTATAGGTTACTGAAATGGTCTGCGAGCCTTTTAAGAGCCAAAATTGCGTCTCTTATTGTCCCGCAATACCTTCAATACAATTTTTCTATCATATTTTGATTGCTGAAATATTAATAAATGAATTGCGGCAGCTTTGTTACGTCAATCAAAGATATTAACTAACTATAGGTTACTGAAGAGGACAGAGAGTCTTTCACAGCCAAAATGGCGTCTCCTAGGTGATTATGAATTGAATAAGGTTAATTATGCAGCATAAAAGTATCACAGAAGCATCCTTTTAGTGATAAAAACAATGAAATATGACAAATATGAAGAAAATAAAAATTAATAAATTGAGAAAAAAATTGCAACATCCGTGACTCGAACCCGTGCATTCTACTTACTGGTTCTACACCAGTCCATCAGAGCACACCGACATGTTGAAAACCTGTAGAAAAAAAGTTCATTTACATTTTGAAATTGGAATAAATTTCAATTTTTTAAATGAATTGATTGAAATGATTTGAAGCATCACAATGAATCCGATCAAAATGATCAGAAACAAAGAACTTCTTTCAATTCAATAATCAATAGAAATAGTATCCCGATTACAACATATCAATCGCTTATTTTTGCTTAGTTCAAGACAACTCTGCGCAGTCTAAGGGACCGGCGTAGAACCAGTAGAAAGAAAGAACTGGTTCGAATCCGGAATGTGCAATTTTTTTTTCCATTTTTTTTTCTTTCTCCATTGTTTTACATATTTTTCATTTTTTATTGTGCTAATTACTCCGGTAATTGCACAACCGTGACGACCGTTGATTGTTTAGTTAAAATGACTAAAGACAACTTAAAATCTCATTAAAAAGTATCCTAATTACCATAAGTGATTAAATATGGATTGCTATTGTCCCGCAACACCTTCAATACATATTCTTGTCCCCATTTTGAAAACTGAAATATTAATAAATGAATTGTGGCACCTTTGTTAAGTCAATCAAAGGTATCAACTTACTATAGGTTACTGAAATGGTCTGCGAGCCTTTTAGAGCCAAAATTGCGTCTCTTATTGTCCCGCAATACCTTCAATACAATTTTTCTATTATATTTTGATTGCTGAAATATTAATAAATGAATTGCGGCACCTTTGTTAAGTCAATCAAAGGTATCAACTTACTATAGGTTACTGAAAAGGACAGAGAGTCTTTCACAGCCAAAATGGCGTCTCCTAGGTGATTATGAATTGAATAAGGTTAATTATGCAGCATAAAAGTATCACAGAAGCATCCTTTGAGTGATAAAAACAATGAAATATGACAAATATGAAGAAAATAAAAATTATTAACTTGAGAAAAAAATTGCAACATCCGTGACTCGAACCCGTGCATTCTACTTACTGGTTCTACACCAGTCCATTAGAGCAAACTGAAATGTAGAAAACTAGTAGGAAAATAGTTCATTTACATTTTGAAATTGGAATAAATTTCAATTTTTTAAATTAATTGATTGAAATGATTTGAAGCATCACAATGAATCCGATCAAAATGATCAGAAACAAAGAACTTCTTTCAATTCAATAAGAAATAGAAATAGTATCCCGATTAAAACATATCAATCGCTTATTTTTGCTTTGTTCAAGACAACTCTGCGCAGTCCAAGGGACCGGCGTAGAACCAGTAGAAAGAAAGCACTGGTTCGAATCCGGAATGTGTATTTTTTTTTCTATTTTTTTTCTCCATTGTTTTACATATTTTTCATTTTTTATTGTGCTAATTACTCCGGTAATTGCACAACCGTGACGTCCGTTGATTGTTTAGTTAAAATGACTAAAGACAACTTAAAATCTCATTAAAAAGTATCCTAATTACCATAGGTGATTAAATATGGATTGCTATTGTCCCGCAACACCTTCAATACATATTCTTGTCCCCATTTTGAAAACTGAAATATTAATAAATGAATTGTGGCACCTTTGATAAGTCAATCAAAGTATCAACTTACTATAGGATACTGAAATGGTCTGCGAGCCTTTCAGAGCCAAAAGTGCGTCTCTTATTGTCCCGCAATACCTTCAATACAACTTTTCTATCATATTTTGATTGCTGAAATATTTATAAATGAATTGCGGCACCTTTGTTACGTCAATCAAAGATATTAACTTACTATAGGTTACTGAAGAGGACAGAGAGTCTTTCACAGCCAAAATGGCGTCTCCTAGGTGATTATGAACTGAATAAGATTAATTATGCAGCATAAAAGTATCACAGAAGCATCCTTTGAGTGATAAAAACAATGAAATATGACAAATATGAAGAAAATAAAAATTATTAAATTGAGAAAAAAATTGCAACATCCGTGACTCGAACCCGTGCATTCTACTTACTGGTTCTACACCAGTCCATTAGAGCACACTGACATGTTGAAAACTAGTAGGAAAATAGTTCATTTACATTTTGAAATTGGAATAAATTTCAATTTTTTAAATGAATTGATTGAAATGATTTGAAGCATCACAATGAATTTGATCAAAATGATCAGGAACAAAGAACTTCTTTCAATTCAATAAGAAATAGAAATAGTATCCCGATTACAACATATCAATCGATTATTTTGCTTAGTTCAAGACAACTCTGCGCAGTCTAAGGGACCGGCGTAGAACCAGTAGAAAGAAAGAACTGGTTCGAATCCGGAATGTTCAATTTTTTTTCCCATTTTTTTTTCTCCATTGTTTTACATGTTTTTCATTTTTTATTGTGCTAATTACTCCGGTAATTGCACAACCATGACGTCCGTTGATTGTTTAGTTAAAATGACTAAAGACAACTTAAAATCTCATTAAAAAGTATCCTAATTACCATAGGTGATTAAATATGGATTGCTATTGTCCCGCAACACCTTCAATACATATTCTTGTCCCCATTTTGAAAACTGAAATATTAATAAATGAATTGTGGCACCTTTGTTAAGTCAATCAAAGGTATCAACTTACTATAGGTTACTGAAATGGTCTGCGAGCCTTTCAGAGCCAAAATTGCGTCTCTTATTGTCCCGCAATACCTTCAATACAATTTTTCTATTATATTTTGATTGCTGAAATATTAATAAATGAATTGCGGCACCTTTGTTAAGTCAATCAAAGGTATCAACTTACTATAGGTTACTGAAAAGGACAGAGAGTCTTTCACAGCCAAAATGGCGTCTCCTAGGTGATTATGAATTGAATAAGGTTAATTATGCAGCATAAAAGTATCACAGAAGCATCCTTTGAGTGATAAAAACAATGAAATATGACAAATATGAAGACAATAAAAATTATTAACTTGAGAAAAAAATTGCAACATCCGTGACTCGAACCCGTGCATTCTACTTACTGGTTCTACACCAGTCCATTAGAGCAAACTGAAATGTAGAAAACTAGTAGGAAAATAGTTCATTTACATTTTGAAATTGGAATAAATTTCAATTTTTTAAATTAATTGATTGAAATGATTTGAAGCATCACAATGAATCCGATCAAAATGATCAGAAACAAAGAACTTCTTTCAATTCAATAAGAAATAGAAATAGTATCCCGATTAAAACATATCAATCGCTTATTTTTGCTTTGTTCAAGACAACTCTGCGCAGTCCAAGGGACCGGCGTAGAACCAGTAGAAAGAAAGCACTGGTTCGAATCCGGAATGTGTATTTTTTTTTCTATTTTTTTTCTCCATTGTTTTACATATTTTTCATTTTTTATTGTGCTAATTACTCCGGTAATTGCACAACCGTGACGTCCGTTGATTGTTTAGTTAAAATGACTAAAGACAACTTAAAATCTCATTAAAAAGTATCCTAATTACCATAGGTGATTAAATATGGATTGCTATTGTCCCGCAACACCTTCAATACATATTCTTGTCCCCATTTTGAAAACTGAAATATTAATAAATGAATTGTGGCACCTTTGATAAGTCAATCAAAGTATCAACTTACTATAGGATACTGAAATGGTCTGCGAGCCTTTCAGAGCCAAAAGTGCGTCTCTTATTGTCCCGCAATACCTTCAATACAACTTTTCTATCATATTTTGATTGCTGAAATATTTATAAATGAATTGCGGCACCTTTGTTACGTCAATCAAAGATATTAACTTACTATAGGTTACTGAAGAGGACAGAGAGTCTTTCACAGCCAAAATGGCGTCTCCTAGGTGATTATGAACTGAATAAGATTAATTATGCAGCATAAAAGTATCACAGAAGCATCCTTTGAGTGATAAAAACAATGAAATATGACAAATATGAAGAAAATAAAAATTATTAAATTGAGAAAAAAATTGCAACATCCGTGACTCGAACCCGTGCATTCTACTTACTGGTTCTACACCAGTCCATTAGAGCACACTGACATGTTGAAAACTAGTAGGAAAATAGTTCATTTACATTTTGAAATTGGAATAAATTTCAATTTTTTAAATGAATTGATTGAAATGATTTGAAGCATCACAATGAATTTGATCAAAATGATCAGGAACAAAGAACTTCTTTCAATTCAATAAGAAATAGAAATAGTATCCCGATTACAACATATCAATCGATTATTTTGCTTAGTTCAAGACAACTCTGCGCAGTCTAAGGGACCGGCGTAGAACCAGTAGAAAGAAAGAACTGGTTCGAATCCGGAATGTTCAATTTTTTTTCCCATTTTTTTTTCTCCATTGTTTTACATGTTTTTCATTTTTTATTGTGCTAATTACTCCGGTAATTGCACAACCATGACGTCCGTTGATTGTTTAGTTAAAATGACTAAAGACAACTTAAAATCTCATTAAAAAGTATCCTAATTACCATAGGTGATTAAATATGGATTGCTATTGTCCCGCAACACCTTCAATACATATTCTTGTCCCCATTTTGAAAACTGAAATATTAATAAATGAATTGTGGCACCTTTGTTAAGTCAATCAAAGGTATCAACTTACTATAGGATACTGAAATGGTCTGCGAGCCTTTCAGAGCCAAAAGTGCGTCTCTTATTGTCCCGCAATACCTTCAATACAACTTTTCTATCATATTTTGTTTGCTGAAATATTAATAAATGAATTGCGGCACCTTTATTACGTCAATCAAAGATATTAACTTACTATAGGTTACTGAAAAGGACAGAGAGTCTTTCACAGTCAAAACGGCGTCTCCTAGGTGATTATGAATTGAATAAGATTAATTATGCAGCATAAAAGTATCACAGAAGCATCCTTTGAGTGATAAAAACAATGAAATATGACAAATATGAAGAAAATAAAAATTAATAAATTGAGAAAAAAAAATTGCAACATCCGTGACTCGAACCCGTGCATTCTACTTACTGGTTCTACACCAGTCCATTAGAGCACGCTGACATGTTGAAAACTAGTAGGAAAATAGTTCATTTACATTTTGAAATTGGAATAAATTTCAATTTTTTAAATGAATTGATTGAAATGATTTGAAGCATCACAATGAATTTGATCAAAATGATCAGGAACAAAGAACTTCTTTCAATTCAATAAGAAATAGAAATAGTATCCCGATTACAACATATCAATCGCTTATTTTTGCTTAGTTCAAGACAACTCTGCACAGTCTAAGGGACCGGCGTAGAACCAGTAGAAAGAAAGAACTGGTTCGAATCCGGAATGTGCAATTTTTTTTCCCATTTTTTTTTCTCCATTGTTTTACATATTTTTGCATTTTTAATTTTGCTAATTACTCCGGTAATTGCACAACCGTGACGACCGTTGATTGTTTAGTTAAAATGACTAAAGACAACTTAAAATCTCATTAAAAAGTATCCTAATTACCATAAGTGATTAAATATGGATTGCTATTGTCCCGCAACACCTTCAATACATATTCTTGTCCCCATTTTGAAAACTGAAATATTAATAAATGAATTGTGGCACCTTTGTTAAGTCAATCAAAGGTATCAACTTACTATAGGATACTGAAATGGTCTGTGAGCCTTTCAGAGCCAAAAGTGCGTCTCTTATTGTCCCGCAATACCTTCAATACAACTTTTCTATCATATTTTGATTGCTGAAATATTTATAAATGAATTGCGGCACCTTTGTTAAGTCAATCAAAGGTATCAACTTACTATAGGTTACTGAAATGGTCTGCGAGCCTTTCAGAGCCAAAATTTCGTCTCTTATTGTCCCGCAATACCTTCAATACAATTTTTCTATCATATTTTGATTGCTGAAATATTAATAAATGAATTGCGGCAGCTTTGTTACGTCAATCAAAGATATTAACTTACTATAGGTTACTGAAGAGGACAGAGAGTCTTTCACAGCCAAAATGGCGTCTCCTAGGTGATTACGAATTGAATAAGGTTAATTATGCAGCATAAAAGTATCACAGAAGCATCCTTTGAGTGATAAAAACAATGAAATATGACAAATATGAAGAAAATAAAAATTAATAAATTGAGAAAAAAATTGCAACATCCGTGACTCGAACCCGTGCTCTCTACTTACTGGTTCTACACCAGTCCATCAGAGCACACTGACATGTTGAAAACTAGTAGGAAAATAGTTCATTTACATTTTGAAATTGGAATAAATTTCAATTTTTTAAATGAATTGATTGAAATGATTTGAAGCATCAAAATGAATCCGATCAAAATTATCAGAAACAAAGAACTTCTTTCAATTCAATAAGAAATAGAAATAGTATCCCGATTACAACATATCCTTTGCTTATTTTTCCTTAGTTCAAGACAACTCTGCGCAGTCTAAGGGACCGGCGTAGAACCAGTAGAAAGAAAGAACTGGTTCGAATCCGGAATGTGCAATTTTTTTTTCCATTTTTTTTTCTTTCTCCATTGTTTTACATATTTTTCATTTTTTATTGTGCTAATTACTCCGGTAATTGCACAACCGTGACGACCGTTGATTGTTTAGTTAAAATGACTAAAGACAACTTAAAATCTCATTAAAAAGTATCCTAATTACCATAAGTGATTAAATTTGGATTCCTATTGTCCCGCAATACCTTCAATACATATTCTTGTCCCCATATTTAAAACTGAAATATTAATAAATGAATTGCGGCACCTTTGTTAAGTCAATCAAAGGTATCAACTTACTATAGGTTACTGAAATGGTCTGCGAGCCTTTCAGAGCCAAAATTGCGTCTCTTATTGTCCCGCAATACCTTCAATACAATTTTTCTATCATATTTTGATTGCTGAAATATTAATAAATGAATTGCGGCACCTTTATTACGTCAATCAAAGATATTAACTTACTATAGGTTACTGAAAAGGACAGAGAGTCTTTCACAGTCAAAATGGCGTCTCCTAGGTGATTATGAATTGAATAAGATTAATTATGCAGCATAAAAGTATCACAGAAGCATCCTTTGAGTGATAAAAACAATGAAATATGACAAATATGAAGAAAATAAAAATTAATAAATTGAGAAAAAAAAATTGCAACATCCGTGACTCGAACCCGTGCATTCTACTTACTGGTTCTACACCAGTCCATCAGAGCACACTGACATGTTGAAAACTAGTAGGAAAATAGTTCATTTACATTTTGAAATTGGAATAAATTTCAATTTTTTAAATGAATTGATTGAAATGATTTGAAGCATCAAAATGAATCTGATCAAAATGATCAGAAACAAAGAACTTCTTTCAATTCAATAAGAAATAGAAATAGTATCCCGATTACAACATATCAATCGCTTATTTTTGCTTAGTTCAAGACAACTCTGCGCAGTCCAAGGGACCGGCGTAGAATCAGTAGAAAGAAAGCACTGGTTCGAATCCGGAATGAGCAAATTTTTTTCCCCATTTATTTTTCTCCATTGTTTTACATTTTTTTCATTTTTTATTGTACTAATTACTCCGGTAATTGCACAACCGTGACGTCCGTCTATTTGTTCAGTTAAAATGACTAAAGACAACTTAAAATCTCATTAAAAAGTATCCTAATTACCATAAGTGATTAAATATGGATTCCTATTGTCCCGCAACACCTTCAATACATATTTTTGTCCCCATTTTGAAAACTGAAATATTAATAAATGAATTGTGGCACCTTTGTTAAGTCAATCAAAGGTATCAACTTACTATAGGATGCTGAAATGGTCTGCCAGCCTTTCAGAGCCAAAAGTGCGTCTCTTATTGTCCCGCAATACCTTCAATACAATTTTTCTATCATATTTTGATTGCTGAAATATTAATAAATGAATTGCGGCACCTTTGTTACGTCAATCAAAGGTATCAACTTACTATAGGTTACTGAAATGGTCTGCGAGCCTTTCAGAGCCAAAATTGCGTCTCTTATTGTCCCGCAATACCTTCAATACAATTTTTCTATCATATTTTGATTGCTGAAATATTAATAAATGAATTGCGGCAGCTTTGTTACGTCAATCAAAGATATTAACTTACTATAGGTTACTGAAGAGGACAGAGAGTCTTTCACAGCCAAAATGGCGTCTCCTAGGTGATTATGAACTGAATAAGATTAATCATGCAGCATAAAAGTATCACAGAAGCATCCTTTGAGTGATTAAAACAATGAAATATGACAAATAAGAAGAAAATAAAAATCATTAAATTGAGAAAAAAATTGCAACATCCGTGACTCCAACCCGTGCATTCTACTTACTGGTTCTACACCAGTCCATTAGAGCACACTGACATGTTGAAAACTAGTAGGAAAATAGTTCATTTACATTTTGAAATTGGAATAAATTTCAATTTTTTAAATGAATTGATTGAAATGATTTGAAGCATCACAATGAATTTGATCAAAATGATCAGGAACAAAGAACTTCTTTCAATTCAATAAGAAATAGAAATAGTATCCCGATTACAACATATCAATCGCTTATTTTTGCTTAGTTCAGGACAACTCTGCGCAGTCTAAGGGACCGGCGTAGAACCAGTAGAAAGAAAGAACTGGTTCGAATCCGGAATGTGCAATTTTTTTTCCCATTTGCTTTTCTCCATTGTTTTACATATTTTTGCATTTTTAATTGTGCTAATTACTCCGGTAATTGCACAACCGTGACGACCGTTGATTGTTTAGTTAAAATGACTAAAGACAACTTAAAATCTCATTAAAAAGTATCCTAATTACCATAAGTGATTAAATATGGATTGCTATTGTCCCGCAACACCTTCAATACATATTCTTGTCCCCATTTTGAAAACTGAAATATTAATAAATGAATTGTGGCACCTTTGTTAAGTCAATCAAAGGTATCAACTTACTATAGGATACTGAAATGGTCTGTGAGCCTTTCAGAGCCAAAAGTGCGTCTCTTATTGTCCCGCAATACCTTCAATACAACTTTTCTATCATATTTTGATTGCTGAAATATTAATAAATGAATTGCGGCACCTTTGTTAAGTCAATCAAAGGTATCAACTTACTATAGGTTACTGAAATGGTCTGCGAGCCTTTCAGAGCCAAAATTTCGTCTCTTATTGTCCCGCAATACCTTCAATACAATTTTTCTATCATATTTTGATTGCTGAAATATTAATAAATGAATTGCGGCAGCTTTGTTACGTCAATCAAAGATATTAACTTACTATAGGTTACTGAAAAGGACAGAGAGTCTTTCACAGCCAAAATGGCGTCTCCTAGGTGATTACGAATTGAATAAGGTTAATTATGCAGCATAAAAGTATCACAGAAGCATCCTTTGAGTGATAAAAACAATGAAATATGACAAATATGAAGAAAATAAAAATTAATAAATTGAGAAAAAAATTGCAACATCCGTGACTCGAACCCGTGCTCTCTACTTACTGGTTCTACACCAGTCCATCAGAGCACACTGACATGTTGAAAACTAGTAGGAAAATAGTTCATTTACATTTTGAAATTGGAATAAATTTCAATTTTTTAAATGAATTGATTGAAATGATTTGAAGCATCAAAATGAATCCGATCAAAATGATCAGAAACAAAGAACTTCTTTCAATTCAATAAGAAATAGAAATAGTATCCCGATTACAACATATCCTTTGCTTATTTTTCCTTAGTTCAAGACAACTCTGCGCAGTCTAAGGGACCGGCGTAGAACCAGTAGAAAGAAAGCACTGGTTCGAATCCGGAATGAGCAAATTTTTTTCCCCATTTATTTTTCTCCATTGTTTTACATATTTTTCATTTTTTATTGTGCTAATTACTCCGGTAATTGCACAACCGTGACGTCCGTTTATTTGTTCAGTTAAAATGACTAAAGACAACTTAAAATCTCATTAAAAAGTATCCTAATTACCATAAGTGATTAAATATGGATTCCTATTGTCCCGCAACACCTTCAATACATATTCTTGTCCCCATTTTGAAAACTGAAATATTAATAAATGAATTGTGGCACCTTTGTTAAGTCAATCAAAGGTATCAACTTACTATAGGATACTGAAATGGTCTGCGAGCCTTTCAGAGCCAAAAGTGCGTCTCTTATTGTCCCGCAATACCTTCAATACAACTTTTCTATCATATTTTGATTGCTGAAATATTTATAAATGAATTGCGGCACCATTGTTAAGTCAATCAAAGGTATCAACTTACTATAGGTTACTGAAATGGTCTGCGAGCCTTTCAGAGCCAAAATTTCGTCTCTTATTGTCCCGCAATACCTTCAATACAATTTTTCTATCATATTTTGATTGCTGAAATATTAATAAATGAATTGCGGCAGCTTTGTTACGTCAATCAAAGATATTAACTTACTATAGGTTACTGAAAAGGACAGAGAGTCTTTCACAGCCAAAATGGCGTCTCCTAGGTGATTACGAATTGAATAAGGTTAATTATGCAGCATAAAAGTATCACAGAAGCATCCTTTGAGTGATAAAAACAATGAAATATGACAAATATGAAGAAAATAAAAATTAATAAATTGAGAAAAAATTGCAACATCCGTGACTCGAACCCGTGCTTTCTACTTACTGGTTCTACACCAGTCCATCAGAGCACACTGACATGTTGAAAACTAGTAGGAAAATAGTTCATTTACATTTTGAAATTGGAATAAATTTCAATTTTTTAAATGAATTGATTGAAATGATTTGAAGCATCAAAATGAATCCGATCAAAATGATCAGAAACAAAGAACTTCTTTCAATTCAATAAGAAATAGAAATAGTATCCCGATTACAACATATCCTTTGCTTATTTTTCCTTAGTTCAAGACAACTCTGCGCAGTCTAAGGGACCGGCGTAGAACCAGTAGAAAGAAAGCACTGGTTCGAATCCGGAATGAGCAAATTTTTTTCCCCATTTATTTTTCTCCATTGTTTTACATTTTTTTCATTTTTTATTGTACTAATTACTCCGGTAATTGCACAACCGTGACGTCCGTCTATTTGTTCAGTTAAAATGACTAAAGACAACTTAAAATCTCATTAAAAAGTATCCTAATTACCATAAGTGATTAAATATGGATTCCTATTGTCCCGCAACACCTTCAATACATATTCTTGTCCCCATTTTGAAAACTGAAATATTAATAAATGAATTGCGGCACCATTGTTAAGTCAATCAAAGGTATCAACTTACTATAGGTTACTGAAATGGTCTGCGAGCCTTTCAGAGCCAAAATTTCGTCTCTTATTGTCCCGCAATACCTTCAATACAATTTTTCTATCATATTTTGATTGCTGAAATATTAATAAATGAATTGCGGCAGCTTTGGTACGTCAATCAAAGATATTAACTAACTATAGGTTACTGAAGAGGACAGAGAGTCTTTCACAGCCAAAATGGCGTCTCCTAGGTGATTATGAATTGAATAAGGTTAATTATGCAGCATAAAAGTATCACAGAAGCATCCTTTTAGTGATAAAAACAATGAAATATGACAAATATGAAGAAAATAAAAATTATTAAATTGAGAAAAAAATTGCAACATCCGTGACTCGAACCCGTGCATTCTACTTACTGGTTCTACACCAGTCCATCAGAGCACACCGACATGTTGAAAACCTGTAGGAAAATAGTTCATTTACATTTTGAAATTGGAATAAATTTCAATTTTTTAAATGAATTGATTGAAATGATTTGAAGCATCACAATGAATCCGATCAAAATGATCAGAAACAAAGAACTTCTTTCAATTCAATAATCAATAGAAATAGTATCCCGATTACAACATATCAATAACTTATTTTTGCTTAGTTCAAGACAACTCTGCGCAGTCTAAGGGACCGGCGTAGAACCAGTAGAAAGAAAGCACTAGTTCGAATCCGGAATGTGCAATTTTTTTTCCCCTTTTTTTTTTTCTCCATTGTTTTACATATTTTTCATTTTTTTTTTGTGCTAATTACTCCGGTAATTGCACAACCGTGACGACCGTTGATTGTTTAGTTAAAATGACTAAAGACAACTTAAAATCTCATTAAAAAGTATCCTAATTACCATAAGTGATTAAATATGGATTCCTATTGTCCCGCAACACCTTCAATACATATTCTTGTCCCCATATTTAAAACTGAAATATTAATAAATGAATTGCGGCACCTTTGTTAAGTCAATCAAAGGTATCAACTTACTATAGGATACTGAAATGGTCTGCGAGCCTTTCAGAGCCAAAAGTGCGTCTCTTATTGTCCCGCAATACCTTCAATACAATTTTTCTATCATATTTTGATTGCTGAAATATTAATAAATGAATTGCGGCACCTTTGTTACGTCAATCAAAGGTATCAACTTACTATAGGTTACTGAAATGGTCTGCGAGCCTTTCAGAGCCAAAATTGCGTCTCTTATTGTCCCGCAATACCTTCAATACAATTTTTCTATCATATTTTGATTGCTGAAATATTAATAAATGAATTGCGGCAGCTTTGTTACGTCAATCAAAGATATTAACTTACTATAGGTTACTGAAGAGGACAGAGAGTCTTTCACAGCCAAAATGGCGTCTCCTAGGTGATTATGAACTGAATAAGATTAATTATGCAGCATAAAAGTATCACAGAAGCATCCTTTGAGTGATAAAAACAATGAAATATGACAAATATGAAGAAAATAAAAATTAATAAATTGAGAAAAAAAAATTGCAACATCCGTGACTCGAACCCGTGCATTCTACTTACTGGTTCTACACAAGTCCATCAGAGCACACTGACATGTTGAAAACTAGTAGGAAAATAGTTCATTTACATTTTGAAATTGGAATAAATTTCAATTTTTTAAATGAATTGATTGAAATGATTTGAAGCATCAAAATGAATCTGATCAAAATGATCAGAAACAAAGAACTTCTTTCAATTCAATAAGAAATAGAAATAGTATCCCGATTACAACATATCAATCGCTTATTTTTGCTTAGTTCAAGACAACTCTGCGCAGTCTAAGGGACCGGCGTAGAACCAGTGGAAAGAAAGCACTGGTTCGAATCCGGAAAGTTCAATTTTTTTTCCCCATTTTTTTTTCTCCATTGTTTTACATATTTTTCATTTTTTATTGTGCTAATTACTCCGGTAATTCCACAACCGTGACGTCCGTAGATTGTTTAGTTAAAATGACTAAAGACAACTTAAAATCTCATTAAAAAGTATCCTAATTACCATAAGTGATTAAATATGGATTCCTATTGTCCCGCAACACCTTCAATACATATTCTTGTCCCCATTTTGAAAACTGAAATATTAATAAATGAATTGTGGCACCTTTGTTAAGTCAATCAAAGGTATCAACTTACTATAGGATACTGAAATGGTCTGCGAGCCTTTCAGAGCCAAAAGTGCGTCTCTTATTGTCCCGCAATACCTTCAATACAATTTTTCTATCATATTTTGATTGCTGAAATATTAATAAATGAATTGCGGAACCTTTGTTACGTCAATCAAAGGTATCAACTTACTATAGGTTACTGAAATGGTCTGCGAGCCTTTCAGAGCCAAAATTGCGTCTCTTATTGTCCCGCAATACCTTCAATACAATTTTTCTATCATATTTTGATTGCTGAAATATTAATAAATGAATTGCGGCAGCTTTGTTACGTCAATCAAAGATATTAACTTACTATAGGTTACTGAAAAGGACAGAGAGTCTTTCACAGCCAAAATGGCGTCTCCTAGGTGATTATGAATTGAATACGGTTAATTATGCAGCATAAAAGTATCACAGCAGCATCCTTTGAGTGATAAAAACAATGAAATATGACAAATATGAAGAAAATAAAAATTAATAAATTGAGAAAAAAAATTGCAACATCCGTGACTCGAACCCGTGCATTCTACTTACTGGTTCTACACCAGTCCATCAGAGCACACTGACATGTTGAAAACTAGTAGGAAAATAGTTCATTTACATTTTGAAATTGGAATAAATTTCAATTTTTTAAATGAATTGATTGAAATGATTTGAAGCATCACAATGAATTTGATCAAAATGATCAGGAACAAAGAACTTCTTTCAATTCAATAAGAAATAGAAATAGTATCCCGATTACAACATATCAATCGCTTATTTTTGCTTAGTTCAAGACAACTCTGCGCAGTCTAAGGGACCGGCGTAGAACCAGTGGAAAGAAAGCACTGGTTCGAATCCGGAAAGTTCAATTTTTTTTCCCCATTTTTTTTTCTCCATTGTTTTACATATTTTTCATTTTTTATTGTGCTAATTACTCCGGTAATTCCACAACCGTGACGTCCGTTGATTGTTTAGTTAAAATGACTAAAGACAACTTAAAATCTCATTAAAAAGTATCCTAATTACCATAAGTGATTAAATATGGATTCCTATTGTCCCGCAACACCTTCAATACATATTCTTGTCCCCATTTTGAAAACTGAAATATTAATAAATGAATTGTGGCACCTTTGTTAAGTCAATCAAAGGTATCAACTTACTATAGGATACTGAAATGGTCTGCGAGCCTTTCAGAGCCAAAAGTGCGTCTCTTATTGTCCCGCAATACCTTCAATACAATTTTTCTATCATATTTTGATTGCTGAAATATTAATAAATGAATTGCGGAACCTTTGTTACGTCAATCAAAGGTATCAACTTACTATAGGTTACTGAAATGGTCTGCGAGCCTTTCAGAGCCAAAATTGCGTCTCGTATTGTCCCGCAATACCTTCAATACAATTTTTCTATCATATTTTGATTGCTGAAATATTAATAAATGAATTGCGGCAGCTTTGTTACGTCAATCAAAGATATTAACTTACTATAGGTTACTGAAAAGGACAGAGAGTCTTTCACAGCCAAAACGGCGTCTCCTAGGTGATTATGAATTGAATACGGTTAATTATGCAGCATAAAAGTATCACAGAAGCATCCTTTGAGTGATAAAAACAATGAAATATGACAAATATGAAGAAAATACAAATTAATAAATTGAGAAAAAAAATTGCAACATCCGTGACTCGAACCCGTGCATTCTAATTACTGGTTCTACACCAGTCCATCAGAGCACACTGACATGTTGAAAACTAGTAGGAAAATAGTTCATTTACATTTTGAAATTGGAATAAATTTCAATTTTTTAAATGAATTGATTGAAATGATTTGAAGCATCAAAATGAATCTGATCAAAATGATCAGAAACAAAGAACTTCTTTCAATTCAACAAGAAATAGAAATAGTATCCCGATTACAACATATCAATCGCTTATTTTTGCTTAGTTCAAGACAACTCTGCGCAGTCTAAGGGACCGGCGTAGAACCAGTAGAAAGAAAGCACTGGTTCGAATCCGGAAAGTTCAATTTTTTTTCCCCATTTTTTTTCTCCATTGTTTTACATATTTTTCATTTTTTATTGTGCTAATTACTCCGGTAATTGCACAACCGTGACGTCCGTTGATTGTTTAGTTAAAATGACTAAAGACAACTTAAAATCTCATTAAAAAGTATCCTAATTACCATAAGTGATTAAATATGGATTGCTATTGTCCCGCAACACCTTCAATACATATTCTTGTCCCCATTTTGAAAACTGAAATATTAATAAATGAATTGTGGCACCTTTGTTAAGTCAATCAAAGGTATCAACTTACTATAGGTTACTGAAATGGTCTGCGAGCCTTTCAGAGCCAAAATTGCGTCTCTTATTGTCCCGCAATACCTTCAATACAATTTTTCTATTATATTTTGATTGCTGAAATATTAATAAATGAATTGCGGCAGCTTTGTTACGTCAATCAAAGATATTAACTTACTATAGGTTACCGAAGAGGACAGAGAGTCTTTGATAGCCAAAATGGCGTCTCCTAGGTGATTATGAATTGAATAAGATTAATTATGCAGCATAAAAGTATCACAGAAGCATCCTTTGAGTGATAAAAACAATGAAATATGACAAATATGAAGAAAATAAAAATTATTAAATTGAGAAAAAAATTGCAACATCCGTGACTCGAACCCGCGCATTCTACTTACTGGTTCTACACCAGTCCATCAGAGCACACTGACATGTTGAAAACTAGTAGGAAAATAGTTCATTTACATTTAGAAATTGGAATAAATTTCAATTTTTTAAATGAATTGATTGAAATGATTTGAAGCATCAAAATGAATCCGATCAAAATGATAAGAAACAAAGAACTTCTTTCAATTCAATAAGAAATAGAAATAGTATCCCGATTACAACATATCCTTTGCGTATTTTTCCTTAGTTCAAGACAACTCTGCGCAGTCTAAGGGACCGGCGTAGAACCAGTAGAAAGAAAGCACTGGTTCGAATCCGGAATGAGCAAATTTTTTTCCCCATTTATTTTTCTCCATTGTTTTACATATTTTTCATTTTTTATTGTGCTAATTACTCCGGTATTTGCACAACCGTGACGTCCGTTTATTTGTTCAGTTAAAATGACTAAAGACAACTTAAAATCTCATTAAAAAGTATCCTAATTACCATAAGTGATTAAATATGGATTCCTATTGTCCCGCAACACCTTCAATACATATTCTTGTCCCCATTTTGAAAACTGAAATATTAATAAATGAATTGTGGCACCTTTGTTAAGTCAATCAAAGGTATCAACTTACTATAGGATACTGAAATGGTCTGCGAGCCTTTCAGAGCCAAAAGTGCGTCTCTTATTGTCCCGCAATACCTTCAATACAACTTTTCTATCATATTTTGATTGCTGAAATATTTATAAATGAATTGCGGCACCATTGTTAAGTCAATCAAAGGTATCAACTTACTATAGGTTACTGAAATGGTCTGCGAGCCTTTCAGAGCCAAAATTTCGTCTCTTATTGTCCCGCAATACCTTCAATACAATTTTTCTATCATATTTTGATTGCTGAAATATTAATAAATGAATTGCGGCAGCTTTGTTACGTCAATCAAAGATATTAACTTACTATAGGTTACTGAAAAGGACAGAGAGTCTTTCACAGCCAAAATGGCGTCTCCTAGGTGATTACGAATTGAATAAGGTTAATTATGCAGCATAAAAGTATCACAGAAGCATCCTTTGAGTGATAAAAACAATGAAATATGACAAATATGAAGAAAATAAAAATTAATAAATTGAGAAAAAAATTGCAACATCCGTGACTCGAACCCGTGCTTTCTACTTACTGGTTCTACACCAGTCCATCAGAGCACACTGACATGTTGAAAACTAGTAGGAAAATAGTTCATTTACATTTTGAAATTGGAATAAATTTCAATTTTTTAAATGAATTGATTGAAATGATTTGAAGCATCAAAATGAATCCGATCAAAATGATCAGAAACAAAGAACTTCTTTCAATTCAATAAGAAATAGAAATAGTATCCCGATTACAACATATCCTTTGCTTATTTTTCCTTAGTTCAAGACAACTCTGCGCAGTCTAAGGGACCGGCGTAGAACCAGTAGAAAGAAAGCACTGGTTCGAATCCGGAATGAGCAAATTTTTTTCCCCATTTATTTTTCTCCATTGTTTTACATTTTTTTCATTTTTTATTGTACTAATTACTCCGGTAATTGCACAACCGTGACGTCCGTCTATTTGTTCAGTTAAAATGACTAAAGACAACTTAAAATCTCATTAAAAAGTATCCTAATTACCATAAGTGATTAAATATGGATTCCTATTGTCCCGCAACACCTTCAATACATATTCTTGTCCCCATTTTGAAAACTGAAATATTAATAAATGAATTGTGGCACCTTTGTTAAGTCAATCAAAGGTATCAACTTACTATAGGATACTGAAATGGTCTGCGAGCCTTTCAGAGCAAAAAGTGCGTCTCTTATTGTCCCGCAATACCTTCAATACAACTTTTCTATCATATTTTGATTGCTGAAATATTTATAAATGAATTGCGGCACCATTGTTAAGTCAATCAAAGGTATCAACTTACTATAGGTTACTGAAATGGTCTGCGAGCCTTTCAGAGCCAAAATTTCGTCTCTTATTGTCCCGCAATACCTTCAATACAATTTTTCTATCATATTTTGATTGCTGAAATATTAATAAATGAATTGCGGCAGCTTTGTTACGTCAATCAAAGATATTAACTAACTATAGGTTACTGAAGAGGACAGAGAGTCTTTCACAGCCAAAATGGCGTCTCCTAGGTGATTATGAATTGAATAAGGTTAATTATGCAGCATAAAAGTATCACAGAAGCATCCTTTTAGTGATAAAAACAATGAAATATGACAAATATGAAGAAAATAAAAATTATTAAATTGAGAAAAAAATTGCAACATCCGTGACTCGAACCCGTGCATTCTACTTACTGGTTCTACACCAGTCCATCAGAGCACACCGACATGTTGAAAACCTGTAGGAAAATAGTTCATTTACATTTTGAAATTGGAATAAATTTCAATTTTTTAAATGAATTGATTGAAATGATTTGAAGCATCACAATGAATCCGATCAAAATGATCAGAAACAAAGAACTTCTTTCAATTCAATAATCAATAGAAATAGTATCCCGATTACAACATATCAATAGCTTATTTTTGCTTAGTTCAAGACAACTCTGCGCAGTCTAAGGGACCGGCGTAGAACCAGTAGAAAGAAAGCACTAGTTCGAATCCGGAATGTGCAATTTTTTTTCCCCTTTTTTTTTTTTCTCCATTGTTTTACATATTTTTCATTTTTTTTTTGTGCTAATTACTCCGGTAATTGCACAACCGTGACGACCGTTGATTGTTTAGTTAAAATGACTAAAGACAACTTAAAATCTCATTAAAAAGTATCCTAATTACCATAAGTGATTAAATATGGATTCCTATTGTCCCGCAACACCTTCAATACATATTCTTGTCCCCATATTTAAAACTGAAATATTAATAAATGAATTGCGGCACCTTTGTTAAGTCAATCAAAGGTATCAACTTACTATAGGATACTGAAATGGTCTGCGAGCCTTTCAGAGCCAAAAGTGCGTCTCTTATTGTCCCGCAATACCTTCAATACAATTTTTCTATCATATTTTGATTGCTGAAATATTAATAAATGAATTGCGGCACCTTTGTTACGTCAATCAAAGGTACCAACTTACTATAGGTTACTGAAATGGTCTGCGAGCCTTTCAGAGCCAAAATTGCGTCTCTTATTGTCCCGCAATACCTTCAATACAATTTTTCTATCATATTTTGATTGCTGAAATATTAATAAATGAATTGCGGCAGCTTTGTTACGTCAATCAAAGATATTAACTTACTATAGGTTACTGAAGAGGACAGAGAGTCTTTCACAGCCAAAATGGCGTCTCCTAGGTGATTATGAACTGAATAAGATTAATTATGCAGCATAAAAGTATCACAGAAGCATCCTTTGAGTGATAAAAACAATGAAATATGACAAATATGAAGAAAATAAAAATTATTAAATTGAGAAAAAAATTGCAACATCCGTGACTCGAACCCGTGGATTCTACATACTGGTTCTACACCAGTCCATCAGAGCAAACTGACATGTTGAAAACTAGTAGAAAAATAGTTCATTTACATTTTGAAATTGGAATAAATTTCAATTTTTTAAATGAATTGATTGAAATGATTTGAAGCATCACAATGAATTTGATCAAAATGATCAGGAACAAAGAACTTCTTTCAATTCAATAAGAAATAGAAATAGTATCCCGATTACAACATATCAATCGCTTATTTTTGCTTAGTTCAAGACAACTCTGCGCAGTCTAAGGGACCGGCGTAGAACCAGTAGAAAGAAAGAACTGGTTCGAATCCGGAATGTTCAATTTTTTTCCCATTTTTTTTTCTCCATTGTTTTACATGTTTTTCATTTTTTATTGTGCTAATTACTCCGGTAATTGCACAACCATGACGTCCGTTGATTGTTTAGTTAAAATGACTAAAGACAACTTAAAATCTCATTAAAAAGTATCCTAATTACCATAGGTGATTAAATATGGATTGCTATTGTCCCGCAACACCTTCAATACATATTCTTGTCCCCATTTTGAAAACTGAAATATTAATAAATGAATTGTGGCACCTTTGTTAAGTCAATCAAAGGTATCAACTTACTATAGGATACTGAAATGGTCTGCGAGCCTTTCAGAGCCAAAAGTGCGTCTCTTATTGTCCCGCAATACCTTCAATACAACTTTTCTATCATATTTTGATTGCTGAAATATTTATAAATGAATTGCGGCACCTTTGTTAGGTCAATCAAAGGTATCAACTCACTATAGGTTACTGAAATGGTCTGCGAGCCTTTTTAGAGCCAAAATTGCGTATCTTATTGTCCCGCAATACTTTCAATACAATTTTTCTATCATATTTTGATTGCTGAAATATTAATAAATGAATTGCGGCAGCTTTGTTACGTCAATCAAAGATATTAACTAACTATAGGTTACTGAAGAGGACAGAGAGTCTTTCACAGCCAAAATGGCGTCTCCTAGGTGATTATGAATTGAATAAGGTTAATTATGCAGCATAAAAGTATCACAGCAGCATCCTTTGAGTGATAAAAACAATGAAATATGACAAATATGAAGAAAATAAAAATTAATAAATTGAGAAAAAAAATTGCAACATCCGTGACTCGAACCCGTGCATTCTACTTACTGGTTCTACACCAGTCCATCAGAGCACACTGACATGTTGAAAACTAGTAGGAAAATAGTTCATTTACATTTAGAAATTGGAATAAATTTCAATTTTTTAAATGAATTGATTGAAATGATTTGAAGCATCAAAATGAATCCGATCAAAATGATAAGAAACAAAGAACTTCTTTCAATTCAATAAGAAATAGAAATAGTATCCCGATTACAACATATCCTTTGCTTATTTTTCCTTAGTTCAAGACAACTCTGCGCAGTCTAAGGGACCGGCGTAGAACCAGTAGAAAGAAAGCACTGGTTCGAATCCGGAATGAGCAAATTTTTTTCCCCATTTATTTTTCTCCATTGTTTTACATATTTTTCATTTTTTATTGTGCTAATTACTCCGGTATTTGCACAACCGTGACGTCCGTTTATTTGTTCAGTTAAAATGACTAAAGACAACTTAAAATCTCATTAAAAAGTATCCTAATTACCATAAGTGATTAAATATGGATTCCTATTGTCCCGCAACACCTTCAATACATATTCTTGTCCCCATTTTGAAAACTGAAATATTAATAAATGAATTGTGGCACCTTTGTTAAGTCAATCAAAGGTATCAACTTACTATAGGATACTGAAATGGTCTGCGAGCCTTTCAGAGCCAAAAGTGCGTCTCTTATTGTCCCGCAATACCTTCAATACAACTTTTCTATCATATTTTGATTGCTGAAATATTTATAAATGAATTGCGGCACCATTGTTAAGTCAATCAAAGGTATCAACTTACTATAGGTTACTGAAATGGTCTGCGAGCCTTTCAGAGCCAAAATTTCGTCTCTTATTGTCCCGCAATACCTTCAATACAATTTTTCTATCATAT
This sequence comes from Luidia sarsii, assembly GCA_949987565.1. Classification (NCBI taxonomy): domain Eukaryota; kingdom Metazoa; phylum Echinodermata; class Asteroidea; order Paxillosida; family Luidiidae; genus Luidia; species Luidia sarsii. The sequence continues at coordinate 11,329,132 of OX465108.1, read as the reverse complement.
TTTGATTGCTGAAATATTAATAAATGAATTGCGGCAGCTTTGTTACGTCAATCAAAGATATTAACTTACTATAGGTTACTGAAAAGGACAGAGAGTCTTTCACAGCCAAAATGGCGTCTCCTAGGTGATTACGAATTGAATAAGGTTAATTATGCAGCATAAAAGTATCACAGAAGCATCCTTTGAGTGATAAAAACAATGAAATATGACAAATATGAAGAAAATAAAAATTAATAAATTGAGAAAAAAATTGCAACATCCGTGACTCGAACCCGTGCTTTCTACTTACTGGTTCTACACCAGTCCATCAGAGCACACTGACATGTTGAAAACTAGTAGGAAAATAGTTCATTTACATTTTGAAATTGGAATAAATTTCAATTTTTTAAATGAATTGATTGAAATGATTTGAAGCATCAAAATGAATCCGATCAAAATGATCAGAAACAAAGAACTTCTTTCAATTCAATAAGAAATAGAAATAGTATCCCGATTACAACATATCCTTTGCTTATTTTTCCTTAGTTCAAGACAACTCTGCGCAGTCTAAGGGACCGGCGTAGAACCAGTAGAAAGAAAGCACTGGTTCGAATCCGGAATGAGCAAATTTTTTTCCCCATTTATTTTTCTCCATTGTTTTACATTTTTTTCATTTTTTATTGTACTAATTACTCCGGTAATTGCACAACCGTGACGTCCGTCTATTTGTTCAGTTAAAATGACTAAAGACAACTTAAAATCTCATTAAAAAGTATCCTAATTACCATAAGTGATTAAATATGGATTCCTATTGTCCCGCAACACCTTCAATACATATTCTTGTCCCCATTTTGAAAACTGAAATATTAATAAATGAATTGTGGCACCTTTGTTAAGTCAATCAAAGGTATCAACTTACTATAGGATACTGAAATGGTCTGCGAGCCTTTCAGAGCAAAAAGTGCGTCTCTTATTGTCCCGCAATACCTTCAATACAACTTTTCTATCATATTTTGATTGCTGAAATATTTATAAATGAATTGCGGCACCATTGTTAAGTCAATCAAAGGTATCAACTTACTATAGGTTACTGAAATGGTCTGCGAGCCTTTCAGAGCCAAAATTTCGTCTCTTATTGTCCCGCAATACCTTCAATACAATTTTTCTATCATATTTTGATTGCTGAAATATTAATAAATGAATTGCGGCAGCTTTGTTACGTCAATCAAAGATATTAACTAACTATAGGTTACTGAAGAGGACAGAGAGTCTTTCACAGCCAAAATGGCGTCTCCTAGGTGATTATGAATTGAATAAGGTTAATTATGCAGCATAAAAGTATCACAGAAGCATCCTTTTAGTGATAAAAACAATGAAATATGACAAATATGAAGAAAATAAAAATTATTAAATTGAGAAAAAAATTGCAACATCCGTGACTCGAACCCGTGCATTCTACTTACTGGTTCTACACCAGTCCATCAGAGCACACCGACATGTTGAAAACCTGTAGGAAAATAGTTCATTTACATTTTGAAATTGGAATAAATTTCAATTTTTTAAATGAATTGATTGAAATGATTTGAAGCATCACAATGAATCCGATCAAAATGATCAGAAACAAAGAACTTCTTTCAATTCAATAATCAATAGAAATAGTATCCCGATTACAACATATCAATAGCTTATTTTTGCTTAGTTCAAGACAACTCTGCGCAGTCTAAGGGACCGGCGTAGAACCAGTAGAAAGAAAGCACTAGTTCGAATCCGGAATGTGCAATTTTTTTTCCCCTTTTTTTTTTTTCTCCATTGTTTTACATATTTTTCATTTTTTTTTTGTGCTAATTACTCCGGTAATTGCACAACCGTGACGACCGTTGATTGTTTAGTTAAAATGACTAAAGACAACTTAAAATCTCATTAAAAAGTATCCTAATTACCATAAGTGATTAAATATGGATTCCTATTGTCCCGCAACACCTTCAATACATATTCTTGTCCCCATATTTAAAACTGAAATATTAATAAATGAATTGCGGCACCTTTGTTAAGTCAATCAAAGGTATCAACTTACTATAGGATACTGAAATGGTCTGCGAGCCTTTCAGAGCCAAAAGTGCGTCTCTTATTGTCCCGCAATACCTTCAATACAATTTTTCTATCATATTTTGATTGCTGAAATATTAATAAATGAATTGCGGCACCTTTGTTACGTCAATCAAAGGTACCAACTTACTATAGGTTACTGAAATGGTCTGCGAGCCTTTCAGAGCCAAAATTGCGTCTCTTATTGTCCCGCAATACCTTCAATACAATTTTTCTATCATATTTTGATTGCTGAAATATTAATAAATGAATTGCGGCAGCTTTGTTACGTCAATCAAAGATATTAACTTACTATAGGTTACTGAAGAGGACAGAGAGTCTTTCACAGCCAAAATGGCGTCTCCTAGGTGATTATGAACTGAATAAGATTAATTATGCAGCATAAAAGTATCACAGAAGCATCCTTTGAGTGATAAAAACAATGAAATATGACAAATATGAAGAAAATAAAAATTATTAAATTGAGAAAAAAATTGCAACATCCGTGACTCGAACCCGTGGATTCTACATACTGGTTCTACACCAGTCCATCAGAGCAAACTGACATGTTGAAAACTAGTAGAAAAATAGTTCATTTACATTTTGAAATTGGAATAAATTTCAATTTTTTAAATGAATTGATTGAAATGATTTGAAGCATCACAATGAATTTGATCAAAATGATCAGGAACAAAGAACTTCTTTCAATTCAATAAGAAATAGAAATAGTATCCCGATTACAACATATCAATCGCTTATTTTTGCTTAGTTCAAGACAACTCTGCGCAGTCTAAGGGACCGGCGTAGAACCAGTAGAAAGAAAGAACTGGTTCGAATCCGGAATGTTCAATTTTTTTCCCATTTTTTTTTCTCCATTGTTTTACATGTTTTTCATTTTTTATTGTGCTAATTACTCCGGTAATTGCACAACCATGACGTCCGTTGATTGTTTAGTTAAAATGACTAAAGACAACTTAAAATCTCATTAAAAAGTATCCTAATTACCATAGGTGATTAAATATGGATTGCTATTGTCCCGCAACACCTTCAATACATATTCTTGTCCCCATTTTGAAAACTGAAATATTAATAAATGAATTGTGGCACCTTTGTTAAGTCAATCAAAGGTATCAACTTACTATAGGATACTGAAATGGTCTGCGAGCCTTTCAGAGCCAAAAGTGCGTCTCTTATTGTCCCGCAATACCTTCAATACAACTTTTCTATCATATTTTGATTGCTGAAATATTTATAAATGAATTGCGGCACCTTTGTTAGGTCAATCAAAGGTATCAACTCACTATAGGTTACTGAAATGGTCTGCGAGCCTTTTTAGAGCCAAAATTGCGTATCTTATTGTCCCGCAATACTTTCAATACAATTTTTCTATCATATTTTGATTGCTGAAATATTAATAAATGAATTGCGGCAGCTTTGTTACGTCAATCAAAGATATTAACTAACTATAGGTTACTGAAGAGGACAGAGAGTCTTTCACAGCCAAAATGGCGTCTCCTAGGTGATTATGAATTGAATAAGGTTAATTATGCAGCATAAAAGTATCACAGCAGCATCCTTTGAGTGATAAAAACAATGAAATATGACAAATATGAAGAAAATAAAAATTAATAAATTGAGAAAAAAAATTGCAACATCCGTGACTCGAACCCGTGCATTCTACTTACTGGTTCTACACCAGTCCATCAGAGCACACTGACATGTTGAAAACTAGTAGGAAAATAGTTCATTTACATTTTGAAATTGGAATAAATTTCAATTTTTTAAATGAATTGATTGAAATGATTTGAAGCATCACAATGAATTTGATCAAAATGATCAGGAACAAAGAACTTCTTTCAATTCAATAAGAAATAGAAATAGTATCCCGATTACAACATATCAATCGCTTATTTTTGCTTAGTTCAAGACAACTCTGCGCAGTCTAAGGGACCGGCGTAGAACCAGTGGAAAGAAAGCACTGGTTCGAATCCGGAAAGTTCAATTTTTTTTCCCCATTTTTTTTTCTCCATTGTTTTACATATTTTTCATTTTTTATTGTGCTAATTACTCCGGTAATTCCACAACCGTGACGTCCGTTGATTGTTTAGTTAAAATGACTAAAGACAACTTAAAATCTCATTAAAAAGTATCCTAATTACCATAAGTGATTAAATATGGATTCCTATTGTCCCGCAACACCTTCAATACATATTCTTGTCCCCATTTTGAAAACTGAAATATTAATAAATGAATTGTGGCACCTTTGTTAAGTCAATCAAAGGTATCAACTTACTATAGGATACTGAAATGGTCTGCGAGCCTTTCAGAGCCAAAAGTGCGTCTCTTATTGTCCCGCAATACCTTCAATACAATTTTTCTATCATATTTTGATTGCTGAAATATTAATAAATGAATTGCGGAACCTTTGTTACGTCAATCAAAGGTATCAACTTACTATAGGTTACTGAAATGGTCTGCGAGCCTTTCAGAGCCAAAATTGCGTCTCGTATTGTCCCGCAATACCTTCAATACAATTTTTCTATCATATTTTGATTGCTGAAATATTAATAAATGAATTGCGGCAGCTTTGTTACGTCAATCAAAGATATTAACTTACTATAGGTTACTGAAAAGGACAGAGAGTCTTTCACAGCCAAAACGGCGTCTCCTAGGTGATTATGAATTGAATACGGTTAATTATGCAGCATAAAAGTATCACAGAAGCATCCTTTGAGTGATAAAAACAATGAAATATGACAAATATGAAGAAAATACAAATTAATAAATTGAGAAAAAAAATTGCAACATCCGTGACTCGAACCCGTGCATTCTAATTACTGGTTCTACACCAGTCCATCAGAGCACACTGACATGTTGAAAACTAGTAGGAAAATAGTTCATTTACATTTTGAAATTGGAATAAATTTCAATTTTTTAAATGAATTGATTGAAATGATTTGAAGCATCAAAATGAATCTGATCAAAATGATCAGAAACAAAGAACTTCTTTCAATTCAACAAGAAATAGAAATAGTATCCCGATTACAACATATCAATCGCTTATTTTTGCTTAGTTCAAGACAACTCTGCGCAGTCTAAGGGACCGGCGTAGAACCAGTAGAAAGAAAGCACTGGTTCGAATCCGGAAAGTTCAATTTTTTTTCCCCATTTTTTTTCTCCATTGTTTTACATATTTTTCATTTTTTATTGTGCTAATTACTCCGGTAATTGCACAACCGTGACGTCCGTTGATTGTTTAGTTAAAATGACTAAAGACAACTTAAAATCTCATTAAAAAGTATCCTAATTACCATAAGTGATTAAATATGGATTGCTATTGTCCCGCAACACCTTCAATACATATTCTTGTCCCCATTTTGAAAACTGAAATATTAATAAATGAATTGTGGCACCTTTGTTAAGTCAATCAAAGGTATCAACTTACTATAGGTTACTGAAATGGTCTGCGAGCCTTTCAGAGCCAAATTTGCGTCTCTTATTGTCCCGCAATACCTTCAATACAATTTTTCTATTATATTTTGATTGCTGAAATATTAATAAATGAATTGCGGCAGCTTTGTTACGTCAATCAAAGATATTAACTTACTATAGGTTACCGAAGAGGACAGAGAGTCTTTGATAGCCAAAATGGCGTCTCCTAGGTGATTATGAATTGAATAAGATTAATTATGCAGCATAAAAGTATCACAGAAGCATCCTTTGAGTGATAAAAACAATGAAATATGACAAATATGAAGAAAATAAAAATTATTAAATTGAGAAAAAAATTGCAACATCCGTGACTCGAACCCGCGCATTCTACTTACTGGTTCTACACCAGTCCATCAGAGCACACTGACATGTTGAAAACTAGTAGGAAAATAGTTCATTTACATTTAGAAATTGGAATAAATTTCAATTTTTTAAATGAATTGATTGAAATGATTTGAAGCATCAAAATGAATCCGATCAAAATGATAAGAAACAAAGAACTTCTTTCAATTCAATAAGAAATAGAAATAGTATCCCGATTACAACATATCCTTTGCTTATTTTTCCTTAGTTCAAGACAACTCTGCGCAGTCTAAGGGACCGGCGTAGAACCAGTAGAAAGAAAGCACTGGTTCGAATCCGGAATGAGCAAATTTTTTTCCCCATTTATTTTTCTCCATTGTTTTACATATTTTTCATTTTTTATTGTGCTAATTACTCCGGTATTTGCACAACCGTGACGTCCGTTTATTTGTTCAGTTAAAATGACTAAAGACAACTTAAAATCTCATTAAAAAGTATCCTAATTACCATAAGTGATTAAATATGGATTCCTATTGTCCCGCAACACCTTCAATACATATTCTTGTCCCCATTTTGAAAACTGAAATATTAATAAATGAATTGTGGCACCTTTGTTAAGTCAATCAAAGGTATCAACTTACTATAGGATACTGAAATGGTCTGCGAGCCTTTCAGAGCCAAAAGTGCGTCTCTTATTGTCCCGCAATACCTTCAATACAACTTTTCTATCATATTTTGATTGCTGAAATATTTATAAATGAATTGCGGCACCATTGTTAAGTCAATCAAAGGTATCAACTTACTATAGGTTACTGAAATGGTCTGCGAGCCTTTCAGAGCCAAAATTTCGTCTCTTATTGTCCCGCAATACCTTCAATACAATTTTTCTATCATATTTTGATTGCTGAAATATTAATAAATGAATTGCGGCAGCTTTGTTACGTCAATCAAAGATATTAACTTACTATAGGTTACTGAAAAGGACAGAGAGTCTTTCACAGCCAAAATGGCGTCTCCTAGGTGATTACGAATTGAATAAGGTTAATTATGCAGCATAAAAGTATCACAGAAGCATCCTTTGAGTGATAAAAACAATGAAATATGACAAATATGAAGAAAATAAAAATTAATAAATTGAGAAAAAAATTGCAACATCCGTGACTCGAACCCGTGCTTTCTACTTACTGGTTCTACACCAGTCCATCAGAGCACACTGACATGTTGAAAACTAGTAGGAAAATAGTTCATTTACATTTTGAAATTGGAATAAATTTCAATTTTTTAAATGAATTGATTGAAATGATTTGAAGCATCAAAATGAATCCGATCAAAATGATCAGAAACAAAGAACTTCTTTCAATTCAATAAGAAATAGAAATAGTATCCCGATTACAACATATCCTTTGCTTATTTTTCCTTAGTTCAAGACAACTCTGCGCAGTCTAAGGGACCGGCGTAGAACCAGTAGAAAGAAAGCACTGGTTCGAATCCGGAATGAGCAAATTTTTTTCCCCATTTATTTTTCTCCATTGTTTTACATTTTTTTCATTTTTTATTGTACTAATTACTTCGGTAATTGCACAACCGTGACGTCCGTCTATTTGTTCAGTTAAAATGACTAAAGACAACTTAAAATCTCATTAAAAAGTATCCTAATTACCATAAGTGATTAAATATGGATTCCTATTGTCCCGCAACACCTTCAATACATATTCTTGTCCCCATTTTGAAAACTGAAATATTAATAAATGAATTGTGGCACCTTTGTTAAGTCAATCAAAGGTATCAACTTACTATAGGATACTGAAATGGTCTGCGAGCCTTTCAGAGCAAAAAGTGCGTCTCTTATTGTCCCGCAATACCTTCAATACAACTTTTCTATCATATTTTGATTGCTGAAATATTTATAAATGAATTGCGGCACCATTGTTAAGTCAATCAAAGGTATCAACTTACTATAGGTTACTGAAATGGTCTGCGAGCCTTTCAGAGCCAAAATTTCGTCTCTTATTGTCCCGCAATACCTTCAATACAATTTTTCTATCATATTTTGATTGCTGAAATATTAATAAATGAATTGCGGCAGCTTTGTTACGTCAATCAAAGATATTAACTAACTATAGGTTACTGAAGAGGACAGAGAGTCTTTCACAGCCAAAATGGCGTCTCCTAGGTGATTATGAATTGAATAAGGTTAATTATGCAGCATAAAAGTATCACAGAAGCATCCTTTTAGTGATAAAAACAATGAAATATGACAAATATGAAGAAAATAAAAATTATTAAATTGAGAAAAAAATTGCAACATCCGTGACTCGAACCCGTGCATTCTACTTACTGGTTCTACACCAGTCCATCAGAGCACACCGACATGTTGAAAACCTGTAGGAAAATAGTTCATTTACATTTTGAAATTGGAATAAATTTCAATTTTTTAAATGAATTGATTGAAATGATTTGAAGCATCACAATGAATCCGATCAAAATGATCAGAAACAAAGAACTTCTTTCAATTCAATAATCAATAGAAATAGTATCCCGATTACAACATATCAATAGCTTATTTTTGCTTAGTTCAAGACAACTCTGCGCAGTCTAAGGGACCGGCGTAGAACCAGTAGAAAGAAAGCACTAGTTCGAATCCGGAATGTGCAATTTTTTTTCCCCTTTTTTTTTTTTCTCCATTGTTTTACATATTTTTCATTTTTTTTTTGTGCTAATTACTCCGGTAATTGCACAACCGTGACGACCGTTGATTGTTTAGTTAAAATGACTAAAGACAACTTAAAATCTCATTAAAAAGTATCCTAATTACCATAAGTGATTAAATATGGATTCCTATTGTCCCGCAACACCTTCAATACATATTCTTGTCCCCATATTTAAAACTGAAATATTAATAAATGAATTGCGGCACCTTTGTTAAGTCAATCAAAGGTATCAACTTACTATAGGATACTGAAATGGTCTGCGAGCCTTTCAGAGCCAAAAGTGCGTCTCTTATTGTCCCGCAATACCTTCAATACAATTTTTCTATCATATTTTGATTGCTGAAATATTAATAAATGAATTGCGGCACCTTTGTTACGTCAATCAAAGGTACCAACTTACTATAGGTTACTGAAATGGTCTGCGAGCCTTTCAGAGCCAAAATTGCGTCTCTTATTGTCCCGCAATACCTTCAATACAATTTTTCTATCATATTTTGATTGCTGAAATATTAATAAATGAATTGCGGCAGCTTTGTTACGTCAATCAAAGATATTAACTTACTATAGGTTACTGAAGAGGACAGAGAGTCTTTCACAGCCAAAATGGCGTCTCCTAGGTGATTATGAACTGAATAAGATTAATTATGCAGCATAAAAGTATCACAGAAGCATCCTTTGAGTGATAAAAACAATGAAATATGACAAATATGAAGAAAATAAAAATTATTAAATTGAGAAAAAAATTGCAACATCCGTGACTCGAACCCGTGGATTCTACATACTGGTTCTACACCAGTCCATCAGAGCAAACTGACATGTTGAAAACTAGTAGAAAAATAGTTCATTTACATTTTGAAATTGGAATAAATTTCAATTTTTTAAATGAATTGATTGAAATGATTTGAAGCATCACAATGAATTTGATCAAAATGATCAGGAACAAAGAACTTCTTTCAATTCAATAAGAAATAGAAATAGTATCCCGATTACAACATATCAATCGCTTATTTTTGCTTAGTTCAAGACAACTCTGCGCAGTCTAAGGGACCGGCGTAGAACCAGTAGAAAGAAAGAACTGGTTCGAATCCGGAATGTTCAATTTTTTTCCCATTTTTTTTTCTCCATTGTTTTACATGTTTTTCATTTTTTATTGTGCTAATTACTCCGGTAATTGCACAACCATGACGTCCGTTGATTGTTTAGTTAAAATGACTAAAGACAACTTAAAATCTCATTAAAAAGTATCCTAATTACCATAGGTGATTAAATATGGATTGCTATTGTCCCGCAACACCTTCAATACATATTCTTGTCCCCATTTTGAAAACTGAAATATTAATAAATGAATTGTGGCACCTTTGTTAAGTCAATCAAAGGTATCAACTTACTATAGGATACTGAAATGGTCTGCGAGCCTTTCAGAGCCAAAAGTGCGTCTCTTATTGTCCCGCAATACCTTCAATACAACTTTTCTATCATATTTTGATTGCTGAAATATTTATAAATGAATTGCGGCACCTTTGTTAGGTCAATCAAAGGTATCAACTCACTATAGGTTACTGAAATGGTCTGCGAGCCTTTTTAGAGCCAAAATTGCGTATCTTATTGTCCCGCAATACTTTCAATACAATTTTTCTATCATATTTTGATTGCTGAAATATTAATAAATGAATTGCGGCAGCTTTGTTACGTCAATCAAAGATATTAACTAACTATAGGTTACTGAAGAGGACAGAGAGTCTTTCACAGCCAAAATGGCGTCTCCTAGGTGATTATGAATTGAATAAGGTTAATTATGCAGCATAAAAGTATCACAGAAGCATCCTTTTAGTGATAAAAACAATGAAATATGACAAATATGAAGAGAATAAAAATTATTAAATTGAGAAAAAAATTGCAACATCCGTGACTCGAACCCGTGCATTCTACTTACTGGTTCTACACCAGTCCATCAGAGCACACCGACATGTTGAAAACCTGAAGGAAGATAGTTCATTTACATTTTGAAATTGGAATAAATTTCAATTTTTTAAATGAATTGATTGAAATGATTTGAAGCATCACAATGAATCCGATCAAAATGATCAGAAACAAAGAACTTCTTTCAATTCAATAATCAATAGAAATAGTATCCCGATTACAACATATCAATCGCTTATTTTTGCTTAGTTCAAGACAACTCTGCGCAGTCTAAGGGACCGGCGTAGAACCAGTAGAAAGAAAGAACTGGTTCGAATCCGGAATGTGCAATTTTTTTTTCCATTTTTTTTTTCTCCATTGTTTTACATATTTTTCATTTTTTATTGTGCTAATTACTCCGGTAATTGCACAACCGTGACGACCGTTGATTGTTTAGTTAAAATGACTAAAGACAACTTAAAATCTCATTAAAAAGTATCCTAATTACCATAAATGATTAAATTTGGATTCCTATTGTCCCGCAACACCTTCAATACATATTCTTGTCCCCATATTTAAAACTGAAATATTAATAAATGAATTGCGGCACCTTTGTTAAGTCAATCAAAGGTATCAACTTACTATAGGTTACTGAAATGGTCTGCGAGCCTTTCAGAGCCAAAATGGCGTCTCTTATTGTCCCGCAATACCTTCAATACAATTTTTCTATCATATTTTGATTGCTGAAATATTAATAAATGAATTGCGGCACCTTTATTACGTCAATCAAAGATATTAACTTACTATAGGTTACTGAAAAGGACAGAGAGTCTTTCACAGCCAAAATGGCGTCTCCTAGGTGATTATGAATTGAATAAGATTAATTATGCAGCATAAAAGTATCACAGAAGCATCCTTTGAGTGATAAAAACAATGAAATATGACAAATATGAAGAAAATAAAAAAATATTAAATTGAGAAAAAAATTGCAACATCCGTGACTCGAACCCGTGCATTCTACTTACTGGTTCTACACCAGTCCATCAGAGCACACTGACATGTTGAAAACTAGTAGGAAAATAGTTCATTTACATTTTGAAATTGGAATAAATTTCAATTTTTTAAATGAATTGATTGAAATGATTTGAAGCATCACAATGAATTTGATCAAAATGATCAGGAACAAAGAACTTCTTTCAATTCAATAAGAAATAGAAATAGTATCCCGATTACAACATATCAATCGCTTATTTTTGCTTAGTTCAAGACAACTCTGCGCAGTCTAAGGGACCGGCGTAGAACCAGTGGAAAGAAAGCACTGGTTCGAATCCGGAAAGTTCAATTTTTTTTCCCCATTTTTTTTTCTCCATTGTTTTACATATTTTTCATTTTTTATTGTGCTAATTACTCCGGTAATTCCACAACCGTGACGTCCGTTGATTGTTTAGTTAAAATGACTAAAGACAACTTAAAATCTCATTAAAAAGTATCCTAATTACCATAAGTGATTAAATATGGATTCCTATTGTCCCGCAACACCTTCAATACATATTCTTGTCCCCATTTTGAAAACTGAAATATTAATAAATGAATTGTGGCACCTTTGTTAAGTCAATCAAAGGTATCAACTTACTATAGGATACTGAAATGGTCTGCGAGCCTTTCAGAGCCAAAAGTGCGTCTCTTATTGTCCCGCAATACCTTCAATACAATTTTTCTATCATATTTTGATTGCTGAAATATTAATAAATGAATTGCGGAACCTTTGTTACGTCAATCAAAGGTATCAACTTACTATAGGTTACTGAAATGGTCTGCGAGCCTTTCAGAGCCAAAATTGCGTCTCGTATTGTCCCGCAATACCTTCAATACAAATTTTCTATCATATTTTGATTGCTGAAATATTAATAAATGAATTGCGGCAGCTTTGTTACGTCAATCAAAGATATTAACTTACTATAGGTTACTGAAAAGGACAGAGAGTCTTTCACAGCCAAAACGGCGTCTCCTAGGTGATTATGAATTGAATACGGTTAATTATGCAGCATAAAAGTATCACAGAAGCATCCTTTGAGTGATAAAAACAATGAAATATGACAAATATGAAGAAAATACAAATTAATAAATTGAGAAAAAATTGCAACATCCGTGACTCGAACCCGTGCATTCTAATTACTGGTTCTACACCAGTCCATCAGAGCACACTGACATGTTGAAAACTAGTAGGAAAATAGTTCATTTACATTTTGAAATTGGAATAAATTTCAATTTTTTAAATGAATTGATTGAAATGATTTGAAGCATCACAATGAATCCGATCAAAATGATCAGAAACAAAGAACTTCTTTCAATTCAATAATCAATAGAAATAGTATCCCGATTACAACATATCAATCGCTTATTTTTGCTTAGTTCAAGACAACTCTGCGCAGTCTAAGGGACCGGCGTAGAACCAGTAGAAAGAAAGCACTAGTTCGAATCCGGAATGTGCAATTTTTTTTCCCCTTTTTTTTTTTTCTCCATTGTTTTACATATTTTTCATTTTTTTTTTGTGCTAATTACTCCGGTAATTGCACAACCGTGACGACCGTTGATTGTTTAGTTAAAATGACTAAAGACAACTTAAAATCTCATTAAAAAGTATCCTAATTACCATAAGTGATTAAATATGGATTCCTATTGTCCCGCAACACCTTCAATACATATTCTTGTCCCCATATTTAAAACTGAAATATTAATAAATGAATTGCGGCACCTTTGTTAAGTCAATCAAAGGTATCAACTTACTATAGGATACTGAAATGGTCTGCGAGCCTTTCAGAGCCAAAAGTGCGTCTCTTATTGTCCCGCAATACCTTCAATACAATTTTTCTATCATATTTTGATTGCTGAAATATTAATAAATGAATTGCGGCACCTTTGTTACGTCAATCAAAGGTACCAACTTACTATAGGTTACTGAAATGGTCTGCGAGCCTTTCAGAGCCAAAATTGCGTCTCTTATTGTCCCGCAATACCTTCAATACAATTTTTCTATCATATTTTGATTGCTGAAATATTAATAAATGAATTGCGGCAGCTTTGTTACGTCAATCAAAGATATTAACTTACTATAGGTTACTGAAGAGGACAGAGAGTCTTTCACAGCCAAAATGGCGTCTCCTAGGTGATTATGAAATGAATAAGATTAATTATGCAGCATAAAAGTATCACAGAAGCATCCTTTGAGTGATAAAAACAATGAAATATGACAAATATGAAGAAAATAAAAATTATTAAATTGAGAAAAAAATTGCAACATCCGTGACTCGAACCCGTGGATTCTACATACTGGTTCTACACCAGTCCATCAGAGCAAACTGACATGTTGAAAACTAGTAGAAAAATAGTTCATTTACATTTTGAAATTGGAATAAATTTCAATTTTTTAAATGAATTGATTGAAATGATTTGAAGCATCACAATGAATTTGATCAAAATGATCAGGAACAAAGAACTTCTTTCAATTCAATAAGAAATAGAAATAGTATCCCGATTACAACATATCAATCGCTTATTTTTGCTTAGTTCAAGACAACTCTGCGCAGTCTAAGGGACCGGCGTAGAACCAGTAGAAAGAAAGAACTGGTTCGAATCCGGAATGTGCAATTTTTTTTCCCATTTGCTTTTCTCCATTGTTTTACATATTTTTGCATTTTTAATTGTGCTAATTACTCCGGTAATTGCACAACCGTGACGACCGTTGATTGTTTAGTTAAAATGACTAAAGACAACTTAAAATCTCATTAAAAAGTATCCTAATTACCATAAGTGATTAAATATGGATTGCTATTGTCCCGCAACACCTTCAATACATATTCTTGTCCCCATTTTGAAAACTGAAATATTAATAAATGAATTGTGGCACCTTTGTTAAGTCAATCAAAGGTATCAACTTACTATAGGATACTGAAATGGTCTGTGAGCTTTTCAGAGCCAAAAGTGCGTCTCTTATTGTCCCGCAATACCTTCAATACAACTTTTCTATCATATTTTGATTGCTGAAATATTAATAAATGAATTGCGGCACCTTTGTTAAGTCAATCAAAGGTATCAACTTACTATAGGTTACTGAAATGGTCTGCGAGCCTTTCAGAGCCAAAATTTCGTCTCTTATTGTCCCGCAATACCTTCAATACAATTTTTCTATCATATTTTGATTGCTGAAATATTAATAAATGAATTGCGGCAGCTTTGTTACGTCAATCAAAGATATTAACTTACTATAGGTTACTGAAAAGGACAGAGAGTCTTTCACAGCCAAAATGGCGTCTCCTAGGTGATTACGAATTGAATAAGGTTAATTATGCAGCATAAAAGTATCACAGAAGCATCCTTTGAGTGATAAAAACAATGAAATATGACAAATATGAAGAAAATAAAAATTAATAAATTGAGAAAAAAATTGCAACATCCGTGACTCGAACCCGTGCTCTCTACTTACTGGTTCTACACCAGTCCATCAGAGCACACTGACATGTTGAAAACTAGTAGGAAAATAGTTCATTTACATTTTGAAATTGGAATAAATTTCAATTTTTTAAATGAATTGATTGAAATGATTTGAAGCATCAAAATGAATCCGATCAAAATGATCAGAAACAAAGAACTTCTTTCAATTCAATAAGAAATAGAAATAGTATCCCGATTACAACATATCCTTTGCTTATTTTTCCTTAGTTCAAGACAACTCTGCGCAGTCTAAGGGACCGGCGTAGAACCAGTAGAAAGAAAGCACTGGTTCGAATCCGGAATGAGCAAATTTTTTTCCCCATTTATTTTTCTCCATTGTTTTACATATTTTTCATTTTTTATTGTGCTAATTACTCCGGTAATTGCACAACCGTGACGTCCGTTTATTTGTTCAGTTAAAATGACTAAAGACAACTTAAAATCTCATTAAAAAGTATCCTAATTACCATAAGTGATTAAATATGGATTCCTATTGTCCCGCAACACCTTCAATACATATTCTTGTCCCCATTTTGAAAACTGAAATATTAATAAATGAATTGTGGCACCTTTGTTAAGTCAATCAAAGGTATCAACTTACTATAGGATACTGAAATGGTCTGCGAGCCTTTCAGAGCCAAAAGTGCGTCTCTTATTGTCCCGCAATACCTTCAATACAACTTTTCTATCATATTTTGATTGCTGAAATATTTATAAATGAATTGCGGCACCATTGTTAAGTCAATCAAAGGTATCAACTTACTATAGGTTACTGAAATGGTCTGCGAGCCTTTCAGAGCCAAAATTTCGTCTCTTATTGTCCCGCAATACCTTCAATACAATTTTTCTATCATATTTTGATTGCTGAAATATTAATAAATGAATTGCGGCAGCTTTGTTACGTCAATCAAAGATATTAACTTACTATAGGTTACTGAAAAGGACAGAGAGTCTTTCACAGCCAAAATGGCGTCTCCTAGGTGATTACGAATTGAATAAGGTTAATTATGCAGCATAAAAGTATCACAGAAGCATCCTTTGAGTGATAAAAACAATGAAATATGACAAATATGAAGAAAATAAAAATTAATAAATTGAGAAAAAATTGCAACATCCGTGACTCGAACCCGTGCTTTCTACTTACTGGTTCTACACCAGTCCATCAGAGCACACTGACATGTTGAAAACTAGTAGGAAAATAGTTCATTTACATTTTGAAATTGGAATAAATTTCAATTTTTTAAATGAATTGATTGAAATGATTTGAAGCATCAAAATGAATCCGATCAAAATGATCAGAAACAAAGAACTTCTTTCAATTCAATAAGAAATAGAAATAGTATCCCGATTACAACATATCCTTTGCTTATTTTTCCTTAGTTCAAGACAACTCTGCGCAGTCTAAGGGACCGGCGTAGAACCAGTAGAAAGAAAGCACTGGTTCGAATCCGGAATGAGCAAATTTTTTTCCCCATTTATTTTTCTCCATTGTTTTACATTTTTTTCATTTTTTATTGTACTAATTACTCCGGTAATTGCACAACCGTGACGTCCGTCTATTTGTTCAGTTAAAATGACTAAAGACAACTTAAAATCTCATTAAAAAGTATCCTAATTACCATAAGTGATTAAATATGGATTCCTATTGTCCCGCAACACCTTCAATACATATTCTTGTCCCCATTTTGAAAACTGAAATATTAATAAATGAATTGCGGCACCATTGTTAAGTCAATCAAAGGTATCAACTTACTATAGGTTACTGAAATGGTCTGCGAGCCTTTCAGAGCCAAAATTTCGTCTCTTATTGTCCCGCAATACCTTCAATACAATTTTTCTATCATATTTTGATTGCTGAAATATTAATAAATGAATTGCGGCAGCTTTGGTACGTCAATCAAAGATATTAACTAACTATAGGTTACTGAAGAGGACAGAGAGTCTTTCACAGCCAAAATGGCGTCTCCTAGGTGATTATGAATTGAATAAGGTTAATTATGCAGCATAAAAGTATCACAGAAGCATCCTTTTAGTGATAAAAACAATGAAATATGACAAATATGAAGAAAATAAAAATTATTAAATTGAGAAAAAAATTGCAACATCCGTGACTCGAACCCGTGCATTCTACTTACTGGTTCTACACCAGTCCATCAGAGCACACCGACATGTTGAAAACCTGTAGGAAAATAGTTCATTTACATTTTGAAATTGGAATAAATTTCAATTTTTTAAATGAATTGATTGAAATGATTTGAAGCATCACAATGAATCCGATCAAAATGATCAGAAACAAAGAACTTCTTTCAATTCAATAATCAATAGAAATAGTATCCCGATTACAACATATCAATAACTTATTTTTGCTTAGTTCAAGACAACTCTGCGCAGTCTAAGGGACCGGCGTAGAACCAGTAGAAAGAAAGCACTAGTTCGAATCCGGAATGTGCAATTTTTTTTCCCCTTTTTTTTTTTCTCCATTGTTTTACATATTTTTCATTTTTTTTTTGTGCTAATTACTCCGGTAATTGCACAACCGTGACGACCGTTGATTGTTTAGTTAAAATGACTAAAGACAACTTAAAATCTCATTAAAAAGTATCCTAATTACCATAAGTGATTAAATATGGATTCCTATTGTCCCGCAACACCTTCAATACATATTCTTGTCCCCATATTTAAAACTGAAATATTAATAAATGAATTGCGGCACCTTTGTTAAGTCAATCAAAGGTATCAACTTACTATAGGATACTGAAATGGTCTGCGAGCCTTTCAGAGCCAAAAGTGCGTCTCTTATTGTCCCGCAATACCTTCAATACAATTTTTCTATCATATTTTGATTGCTGAAATATTAATAAATGAATTGCGGCACCTTTGTTACGTCAATCAAAGGTATCAACTTACTATAGGTTACTGAAATGGTCTGCGAGCCTTTCAGAGCCAAAATTGCGTCTCTTATTGTCCCGCAATACCTTCAATACAATTTTTCTATCATATTTTGATTGCTGAAATATTAATAAATGAATTGCGGCAGCTTTGTTACGTCAATCAAAGATATTAACTTACTATAGGTTACTGAAGAGGACAGAGAGTCTTTCACAGCCAAAATGGCGTCTCCTAGGTGATTATGAACTGAATAAGATTAATTATGCAGCATAAAAGTATCACAGAAGCATCCTTTGAGTGATAAAAACAATGAAATATGACAAATATGAAGAAAATAAAAATTATTAAATTGAGAAAAAAATTGCAACATCCGTGACTCCAACCCGTGGATTCTACATACTGGTTCTACACCAGTCCATTAGAGCACACTGACATGTTGAAAACTAGTAGGAAAATAGTTCATTTACATTTTGAAATTGGAATAAATTTCAATTTTTTAAATGAATTGATTGAAATGATTTGAAGCATCACAATGAATTTGATCAAAATGATCAGGAACAAAGAACTTCTTTCAATTCAATAAGAAATAGAAATAGTATCCCGATTACAACATATCAATCGCTTATTTTTGCTTAGTTCAAGACAACTCTGCGCAGTCTAAGGGACCGGCGTAGAACCAGTAGAAAGAAAGAACTGGTTCGAATCCGGAATGTTCAATTTTTTTCCCATTTTTTTTTCTCCATTGTTTTACATGTTTTTCATTTTTTATTGTGCTAATTACTCCGGTAATTGCACAACCATGACGTCCGTTGATTGTTTAGTTAAAATGACTAAAGACAACTTAAAATCTCATTAAAAAGTATCCTAATTACCATAGGTGATTAAATATGGATTGCTATTGTCCCGCAACACCTTCAATACATATTCTCGTCCCCATTTTGAAAACTGAAATATTAATAAATGAATTGTGGCACCTTTGTTAAGTCAATCAAAGGTATCAACTTACTATAAGATACTGAAATGGTCTGCGAGCCTTTCAGAGCCAAAAGTGCGTCTCTTATTGTCCCGCAATACCTTCAATACAACTTTTCTATCATATTTTGATTGCTGAAATATTTATAAATGAATTGCGGCACCTTTGTTAGGTCAATCAAAGGTATCAACTCACTATAGGTTACTGAAATGGTCTGCGAGCCTTTTTAGAGCCAAAATTGCGTCTCTTATTGTCCCGCAATACTTTCAATACAATTTTTCTATCATATTTTGATTGCTGAAATATTAATAAATGAATTGCGGCAGCTTTGTTACGTCAATCAAAGATATTAACTAACTATAGGTTACTGAAGAGGACAGAGAGTCTTTCACAGCCAAAATGGCGTCTCCTAGGTGATTATGAATTGAATAAGGTTAATTATGCAGCATAAAAGTATCACAGAAGCATCCTTTTAGTGATAAAAACAATGAAATATGACAAATATGAAGAAAATAAAAATTATTAAATTGAGAAAAAAATTGCAACATCCGTGACTCGAACCCGTGCATTCTACTTACTGGTTCTACACCAGTCCATCAGAGCACACCGACATGTTGAAAACCTGAAGGAAGATAGTTCATTTACATTTTGAAATTGGAATAAATTTCAATTTTTTAAATGAATTGATTGAAATGATTTGAAGCATCACAATGAATCCGATCAAAATGATCAGAAACAAAGAACTTCTTTCAATTCAATAATCAATAGAAATAGTATCCCGATTACAACATATCAATCGCTTATTTTTGCTTAGTTCAAGACAACTCTGCGCAGTCTAAGGGACCGGCGTAGAACCAGTAGAAAGAAAGAACTGGTTCGAATCCGGAATGTGCAATGTTTTTTTTCCATTTTTTTTTTCTCCATTGTTTTACATATTTTTCATTTTTTATTGTGCTAATTACTCCGGTAATTGCACAACCGTGACGACCGTTGATTGTTTAGTTAAAATGACTAAAGACAACTTAAAATCTCATTAAAAAGTATCCTAATTACCATAAATGATTAAATTTGGATTCCTATTGTCCCGCAACACCTTCAATACATATTCTTGTCCCCATATTTAAAACTGAAATATTAATAAATGAATTGCGGCACCTTTGTTAAGTCAATCAAAGGTATCAACTTACTATAGGTTACTGAAATGGTCTGCGAGCCTTTCAGAGCCAAAATGGCGTCTCTTATTGTCCCGCAATACCTTCAATACAATTTTTCTATCATATTTTGATTGCTGAAATATTAATAAATGAATTGCGGCACCTTTATTACGTCAATCAAAGATATTAACTTACTATAGGTTACTGAAAAGGACAGAGAGTCTTTCACAGCCAAAATGGCGTCTCCTAGGTGATTATGAATTGAATAAGATTAATTATGCAGCATAAAAGTATCACATAAGCATCCTTTGAGTGATAAAAACAATGAAATATGACAAATATGAAGAAAATAAAAATTAATAAATTGAGAAAAAAAAATTGCAACATCCGTGACTCGAACCCGTGCATTCTACTTACTGGTTCTACACAAGTCCATCAGAGCACACTGACATGTTGAAAACTAGTAGGAAAATAGTTCATTTACATTTTGAAATTGGAATAAATTTCAATTTTTTAAATGAATTGATTGAAATGATTTGAAGCATCAAAATGAATCTGATCAAAATGATCAGAAACAAAGAACTTCTTTCAATTCAATAAGAAATAGAAATAGTATCCCGATTACAACATATCAATCGCTTATTTTTGCTTAGTTCAAGACAACTCTGCGCAGTCTAAGGGACCGGCGTAGAACCAGTGGAAAGAAAGCACTGGTTCGAATCCGGAAAGTTCAATTTTTTTTCCCCATTTTTTTTTCTCCATTGTTTTACATATTTTTCATTTTTTATTGTGCTAATTACTCCGGTAATTCCACAACCGTGACGTCCGTAGATTGTTTAGTTAAAATGACTAAAGACAACTTAAAATCTCATTAAAAAGTATCCTAATTACCATAAGTGATTAAATATGGATT
The DNA here is from genome assembly GCA_949987565.1 of Luidia sarsii. NCBI lineage: Eukaryota > Metazoa > Echinodermata > Asteroidea > Paxillosida > Luidiidae > Luidia > Luidia sarsii. The sequence continues at coordinate 11,308,243 of OX465108.1, read as the reverse complement.
CCTATTGTCCCGCAACACCTTCAATACATATTCTTGTCCCCATTTTGAAAACTGAAATATTAATAAATGAATTGTGGCACCTTTGTTAAGTCAATCAAAGGTATCAACTTACTATAGGATACTGAAATGGTCTGCGAGCCTTTCAGAGCCAAAAGTGCGTCTCTTATTGTCCCGCAATACCTTCAATACAATTTTTCTATCATATTTTGATTGCTGAAATATTAATAAATGAATTGCGGAACCTTTGTTACGTCAATCAAAGGTATCAACTTACTATAGGTTACTGAAATGGTCTGCGAGCCTTTCAGAGCCAAAATTGCGTCTCTTATTGTCCCGCAATACCTTCAATACAATTTTTCTATCATATTTTGATTGCTGAAATATTAATAAATGAATTGCGGCAGCTTTGTTACGTCAATCAAAGATATTAACTTACTATAGGTTACTGAAAAGGACAGAGAGTCTTTCACAGCCAAAATGGCGTCTCCTAGGTGATTATGAATTGAATACGGTTAATTATGCAGCATAAAAGTATCACAGCAGCATCCTTTGAGTGATAAAAACAATGAAATATGACAAATATGAAGAAAATAAAAATTAATAAATTGAGAAAAAAAATTGCAACATCCGTGACTCGAACCCGTGCATTCTACTTACTGGTTCTACACCAGTCCATCAGAGCACACTGACATGTTGAAAACTAGTAGGAAAATAGTTCATTTACATTTTGAAATTGGAATAAATTTCAATTTTTTAAATGAATTGATTGAAATGATTTGAAGCATCACAATGAATTTGATCAAAATGATCAGGAACAAAGAACTTCTTTCAATTCAATAAGAAATAGAAATAGTATCCCGATTACAACATATCAATCGCTTATTTTTGCTTAGTTCAAGACAACTCTGCGCAGTCTAAGGGACCGGCGTAGAACCAGTGGAAAGAAAGCACTGGTTCGAATCCGGAAAGTTCAATTTTTTTTCCCCATTTTTTTTTCTCCATTGTTTTACATATTTTTCATTTTTTATTGTGCTAATTACTCCGGTAATTCCACAACCGTGACGTCCGTTGATTGTTTAGTTAAAATGACTAAAGACAACTTAAAATCTCATTAAAAAGTATCCTAATTACCATAAGTGATTAAATATGGATTCCTATTGTCCCGCAACACCTTCAATACATATTCTTGTCCCCATTTTGAAAACTGAAATATTAATAAATGAATTGTGGCACCTTTGTTAAGTCAATCAAAGGTATCAACTTACTATAGGATACTGAAATGGTCTGCGAGCCTTTCAGAGCCAAAAGTGCGTCTCTTATTGTCCCGCAATACCTTCAATACAATTTTTCTATCATATTTTGATTGCTGAAATATTAATAAATGAATTGCGGAACCTTTGTTACGTCAATCAAAGGTATCAACTTACTATAGGTTACTGAAATGGTCTGCGAGCCTTTCAGAGCCAAAATTGCGTCTCGTATTGTCCCGCAATACCTTCAATACAATTTTTCTATCATATTTTGATTGCTGAAATATTAATAAATGAATTGCGGCAGCTTTGTTACGTCAATCAAAGATATTAACTTACTATAGGTTACTGAAAAGGACAGAGAGTCTTTCACAGCCAAAACGGCGTCTCCTAGGTGATTATGAATTGAATACGGTTAATTATGCAGCATAAAAGTATCACAGAAGCATCCTTTGAGTGATAAAAACAATGAAATATGACAAATATGAAGAAAATACAAATTAATAAATTGAGAAAAAAAATTGCAACATCCGTGACTCGAACCCGTGCATTCTAATTACTGGTTCTACACCAGTCCATCAGAGCACACTGACATGTTGAAAACTAGTAGGAAAATAGTTCATTTACATTTTGAAATTGGAATAAATTTCAATTTTTTAAATGAATTGATTGAAATGATTTGAAGCATCAAAATGAATCTGATCAAAATGATCAGAAACAAAGAACTTCTTTCAATTCAACAAGAAATAGAAATAGTATCCCGATTACAACATATCAATCGCTTATTTTTGCTTAGTTCAAGACAACTCTGCGCAGTCTAAGGGACCGGCGTAGAACCAGTAGAAAGAAAGCACTGGTTCGAATCCGGAAAGTTCAATTTTTTTTCCCCATTTTTTTTCTCCATTGTTTTACATATTTTTCATTTTTTATTGTGCTAATTACTCCGGTAATTGCACAACCGTGACGTCCGTTGATTGTTTAGTTAAAATGACTAAAGACAACTTAAAATCTCATTAAAAAGTATCCTAATTACCATAAGTGATTAAATATGGATTGCTATTGTCCCGCAACACCTTCAATACATATTCTTGTCCCCATTTTGAAAACTGAAATATTAATAAATGAATTGTGGCACCTTTGTTAAGTCAATCAAAGGTATCAACTTACTATAGGTTACTGAAATGGTCTGCGAGCCTTTCAGAGCCAAAATTGCGTCTCTTATTGTCCCGCAATACCTTCAATACAATTTTTCTATTATATTTTGATTGCTGAAATATTAATAAATGAATTGCGGCAGCTTTGTTACGTCAATCAAAGATATTAACTTACTATAGGTTACCGAAGAGGACAGAGAGTCTTTGATAGCCAAAATGGCGTCTCCTAGGTGATTATGAATTGAATAAGATTAATTATGCAGCATAAAAGTATCACAGAAGCATCCTTTGAGTGATAAAAACAATGAAATATGACAAATATGAAGAAAATAAAAATTATTAAATTGAGAAAAAAATTGCAACATCCGTGACTCGAACCCGCGCATTCTACTTACTGGTTCTACACCAGTCCATCAGAGCACACTGACATGTTGAAAACTAGTAGGAAAATAGTTCATTTACATTTAGAAATTGGAATAAATTTCAATTTTTTAAATGAATTGATTGAAATGATTTGAAGCATCAAAATGAATCCGATCAAAATGATAAGAAACAAAGAACTTCTTTCAATTCAATAAGAAATAGAAATAGTATCCCGATTACAACATATCCTTTGCTTATTTTTCCTTAGTTCAAGACAACTCTGCGCAGTCTAAGGGACCGGCGTAGAACCAGTAGAAAGAAAGCACTGGTTCGAATCCGGAATGAGCAAATTTTTTTCCCCATTTATTTTTCTCCATTGTTTTACATATTTTTCATTTTTTATTGTGCTAATTACTCCGGTATTTGCACAACCGTGACGTCCGTTTATTTGTTCAGTTAAAATGACTAAAGACAACTTAAAATCTCATTAAAAAGTATCCTAATTACCATAAGTGATTAAATATGGATTCCTATTGTCCCGCAACACCTTCAATACATATTCTTGTCCCCATTTTGAAAACTGAAATATTAATAAATGAATTGTGGCACCTTTGTTAAGTCAATCAAAGGTATCAACTTACTATAGGATACTGAAATGGTCTGCGAGCCTTTCAGAGCCAAAAGTGCGTCTCTTATTGTCCCGCAATACCTTCAATACAACTTTTCTATCATATTTTGATTGCTGAAATATTTATAAATGAATTGCGGCACCATTGTTAAGTCAATCAAAGGTATCAACTTACTATAGGTTACTGAAATGGTCTGCGAGCCTTTCAGAGCCAAAATTTCGTCTCTTATTGTCCCGCAATACCTTCAATACAATTTTTCTATCATATTTTGATTGCTGAAATATTAATAAATGAATTGCGGCAGCTTTGTTACGTCAATCAAAGATATTAACTTACTATAGGTTACTGAAAAGGACAGAGAGTCTTTCACAGCCAAAATGGCGTCTCCTAGGTGATTACGAATTGAATAAGGTTAATTATGCAGCATAAAAGTATCACAGAAGCATCCTTTGAGTGATAAAAACAATGAAATATGACAAATATGAAGAAAATAAAAATTAATAAATTGAGAAAAAAATTGCAACATCCGTGACTCGAACCCGTGCTTTCTACTTACTGGTTCTACACCAGTCCATCAGAGCACACTGACATGTTGAAAACTAGTAGGAAAATAGTTCATTTACATTTTGAAATTGGAATAAATTTCAATTTTTTAAATGAATTGATTGAAATGATTTGAAGCATCAAAATGAATCCGATCAAAATGATCAGAAACAAAGAACTTCTTTCAATTCAATAAGAAATAGAAATAGTATCCCGATTACAACATATCCTTTGCTTATTTTTCCTTAGTTCAAGACAACTCTGCGCAGTCTAAGGGACCGGCGTAGAACCAGTAGAAAGAAAGCACTGGTTCGAATCCGGAATGAGCAAATTTTTTTCCCCATTTATTTTTCTCCATTGTTTTACATTTTTTTCATTTTTTATTGTACTAATTACTCCGGTAATTGCACAACCGTGACGTCCGTCTATTTGTTCAGTTAAAATGACTAAAGACAACTTAAAATCTCATTAAAAAGTATCCTAATTACCATAAGTGATTAAATATGGATTCCTATTGTCCCGCAACACCTTCAATACATATTCTTGTCCCCATTTTGAAAACTGAAATATTAATAAATGAATTGTGGCACCTTTGTTAAGTCAATCAAAGGTATCAACTTACTATAGGATACTGAAATGGTCTGCGAGCCTTTCAGAGCAAAAAGTGCGTCTCTTATTGTCCCGCAATACCTTCAATACAACTTTTCTATCATATTTTGATTGCTGAAATATTTATAAATGAATTGCGGCACCATTGTTAAGTCAATCAAAGGTATCAACTTACTATAGGTTACTGAAATGGTCTGCGAGCCTTTCAGAGCCAAAATTTCGTCTCTTATTGTCCCGCAATACCTTCAATACAATTTTTCTATCATATTTTGATTGCTGAAATATTAATAAATGAATTGCGGCAGCTTTGTTACGTCAATCAAAGATATTAACTAACTATAGGTTACTGAAGAGGACAGAGAGTCTTTCACAGCCAAAATGGCGTCTCCTAGGTGATTATGAATTGAATAAGGTTAATTATGCAGCATAAAAGTATCACAGAAGCATCCTTTTAGTGATAAAAACAATGAAATATGACAAATATGAAGAAAATAAAAATTATTAAATTGAGAAAAAAATTGCAACATCCGTGACTCGAACCCGTGCATTCTACTTACTGGTTCTACACCAGTCCATCAGAGCACACCGACATGTTGAAAACCTGTAGGAAAATAGTTCATTTACATTTTGAAATTGGAATAAATTTCAATTTTTTAAATGAATTGATTGAAATGATTTGAAGCATCACAATGAATCCGATCAAAATGATCAGAAACAAAGAACTTCTTTCAATTCAATAATCAATAGAAATAGTATCCCGATTACAACATATCAATAGCTTATTTTTGCTTAGTTCAAGACAACTCTGCGCAGTCTAAGGGACCGGCGTAGAACCAGTAGAAAGAAAGCACTAGTTCGAATCCGGAATGTGCAATTTTTTTTCCCCTTTTTTTTTTTTCTCCATTGTTTTACATATTTTTCATTTTTTTTTTGTGCTAATTACTCCGGTAATTGCACAACCGTGACGACCGTTGATTGTTTAGTTAAAATGACTAAAGACAACTTAAAATCTCATTAAAAAGTATCCTAATTACCATAAGTGATTAAATATGGATTCCTATTGTCCCGCAACACCTTCAATACATATTCTTGTCCCCATATTTAAAACTGAAATATTAATAAATGAATTGCGGCACCTTTGTTAAGTCAATCAAAGGTATCAACTTACTATAGGATACTGAAATGGTCTGCGAGCCTTTCAGAGCCAAAAGTGCGTCTCTTATTGTCCCGCAATACCTTCAATACAATTTTTCTATCATATTTTGATTGCTGAAATATTAATAAATGAATTGCGGCACCTTTGTTACGTCAATCAAAGGTACCAACTTACTATAGGTTACTGAAATGGTCTGCGAGCCTTTCAGAGCCAAAATTGCGTCTCTTATTGTCCCGCAATACCTTCAATACAATTTTTCTATCATATTTTGATTGCTGAAATATTAATAAATGAATTGCGGCAGCTTTGTTACGTCAATCAAAGATATTAACTTACTATAGGTTACTGAAGAGGACAGAGAGTCTTTCACAGCCAAAATGGCGTCTCCTAGGTGATTATGAACTGAATAAGATTAATTATGCAGCATAAAAGTATCACAGAAGCATCCTTTGAGTGATAAAAACAATGAAATATGACAAATATGAAGAAAATAAAAATTATTAAATTGAGAAAAAAATTGCAACATCCGTGACTCGAACCCGTGGATTCTACATACTGGTTCTACACCAGTCCATCAGAGCAAACTGACATGTTGAAAACTAGTAGAAAAATAGTTCATTTACATTTTGAAATTGGAATAAATTTCAATTTTTTAAATGAATTGATTGAAATGATTTGAAGCATCACAATGAATTTGATCAAAATGATCAGGAACAAAGAACTTCTTTCAATTCAATAAGAAATAGAAATAGTATCCCGATTACAACATATCAATCGCTTATTTTTGCTTAGTTCAAGACAACTCTGCGCAGTCTAAGGGACCGGCGTAGAACCAGTAGAAAGAAAGAACTGGTTCGAATCCGGAATGTTCAATTTTTTTCCCATTTTTTTTTCTCCATTGTTTTACATGTTTTTCATTTTTATTGTGCTAATTACTCCGGTAATTGCACAACCATGACGTCCGTTGATTGTTTAGTTAAAATGACTAAAGACAACTTAAAATCTCATTAAAAAGTATCCTAATTACCATAGGTGATTAAATATGGATTGCTATTGTCCCGCAACACCTTCAATACATATTCTTGTCCCCATTTTGAAAACTGAAATATTAATAAATGAATTGTGGCACCTTTGTTAAGTCAATCAAAGGTATCAACTTACTATAGGATACTGAAATGGTCTGCGAGCCTTTCAGAGCCAAAAGTGCGTCTCTTATTGTCCCGCAATACCTTCAATACAACTTTTCTATCATATTTTGATTGCTGAAATATTTATAAATGAATTGCGGCACCTTTGTTAGGTCAATCAAAGGTATCAACTCACTATAGGTTACTGAAATGGTCTGCGAGCCTTTTTAGAGCCAAAATTGCGTATCTTATTGTCCCGCAATACTTTCAATACAATTTTTCTATCATATTTTGATTGCTGAAATATTAATAAATGAATTGCGGCAGCTTTGTTACGTCAATCAAAGATATTAACTAACTATAGGTTACTGAAGAGGACAGAGAGTCTTTCACAGCCAAAATGGCGTCTCCTAGGTGATTATGAATTGAATAAGGTTAATTATGCAGCATAAAAGTATCACAGAAGCATCCTTTTAGTGATAAAAACAATGAAATATGACAAATATGAAGAGAATAAAAATTATTAAATTGAGAAAAAAATTGCAACATCCGTGACTCGAACCCGTGCATTCTACTTACTGGTTCTACACCAGTCCATCAGAGCACACCGACATGTTGAAAACCTGAAGGAAGATAGTTCATTTACATTTTGAAATTGGAATAAATTTCAATTTTTTAAATGAATTGATTGAAATGATTTGAAGCATCACAATGAATCCGATCAAAATGATCAGAAACAAAGAACTTCTTTCAATTCAATAATCAATAGAAATAGTATCCCGATTACAACATATCAATCGCTTATTTTTGCTTAGTTCAAGACAACTCTGCGCAGTCTAAGGGACCGGCGTAGAACCAGTAGAAAGAAAGAACTGGTTCGAATCCGGAATGTGCAATTTTTTTTTCCATTTTTTTTTTCTCCATTGTTTTACATATTTTTCATTTTTTATTGTGCTAATTACTCCGGTAATTGCACAACCGTGACGACCGTTGATTGTTTAGTTAAAATGACTAAAGACAACTTAAAATCTCATTAAAAAGTATCCTAATTACCATAAATGATTAAATTTGGATTCCTATTGTCCCGCAACACCTTCAATACATATTCTTGTCCCCATATTTAAAACTGAAATATTAATAAATGAATTGCGGCACCTTTGTTAAGTCAATCAAAGGTATCAACTTACTATAGGTTACTGAAATGGTCTGCGAGCCTTTCAGAGCCAAAATGGCGTCTCTTATTGTCCCGCAATACCTTCAATACAATTTTTCTATCATATTTTGATTGCTGAAATATTAATAAATGAATTGCGGCACCTTTATTACGTCAATCAAAGATATTAACTTACTATAGGTTACTGAAAAGGACAGAGAGTCTTTCACAGCCAAAATGGCGTCTCCTAGGTGATTATGAATTGAATAAGATTAATTATGCAGCATAAAAGTATCACAGAAGCATCCTTTGAGTGATAAAAACAATGAAATATGACAAATATGAAGAAAATAAAAAAATATTAAATTGAGAAAAAAATTGCAACATCCGTGACTCGAACCCGTGCATTCTACTTACTGGTTCTACACCAGTCCATCAGAGCACACTGACATGTTGAAAACTAGTAGGAAAATAGTTCATTTACATTTTGAAATTGGAATAAATTTCAATTTTTTAAATGAATTGATTGAAATGATTTGAAGCATCACAATGAATTTGATCAAAATGATCAGGAACAAAGAACTTCTTTCAATTCAATAAGAAATAGAAATAGTATCCCGATTACAACATATCAATCGCTTATTTTTGCTTAGTTCAAGACAACTCTGCGCAGTCTAAGGGACCGGCGTAGAACCAGTGGAAAGAAAGCACTGGTTCGAATCCGGAAAGTTCAATTTTTTTTCCCCATTTTTTTTTCTCCATTGTTTTACATATTTTTCATTTTTTATTGTGCTAATTACTCCGGTAATTCCACAACCGTGACGTCCGTTGATTGTTTAGTTAAAATGACTAAAGACAACTTAAAATCTCATTAAAAAGTATCCTAATTACCATAAGTGATTAAATATGGATTCCTATTGTCCCGCAACACCTTCAATACATATTCTTGTCCCCATTTTGAAAACTGAAATATTAATAAATGAATTGTGGCACCTTTGTTAAGTCAATCAAAGGTATCAACTTACTATAGGATACTGAAATGGTCTGCGAGCCTTTCAGAGCAAAAAGTGCGTCTCTTATTGTCCCGCAATACCTTCAATACAACTTTTCTATCATATTTTGATTGCTGAAATATTTATAAATGAATTGCGGCACCATTGTTAAGTCAATCAAAGGTATCAACTTACTATAGGTTACTGAAATGGTCTGCGAGCCTTTCAGAGCCAAAATTTCGTCTCTTATTGTCCCGCAATACCTTCAATACAATTTTTCTATCATATTTTGATTGCTGAAATATTAATAAATGAATTGCGGCAGCTTTGTTACGTCAATCAAAGATATTAACTAACTATAGGTTACTGAAGAGGACAGAGAGTCTTTCACAGCCAAAATGGCGTCTCCTAGGTGATTATGAATTGAATAAGGTTAATTATGCAGCATAAAAGTATCACAGAAGCATCCTTTTAGTGATAAAAACAATGAAATATGACAAATATGAAGAAAATAAAAATTATTAAATTGAGAAAAAAATTGCAACATCCGTGACTCGAACCCGTGCATTCTACTTACTGGTTCTACACCAGTCCATCAGAGCACACCGACATGTTGAAAACCTGTAGGAAAATAGTTCATTTACATTTTGAAATTGGAATAAATTTCAATTTTTTAAATGAATTGATTGAAATGATTTGAAGCATCACAATGAATCCGATCAAAATGATCAGAAACAAAGAACTTCTTTCAATTCAATAATCAATAGAAATAGTATCCCGATTACAACATATCAATAGCTTATTTTTGCTTAGTTCAAGACAACTCTGCGCAGTCTAAGGGACCGGCGTAGAACCAGTAGAAAGAAAGCACTAGTTCGAATCCGGAATGTGCAATTTTTTTTCCCCTTTTTTTTTTTTCTCCATTGTTTTACATATTTTTCATTTTTTTTTTGTGCTAATTACTCCGGTAATTGCACAACCGTGACGACCGTTGATTGTTTAGTTAAAATGACTAAAGACAACTTAAAATCTCATTAAAAAGTATCCTAATTACCATAAGTGATTAAATATGGATTCCTATTGTCCCGCAACACCTTCAATACATATTCTTGTCCCCATATTTAAAACTGAAATATTAATAAATGAATTGCGGCACCTTTGTTAAGTCAATCAAAGGTATCAACTTACTATAGGATACTGAAATGGTCTGCGAGCCTTTCAGAGCCAAAAGTGCGTCTCTTATTGTCCCGCAATACCTTCAATACAATTTTTCTATCATATTTTGATTGCTGAAATATTAATAAATGAATTGCGGCACCTTTGTTACGTCAATCAAAGGTACCAACTTACTATAGGTTACTGAAATGGTCTGCGAGCCTTTCAGAGCCAAAATTGCGTCTCTTATTGTCCCGCAATACCTTCAATACAATTTTTCTATCATATTTTGATTGCTGAAATATTAATAAATGAATTGCGGCAGCTTTGTTACGTCAATCAAAGATATTAACTTACTATAGGTTACTGAAGAGGACAGAGAGTCTTTCACAGCCAAAATGGCGTCTCCTAGGTGATTATGAACTGAATAAGATTAATTATGCAGCATAAAAGTATCACAGAAGCATCCTTTGAGTGATAAAAACAATGAAATATGACAAATATGAAGAAAATAAAAATTATTAAATTGAGAAAAAAATTGCAACATCCGTGACTCGAACCCGTGGATTCTACATACTGGTTCTACACCAGTCCATCAGAGCAAACTGACATGTTGAAAACTAGTAGAAAAATAGTTCATTTACATTTTGAAATTGGAATAAATTTCAATTTTTTAAATGAATTGATTGAAATGATTTGAAGCATCACAATGAATTTGATCAAAATGATCAGGAACAAAGAACTTCTTTCAATTCAATAAGAAATAGAAATAGTATCCCGATTACAACATATCAATCGCTTATTTTTGCTTAGTTCAAGACAACTCTGCGCAGTCTAAGGGACCGGCGTAGAACCAGTAGAAAGAAAGAACTGGTTCGAATCCGGAATGTTCAATTTTTTTCCCATTTTTTTTTCTCCATTGTTTTACATGTTTTTCATTTTTTATTGTGCTAATTACTCCGGTAATTGCACAACCATGACGTCCGTTGATTGTTTAGTTAAAATGACTAAAGACAACTTAAAATCTCATTAAAAAGTATCCTAATTACCATAGGTGATTAAATATGGATTGCTATTGTCCCGCAACACCTTCAATACATATTCTTGTCCCCATTTTGAAAACTGAAATATTAATAAATGAATTGTGGCACCTTTGTTAAGTCAATCAAAGGTATCAACTTACTATAGGATACTGAAATGGTCTGCGAGCCTTTCAGAGCCAAAAGTGCGTCTCTTATTGTCCCGCAATACCTTCAATACAACTTTTCTATCATATTTTGATTGCTGAAATATTTATAAATGAATTGCGGCACCTTTGTTAGGTCAATCAAAGGTATCAACTCACTATAGGTTACTGAAATGGTCTGCGAGCCTTTTTAGAGCCAAAATTGCGTATCTTATTGTCCCGCAATACTTTCAATACAATTTTTCTATCATATTTTGATTGCTGAAATATTAATAAATGAATTGCGGCAGCTTTGTTACGTCAATCAAAGATATTAACTAACTATAGGTTACTGAAGAGGACAGAGAGTCTTTCACAGCCAAAATGGCGTCTCCTAGGTGATTATGAATTGAATAAGGTTAATTATGCAGCATAAAAGTATCACAGAAGCATCCTTTTAGTGATAAAAACAATGAAATATGACAAATATGAAGAAAATAAAAATTATTAAATTGAGAAAAAAATTGCAACATCCGTGACTCGAACCCGTGCATTCTACTTACTGGTTCTACACCAGTCCATCAGAGCACACCGACATGTTGAAAACCTGAAGGAAGATAGTTCATTTACATTTTGAAATTGGAATAAATTTCAATTTTTTAAATGAATTGATTGAAATGATTTGAAGCATCACAATGAATCCGATCAAAATGATCAGAAACAAAGAACTTCTTTCAATTCAATAATCAATAGAAATAGTATCCCGATTACAACATATCAATCGCTTATTTTTGCTTAGTTCAAGACAACTCTGCGCAGTCTAAGGGACCGGCGTAGAACCAGTAGAAAGAAAGAACTGGTTCGAATCCGGAATGTGCAATTTTTTTTTCCATTTTTTTTTTTCTCCATTGTTTTACATATTTTTCATTTTTTATTGTGCTAATTACTCCGGTAATTGCACAACCGTGACGACCGTTGATTGTTTAGTTAAAATGACTAAAGACAACTTAAAATCTCATTAAAAAGTATCCTAATTACCATAAATGATTAAATTTGGATTCCTATTGTCCCGCAACACCTTCAATACATATTCTTGTCCCCATATTTAAAACTGAAATATTAATAAATGAATTGCGGCACCTTTGTTAAGTCAATCAAAGGTATCAACTTACTATAGGTTACTGAAATGGTCTGCGAGCCTTTCAGAGCCAAAATGGCGTCTCTTATTGTCCCGCAATACCTTCAATACAATTTTTCTATCATATTTTGATTGCTGAAATATTAATAAATGAATTGCGGCACCTTTATTACGTCAATCAAAGATATTAACTTACTATAGGTTACTGAAAAGGACAGAGAGTCTTTCACAGCCAAAATGGCGTCTCCTAGGTGATTATGAATTGAATAAGATTAATTATGCAGCATAAAAGTATCACAGAAGCATCCTTTGAGTGATAAAACCAATGAAATATGACAAATATGAAGAAAATAAAAAAATATTAAATTGAGAAAAAAATTGCAACATCCGTGACTCGAACCCGTGCATTCTACTTACTGGTTCTACACCAGTCCATCAGAGCACACTGACATGTTGAAAACTAGTAGGAAAATAGTTCATTTACATTTTGAAATTGGAATAAATTTCAATTTTTTAAATGAATTGATTGAAATGATTTGAAGCATCACAATGAATTTGATCAAAATGATCAGGAACAAAGAACTTCTTTCAATTCAATAAGAAATAGAAAAAGTATCCCGATTACAACATATCAATCGCTTATTTTTGCTTAGTTCAAGACAACTCTGCGCAGTCTAAGGGACCGGCGTAGAACCAGTGGAAAGAAAGCACTGGTTCGAATCCGGAAAGTTCAATTTTTTTTCCCCATTTTTTTTTCTCCATTGTTTTACATATTTTTCATTTTTTATTGTGCTAATTACTCCGGTAATTCCACAACCGTGACGTCCGTTGATTGTTTAGTTAAAATGACTAAAGACAACTTAAAATCTCATTAAAAAGTATCCTAATTACCATAAGTGATTAAATATGGATTCCTATTGTCCCGCAACACCTTCAATACATATTCTTGTCCCCATTTTGAAAACTGAAATATTAATAAATGAATTGTGGCACCTTTGTTAAGTCAATCAAAGGTATCAACTTACTATAGGATACTGAAATGGTCTGCGAGCCTTTCAGAGCCAAAAGTGCGTCTCTTATTGTCCCGCAATACCTTCAATACAATTTTTCTATCATATTTTGATTGCTGAAATATTAATAAATGAATTGCGGAACCTTTGTTACGTCAATCAAAGGTATCAACTTACTATAGGTTACTGAAATGGTCTGCGAGCCTTTCAGAGCCAAAATTGCGTCTCGTATTGTCCCGCAATACCTTCAATACAATTTTTCTATTATATTTTGATTGCTGAAATATTAATAAATGAATTGCGGCAGCTTTGTTACGTCAATCAAAGATATTAACTTACTATAGGTTACCGAAGAGGACAGAGAGTCTTTGATAGCCAAAATGGCGTCTCCTAGGTGATTATGAATTGAATAAGATTAATTATGCAGCATAAAAGTATCACAGAAGCATCCTTTGAGTGATAAAAACAATGAAATATGACAAATATGAAGAAAATAAAAATTATTAAATTGAGAAAAAAATTGCAACATCCGTGACTCGAACCCGCGCATTCTACTTACTGGTTCTACACCAGTCCATCAGAGCACACTGACATGTTGAAAACTAGTAGGAAAATAGTTCATTTACATTTAGAAATTGGAATAAATTTCAATTTTTTAAATGAATTGATTGAAATGATTTGAAGCATCACAATGAATCCGATCAAAATGATCAGGAACAAAGAACTTCTTCCAATTCAATAAGAAATAGAAATAGTATCCCGATTACAACATATTCTTTGCTTATTTTTCCTTAGTTCAAGACAACTCTGCGCAGTCTAAGGGACCGGCGTAGAACCAGTAGAAAGAAAGCACTGGTTCGAATCCGGAATGAGCAATTTTTTTTCCCCAGTTTTTTTCTCCATTGTTTTACATATTTTTTCATTTTTTATTGTGCTAATTACTCCGGTAATTGCACAACCGTGACGTCCGTTGATTGTTTAGTTAAAATGACTAAAGACAACTTAAAATCTCATTAAAAAGTATCCTAATTACAATAAGTGATTAAATATGGATTCCTATTGTCCCGCAACACCTTCAATACATATTCTTGTCCCCATATTTAAAACTGAAATATTAATAAATGAATTGCGGCACCTTTGTTAAGTCAATCAAAGGGTTCAACTTACTATAGGTTACTAAAGTGGTCTGCGAGCCTTTCAGAGCCAAAATTGCGTCTCTTATTGTCCCGCAATACCTTCAATACAACTTTTCTATCATATTTTGATTGCTGAAATATTTATAAATGAATTGCGGCACTTTTGTTAGGTCAATCAAAGGTATCAACTCACTATAGGTTACTGAAATGGTCTGCGAGCCTTTCAGAGCCAAAATTGCGTCTCTTATTGTCCCGCAATACCTTCAATACAATTTTTCTATTATATTTTGATTGCTGAAATATTAATAAATGAATTGCGGCAGGTTTGTTACGTCAATCAAAGATATTAACTTACTATAGGTTACTGAAAAGGACAGAGAGTCTTTCACAGCCAAAATGGCGTCTCCTAGGTGATTATGAATTGAATAAGATTAATTATGCAGCATAAAAGTATCACAGAAGCATCCTTTGAGTGATAAAAACAATGAAATATGACAAATATGAAGAAAATAAAAATTATTAAATTGAGAAAAAAATTGCAACATTCGTGACTCGAACCCGTGCATTCTACTTACTGGTTCTACACCAGTCCATCAGAGCACACTGACATGTTGAAAACTAGTAGGAAAATAGTTCATTTACATTTTGAAATTGGAATAAATTTCAATTTTTTAAATGAATTGATTGAAATGATTTGAAGCATCACAATGAATTTGATCAAAATGATCAGGAACAAAGAACTTCTTTCAATTCAATAAGAAATAGAAATAGTATCCCGATTACAACATATCAATCGCTTATTTTTGCTTAGTTCAAGACAACTCTGCGCAGTCTAAGGGACCGGCGTAGAACCAGTGGAAAGAAAGCACTGGTTCGAATCCGGAAAGTTCAATTTTTTTTCCCCATTTTTTTTTCTCCATTGTTTTACATATTTTTCATTTTTTATTGTGCTAATTACTCCGGTAATTCCACAACCGTGACGTCCGTTGATTGTTTAGTTAAAATGACTAAAGACAACTTAAAATCTCATTAAAAAGTATCCTAATTACCATAAGTGATTAAATATGGATTCCTATTGTCCCGCAACACCTTCAATACATATTCTTGTCCCCATTTTGAAAACTGAAATATTAATAAATGAATTGTGGCACCTTTGTTAAGTCAATCAAAGGTATCAACTTACTATAGGATACTGAAATGGTCTGCGAGCCTTTCAGAGCCAAAAGTGCGTCTCTTATTGTCCCGCAATACCTTCAATACAATTTTTCTATCATATTTTGATTGCTAAAATATTAATAAATGAATTGCGGAACCTTTGTTACGTCAATCAAAGGTATCAACTTACTATAGGTTACTGAAATGGTCTGCGAGCCTTTCAGAGCCAAAATTGCGTCTCGTATTGTCCCGCAATACCTTCAATACAAATTTTCTATCATATTTTGATTGCTGAAATATTAATAAATGAATTGCGGCAGCTTTGTTACGTCAATCAAAGATATTAACTTACTATAGGTTACTGAAAAGGACAGAGAGTCTTTCACAGCCAAAACGGCGTCTCCTAGGTGATTATGAATTGAATACGGTTAATTATGCAGCATAAAAGTATCACAGAAGCATCCTTTGAGTGATAAAAACAATGAAATATGACAAATATGAAGAAAATACAAATTAATAAATTGAGAAAAAAAATTGCAACATCCGTGACTCGAACCCGTGCATTCTAATTACTGGTTCTACACCAGTCCATCAGAGCACACTGACATGTTGAAAACTAGTAGGAAAATAGTTCATTTACATTTTGAAATTGGAATAAATTTCAATTTTTTAAATGAATTGATTGAAATGATTTGAAGCATCAAAATGAATCTGATCAAAATGATCAGAAACAAAGAACTTCTTTCAATTCAACAAGAAATAGAAATAGTATCCCGATTACAACATATCAATCGCTTATTTTTGCTTAGTTCAAGACAACTCTGCGCAGTCTAAGGGACCGGCGTAGAACCAGTAGAAAGAAAGCACTGGTTCGAATCCGGAAAGTTCAATTTTTTTTCCCCATTTTTTTTCTCCATTGTTTTACATATTTTTCATTTTTTATTGTGCTAATTACTCCGGTAATTGCACAACCGTGACGTCCGTTGATTGTTTAGTTAAAATGACTAAAGACAACTTAAAATCTCATTAAAAAGTATCCTAATTACCATAAGTGATTAAATATGGATTGCTATTGTCCCGCAACACCTTCAATACATATTCTTGTCCCCATTTTGAAAACTGAAATATTAATAAATGAATTGTGGCACCTTTGTTAAGTCAATCAAAGGTATCAACTTACTATAGGTTACTGAAATGGTCTGCGAGCCTTTCAGAGCCAAAATTGCGTCTCTTATTGTCCCGCAATACCTTCAATACAATTTTTCTATTATATTTTGATTGCTGAAATATTAATAAATGAATTGCGGCAGCTTTGTTACGTCAATCAAAGATATTAACTTACTATAGGTTACCGAAGAGGACAGAGAGTCTTTGATAGCCAAAATGGCGTCTCCTAGGTGATTATGAATTGAATAAGATTAATTATGCAGCATAAAAGTATCACAGAAGCATCCTTTGAGTGATAAAAACAATGAAATATGACAAATATGAAGAAAATAAAAATTATTAAATTGAGAAAAAAATTGCAACATCCGTGACTCGAACCCGCGCATTCTACTTACTGGTTCTACACCAGTCCATCAGAGCACACTGACATGTTGAAAACTAGTAGGAAAATAGTTCATTTACATTTAGAAATTGGAATAAATTTCAATTTTTTAAATGAATTGATTGAAATGATTTGAAGCATCACAATGAATCCGATCAAAATGATCAGGAACAAAGAACTTCTTCCAATTCAATAAGAAATAGAAATAGTATCCCGATTACAACATATCCTTTGCTTATTTTTCCTTAGTTCAAGACAACTCTGCGCAGTCTAAGGGACCGGCGTAGAACCAGTAGAAAGAAAGCACTGGTTCGAATCCGGAATGAGCAATTTTTTTTCCCCATTTTTTTTCTCCATTGTTTTACATATTTTTTCATTTTTTATTGTGCTAATTACTCCGGTAA
The DNA here is from genome assembly GCA_949987565.1 of Luidia sarsii. Taxonomy (NCBI): domain Eukaryota; kingdom Metazoa; phylum Echinodermata; class Asteroidea; order Paxillosida; family Luidiidae; genus Luidia; species Luidia sarsii. The sequence goes on along the minus strand of OX465108.1, from coordinate 11,290,555 downwards.
TTGCACAACCGTGACGTCCGTTGATTGTTTAGTTAAAATGACTAAAGACAACTTAAAATCTCATTAAAAAGTATCCTAATTACAATAAGTGATTAAATATGGATTCCTATTGTCCCGCAACACCTTCAATACATATTCTTGTCCCCATATTTAAAACTGAAATATTAATAAATGAATTGCGGCACCTTTGTTAAGTCAATCAAAGGGTTCAACTTACTATAGGTTACTAAAGTGGTCTGCGAGCCTTTCAGAGCCAAAATTGCGTCTCTTATTGTCCCGCAATACCTTCAATACAACTTTTCTATCATATTTTGATTGCTGAAATATTTATAAATGAATTGCGGCACTTTTGTTAGGTCAATCAAAGGTATCAACTCACTATAGGTTACTGACATGGTCTGCGAGCCTTTCAGAGCCAAAATTGCGTCTCTTATTGTCCCGCAATACCTTCAATACAATTTTTCTATTATATTTTGATTGCTGAAATATTAATAAATGAATTACGGCAGGTTTGTTACGTCAATCAAAGATATTAACTTACTATAGGTTACTGAAAAGGACAGAGATTAATTATGCAGCATAAAAGTATCACAGAAGCATCCTTTGAGTGATAAAAACAATGAAATATGACAAATATGAAGAAAATAAAAATTATTAAATTGAGAAAAAAATTGCAACATTCGTGACTCGAACCCGTGCATTCTACTTACTGGTTCTACACCAGTCCATCAGAGCACACTGACATGTTGAAAACTAGTAGGAAAATAGTTCATTTACATTTTGAAATTGGAATAAATTTCAATTTTTTAAATGAATTGATTGAAATGATTTGAAGCATCACAATGAATCCGATCAAAATGATCAGGAACAAAGAACTTCTTCCAATTCAATAAGAAATAGAAATAGTATCCCGATTACAACATATCAATCGCTTATTTTTGCTTAGTTCAAGACAACTCTGCGCAGTCTAAGGGACCGGCGTAGAACCATTAGGACGAAAGAACTGGTTCGAATCCGGAATGTGCAATTTTTTTTCCCATTTTTTTTCTCCATTGTTTTACATATTTTTCATTTTTTATTGTGCTAATTACTCCGGTAATTGCACAACCGTGACGACCGTTGATTGTTTAGTTAAAATGACTAAAGACAACTTAAAATCTCATTAAAAAGTATCCTAATTACCATAAGTGATTAAATATGGATTGCTATTGTCCCGCAACACCTTCAATACATATTCTTGTCCCCATTTTGAAAACTGAAATATTAATAAATGAATTGTGGCACCTTTGTTAAGTCAATCAAAGGTATCAACTTACTATAGGTTACTGAAATGGTCTGCGAGCCTTTCAGAGCCAAAATTGCGTCTCTTATTGTCCCGCAATACCTTCAATACAATTTTTCTATTATATTTTGATTGCTGAAATATTAATAAATGAATTGCGGCAGCTTTGTTACGTCAATCAAAGATATTAACTTACTATAGGTTACCGAAGAGGACAGAGAGTCTTTGATAGCCAAAATGGCGTCTCCTAGGTGATTATGAATTGAATAAGATTAATTATGCAGCATAAAAGTATCACAGAAGCATCCTTTGAGTGATAAAAACAATGAAATATGACAAATATGAAGAAAATAAAAATTATTAAATTGAGAAAAAAATTGCAACATCCGTGACTCGAACCCGCGCATTCTACTTACTGGTTCTACACCAGTCCATCAGAGCACACTGACATGTTGAAAACTAGTAGGAAAATAGTTCATTTACATTTTGAAATTGGAATAAATTTCAATTTTTTAAATGAATTGATTGAAATGATTTGAAGCATCACAATGAATCCGATCAAAATGATCAGGAACAAAGAACTTCTTCCAATTCAATAAGAAATAGAAATAGTATCCCGATTACAACATATCCTTTGCTTATTTTTCCTTAGTTCAAGACAACTCTGCGCAGTCTAAGGGACCGGCGTAGAACCAGTAGAAAGAAAGCACTGGTTCGAATCCGGAATGAGCAATTTTTTTTCCCCATTTTTTTTCTCCATTGTTTTACATATTTTTTCATTTTTTATTGTGCTAATTACTCCGGTAATTGCACAACCGTGACGTCCGTTGATTGTTTAGTTAAAATGACTAAAGACAACTTAAAATCTCATTAAAAAGTATCCTAATTACAATAAGTGATTAAATATGGATTCCTATTGTCCCGCAACACCTTCAATACATATTCTTGTCCCCATATTTAAAACTGAAATATTAATAAATGAATTGCGGCACCTTTGTTAAGTCAATCAAAGGGTTCAACTTACTATAGGTTACTAAAGTGGTCTGCGAGCCTTTCAGAGCCAAAATTGCGTCTCTTATTGTCCCGCAATACCTTCAATACAACTTTTCTATCATATTTTGATTGCTGAAATATTTATAAATGAATTGCGGCACTTTTGTTAGGTCAATCAAAGGTATCAACTCACTATAGGTTACTGACATGGTCTGCGAGCCTTTCAGAGCCAAAATTGCGTCTCTTATTGTCCCGCAATACCTTCAATACAATTTTTCTATTATATTTTGATTGCTGAAATATTAATAAATGAATTGCGGCAGGTTTGTTACGTCAATCAAAGATATTAACTTACTATAGGTTACTGAAAAGGACAGAGAGTCTTTCACAGCCAAAATGGCGTCTCCTAGGTGATTATGAATTGAATAAGATTAATTATGCAGCATAAAAGTATCACAGAAGCATCCTTTGAGTGATAAAAACAATGAAATATGACAAATATGAAGAAAATAAAAATTATTAAATTGAGAAAAAAATTGCAACATTCGTGACTCGAACCCGTGCATTCTACTTACTGGTTCTACACCAGTCCATCAGAGCACACTGACATGTTGAAAACTAGTAGGAAAATAGTTCATTTACATTTTGAAATTGGAATAAATTTCAATTTTTTAAATGAATTGATTGAAATGATTTGAAGCATCACAATGAATCCGATCAAAATGATCAGGAACAAAGAACTTCTTCCAATTCAATAAGAAATAGAAATAGTATCCCGATTACAACATATCAATCGCTTATTTTTGCTTAGTTCAAGACAACTCTGCGCAGTCTAAGGGACCGGCGTAGAACCAGTAGAAAGAAAGAACTGGTTCGAATCCGGAATTTGCAATTTTTTTTCCCATTTTTTTTCTCCATTGTTTTACATATTTTTGCATTTTTTATTGTGCTAATTACTCCGGTAATTGCACAACCGTGACGACCGTTGATTGTTTAGTTAAAATGACTAAAAACAACTTAAAATCTCATTAAATAGTATCCTAATTACCATAAGTGATTAAATATGGATTGCTATTGTCCCGCAACACCTTCAATACATATTCTTGTCCCAATTTTGAAAACTGAAATATTAATAAATGAATTGTGGCACCTTTGATAAGTCAATCAAAGGTATCAACTTACTATAGGTTACTGAAATTGTCTGCGAGCCTTTCAGAACCAAAATTGCGTCTCTTATTGTCCCGCAATACCTTCAATACAATTTTTCTATGATATTTTGATTGCTGAAATATTAATAAATGAATTGCGGCAGCTTTGTTACGTCAATCAAAGATATTAACTTACTATAGGTTACTGAAAAGGACAGAGAGTCTTTCACAGCCAAAATGGCGTCTCCTAGGTGATTATGAATTGAATAAGGTTAATAATGCAGCATAAAAGTATCACAGAAGCATCCTTTGAGTGATAAAAACAATGAAATATGACAAATATGAAGAAAATAAAAATTATTAAATTGAGAAAAAAATTGCAACATCCGTGACTCGAACCCATGCATTCTACTTACTGGTTCTACACCAGTCCATTAGAGCACACTGACATGTTGAAAACTAGTAGGAAAATAGTTCATTTACATTTTGAAATTGGAATAAATTTCAATTTTTTAAATGAATTGATTGAAATGATTTGAAGCATCACAATGAATCTGATCAAAATGATCAGAAACAAAGAACTTCTTTCAATTCAATAAGAAATAGAAATAGTATCCCGATTACAACATATCAATCGCTTATTTTTGCTTAGTTTAAGACAACTCTGCGCAGTCTAAGGGACCGGCGTAGAACCAGTAGAAAGAAAGCACTGGTTCGAATCCGGAAAGTTCAATTTTTTTCCCCATTTTTTTTCTCCATTGTTTTACATATTTTTCATTTTTTATTGTGCTAATTACTCCGGTAATTGCACAACCGTGACGTCCGTTGATTGTTTAGTTAAAATGACTAAAGACAACTTAAAATCTCATTAAAAAGTATCCTAATTACAATAAGTGATTAAATATGGATTCCTATTGTCCCGCAACACCTTCAATACATATTCTTGTCCCCATATTTAAAACTGAAATATTAATAAATGAATTGCGGCACCTTTGTTAAGTCAATCAAAGGTTTCAACTTACTATAGGTTACTAAAGTGGTCTGCGAGCCTTTCAGAGCCAAAATTGCGTCTCTTATTGTCCCGCAATACCTTCAATACAACTTTTCTATCATATTTTGATTGCTGAAATATTTATAAATGAATTGCGGCACCTTTGTTAGGTCAATCAAAGGTATCAACTCACTATAGGTTACTGAAATGGTCTGCGAGCCTTTCAGAGCCAAAATTGCGTCTCTTATTGTCCCGCAATACCTTCAATACAATTTTTCTATCATATTTTGATTGCTGAAATATTAATAAATGAATTGCGGCACCTTTATTACGTCAATCAAAGATATTAACTTACTATAGGTTACTGAAAAGGACAGAGAGTCTTTCACAGCCAAAATGGCGTCTCCTAGGTGATTATGAATTGATTAAGATTAATTATGCAGCATAAAAGTATCACAGAAGCATCCTTTGAGTGATAAAAACAATGAAATATGACAAATATGAAGAAAATAAAAATTATTAAATTGAGAAAAAAATTGCAACATCCGTGACTCGAACCCGTGCATTCTACTTACTGGTTCTACACCAGTCCATCAGAGCACACTGACATGTTGAAAACTAGTAGGAAAATAGTTCATTTACATTTTGAAATTGGAATAAATTTCAATTTTTTAAATGAATTGATTGAAATGATTTGAAGCATCACAATGAATCCGATCAAAATGATCAGGAACAAAGAACTTCTTTCAATTCAATAAGAAATAGAAATAGTATCCCGATTACAACATATCAATCGCTTTTTTTTGCTTAGTTCAAGACAACTCTGCGCAGTCTAAGGGACCGGCGTAGAACCATTAGGACGAAAGAACTGGTTCGAATCCGGAATGTGCAATTTTTTTTCCCATTTTTTTTCTCCATTGTTTTACATATTTTTCATTTTTTATTGTGCTAATTACTCCGGTAATTGCACAACCGTGACGACCGTTGATTGTTTAGTTAAAATGACTAAAGACAACTTAAAATCTCATTAAAAAGTATCCTAATTACCATAAGTGATTAAATATGGATTGCTATTGTCCCGCAACACCTTCAATACATATTCTTGTCCCCATTTTGAAAACTGAAATATTAATAAATGAATTGTGGCACCTTTGTTAAGTCAATCAAAGGTATCAACTTACTATAGGTTACTGAAATGGTCTGCGAGCCTTTCAGAGCCAAAATTGCGTCTCTTATTGTCCCGCAATACCTTCAATACAATTTTTCTATGATATTTTGATTGCTGAAATATTAATAAATGAATTGCGGCAGCTTTGTTACATCAATCAAAGATATTAACTTACTATAGGTTACCGAAGAGGACAGAGAGTCTTTCACAGCCAAAATGGCGTCTCCTAGGTGATTATGAATTGAATAAGATTAATTATGCAGCATAAAAGTATCACAGAAGCATCCTTTGAGTGATAAAAACAATGAAATATGACAAATATGAAGAAAATAAAAATTATTAAATTGAGAAAAAAATTGCAACATCCGTGACTCGAACCCGTGCATTCTACTTACTGGTTCTACACCAGTCCATCAGAGCACACTGACATGTTGAAAACTAGTAGGAAAATAGTTCATTTACATTTTGAAATTGGAATAAATTTCAATTTTTTAAATGAATTGATTGAAATGATTTGAAGCATCACAATGAATCCGATCAAAATGATCAGGAACAAAGAACTTCTTCCAATTCAATAAGAAATAGAAATAGTATCCCGATTACAACATATCAATCGCTTATTTTTGCTTAGTTCAAGACAACTCTGCGCAGTCTAAGGGACCGCCGTAGAACCAGTAGAAAGAAAGAACTGATTCGAATCCGGAATTTGCAATTTTTTTTCCCATTTTTTTTCTCCATTGTTTTACATATTTTTGCATTTTTTATTGTGCTAATTACTCCGGTAATTGCACAACCGTGACGACCGTTGATTGTTTAGTTAAAATGACTAAAAACAACTTAAAATCTCATTAAAAAGTATCCTAATTACCATAAGTGATTAAATATGGATTGCTATTGTCCCGCAACACCTTCAATACATATTCTTGTCCCAATTTTGAAAACTGAAATATTAATAAATGAATTGTGGCACCTTTGTTAAGTCAATCAAAGGTATCAACTTACTATAGGATACTGAAATTGTCTGCGAGCCTTTCAGAGCCAAAATTGCGTCTCTTATTGTCCCGCAATACCTTCAATACAATTTTTCTATTATATTTTGATTGCTGAAATATTAATAAATGAATTGCGGCAGCTTTGTTACGTCAATCAAAGATATTAACTTACTATAGGTTACCGAAGAGGACAGAGAGTCTTTGATAGCCAAAATGGCGTCTCCTAGGTGATTATGAATTGAATAAGATTAATTATGCAGCATAAAAGTATCACAGAAGCATCCTTTGAGTGATAAAAACAATGAAATATGACAAATATGAAGAAAATAAAAATTATTAAATTGAGAAAAAATTGCAACATCCGTGACTCGAACCCGTGCATTCTACTTACTGGTTCTACACCAGTCCATCAGAGCACACTGACATGTTGAAAACTAGTAGGAAAATAGTTCATTTACATTTTGAAATTGGAATAAATTGCAATTTTTTAAATGAATTGATTGAAATGATTTGAAGCATCACAATGAATCCGATCAAAATGATCAGGAACAAAGAACTTCTTCCAATTCAATAAGAAATAGAAATAGTATCCCGATTACAACATATCCTTTGCTTATTTTTCCTTAGTTCAAGACAACTCTGCGCAGTCTAAGGGACCGGCGTAGAACCAGTAGAAAGAAAGCACTGGTTCAAATCCGGAATGAGCAATTTTTTTTCCCCATTTTTTTTCTTCATTGTTTTACATATTTTTTCATTTTTTATTGTGCTAATTACTCCGGTAATTGCACAACCGTGACGTCCGTTGATTGTTTAGTTAAAATGACTAAAAACAACTTAAAATCTCATTAAAAAGTATCCTAATTACAATAAGTGATTAAATATGGATTCCTATTGTCCCGCAACACCTTCAATACATATTCTTGTCCCCATATTTAAAACTGAAATATTAATAAATGAATTGCGGCACCTTTGTTAAGTCAATCAAAGGTTTCAACTTACTATAGGTTACTAAAGTGGTCTGCGAGCCTTTCAGAGCCAAAATTGCGTCTCTTATTGTCCCGCAATACCTTCAATACAACTTTTCTATCATATTTTGATTGCTGAAATATTTATAAATGAATTGCGGCACCTTTGTTAGGTCAATCAAAGTTATCAACTCAGTATAGGTTACTGAAATGGTCTGCGAGCCTTTCAGAGCCAAAATTGCGTCTCTTATTGTCCCGCAATACCTTCAATACAATTTTTCTATCATATTTTGATTGCTGAAATATTAATAAATGAATTGCGGCACCTTTATTACGTCAATCAAAGATATTAACTTACTATAGGTTACTGAAAAGGACAGAGAGTCTTTCACAGCCAAAATGGCGTCTCCTAGGTGATTATGAATTGAATAAGGTTAATTATGCAGCATAAAAGTATCACAGAAGCATCCTTTGAGTGATAAAAACAATGAAATATGACAAATATGAAGAAAATAAAAATTAATAAATTGAGAAAAAAAAATTGCAACATCCGTGACTCGAACCCGTGCATTCTACTTACTGGTTCTACACCAGTCCATCAGAGCACACTGACATGTTGAAAACTAGTAGGAAAAAAGTTCATTTACATTTTGAAATTGGAATAAATTTCAATTTTTTAAATGAATTGATTGAAATGATTTGAAGCATCAAAATGAATCTGATCAAAATGATCAGAAACAAAGAACTTCTTTCAATTCAATAAGAAATAGAAATAGTATCCCGATTACAACATATCAATCGCTTATTTTTGCTTAGTTCAAGACAACTCTGCGCAGTCTAAGGGACCGGCGTAGAACCAGTAGAAAGAAAGCACTGGTTCGAATCCGGAAAGTTCAATTTTTTTTCCCCATTTTTTTTTCTCCATTGTTTTACATATTTTTCATTTTTTATTGTGCTAATTACTCCGGTAATTGCACAACCGTGACGTCCGTTGATTGTTTAGTTAAAATGACTAAAGACAACTTAAAATCTCATTTAAAAGTATCCTAATTACCATAAGTGATTAAATATGGATTCCTATTGTCCCGCAACACCTTCAATACATATTCTTGTCCCCATTTTGAAAACTGAAATATTAATAAATGAATTGTGGCACCTTTGTTAAGTCAATCAAAGGTATCAACTTACTATAGGATACTGAAATGGTCTGCGAGCCTTTCAGGGCCAAAAGTGCGTCTCTTATTGTCCCGCAATACCTTCAATACAATTTTTCTATCATATTTTGATTGCTGAAATATTAATAAATGAATTGCGGCACCTTTGTTACGTCAATCAAAGGTATCAACTTACTATAGGTTACTGAAATGGTCTGCGAGCCTTTCAGAGCCAAAATTGCGTCTCTTATTGTCCCGCAATACCTTCAATACAATTTTTCTATCATATTTTGATTGCTGAAATATTAATAAATGAATTGCGGCAGCTTTGTTACGTCAATCAAAGATATTAACTTACTATAGGTTACTGAAAAGGACAGAGAGTCTTTTACAGCCAAAATGGCGTCTCCTAGGTGATTATGAATTGAATAAGGTTAATTATGCAGCATAAAAGTATCACAGAAGCATCCTTTGAGTGATAAAAACAATGAAATATGACAAATATGAAGAAAATAAAAATTAATAAATTGAGAAAAAAAAATTGCAACATCCGTGACTCGAACCCGTGCATTCTACTTACTGGTTCTACACCAGTCCATCAGAGCACACTGACATGTTGAAAACTAGTAGGAAAATAGTTCATTTACATTTTGAATTTGGAATAAATTTCAATTTTTTAAATGAATTGATTGAAATGATTTGAAGCATCAAAATGAATCTGATCAAAATGATCAGAAACAAAGAAGTTCTTTCAATTCAATAAGAAATAGAAATAGTATCCCGATTACAACATATCAATCGCTTATTTTTGCTTAGTTCAAGACAACTCTGCGCAGTCTAAGGGACCGGCGTAGAACCAGTAGAAAGAAAGCACTGGTTCGAATCCGGAAAGTTCAATTTTTTTTCCCCATTTTTTTTTCTCCATTGTTTTACATATTTTTCATTTTTTATTGTGCTAATTACTCCGGTAATTGCACAACCGTGACGTCCGTTGATTGTTTAGTTAAAATGACTAAAGACAACTTAAAATCTCATTTAAAAGTATCCTAATTACCATAAGTGATTAAATATGGATTCCTATTGTCCCGCAACACCTTCAATACATATTCTTGTCCCCATTTTGAAAACTGAAATATTAATAAATGAATTGTGGCACCTTTGTTAAGTCAATCAAAGGTATCAACTTACTATAGGATACTGAAATGGTCTGCGAGCCTTTCAGTGCCAAAAGTGCGTCTCTTATTGTCCCGCAATACCTTCAATACAATTTTTCTATCATATTTTGATTGCTGAAATATTAATAAATGAATTGTGGCACCTTTGTTACGTCAATCAAAGGTATCAACTTACTATAGGTTACTGAAATGGTCTGCGAGCCTTTCAGAGCCAAAATTGCGTCTCTTATTGTCCCGCAATACCTTCAATACAATTTTTCTATCATATTTTGATTGCTGAAATATTAATAAATGAATTGCGGCAGCTTTGTTACGTCAATCAAAGATATTAACTTACTATAGGTTACTGAAAAGGACAGAGAGTCTTTTACAGCCAAAATGGCGTCTCCTAGGTGATTATGAATTGAATAAGGTTAATTATGCAGCATAAAAGTATCACAGAAGCATCCTTTGAGTGATAAAAACAATGAAATATGACAAATATGAAGAAAATAAAAATTAATAAATTGAGAAAAAAAAATTGCAACATCCGTGACTCGAACCCGTGCATTCTACTTACTGGTTCTACACCAGTCCATCAGAGCACACTGACATGTTGAAAACTAGTAGGAAAATAGTTCATTTACATTTTGAATTTGAAATAAATTTCAATTTTTTAAATGAATTGATTGAAATGATTTGAAGCATCAAAATGAATCTGATCAAAATGATCAGAAACAAAGAACTTCTTTCAATTCAATAAGAAATAGAAATAGTATCCCGATTACAACATATCAATCGCTTATTTTTGCTTAGTTCAAGACATCTCTGCGCAGTCTAAGGGACCGGCGTAGAACCAGTAGAAAGAAAGCACTGGTTCGAATCCGGAAAGTTCAATTTTTTTCCCCATTTTTTTTTCTCCATTGTTTTACTTATTTTTCATTTTTTATTGTGCTAATTACTCCGGTAATTGCACAACCGTGACGTCCGTTGATTGTTTAGTTAAAATGACTAAAGACAACTTAAAATCTCATTAAAAAGTATCCTAATTACCATAAGTGATTAAATATGGATTGCTATTGTCCCGCAACACCTTCAATACATATTCTTGTCCCCATTTTGAAAACTGAAATATTAATAAATGAATTGTGGCACCTTTGTTAAGTCAATCAAAGGTATCAACTTACTATAGGTTACTGAAATGGTCTGCGAGCCTTTTAGAGCCAAAATTGCGTCTCTTATTGTCCCGCAATACCTTCAATACAATTTTTCTATTATATTTTGATTGCTGAAATATTAATAAATGAATTGCGGCAGCTTTGTTACGTCAATCAAAGATATTAACTTACTATAGGTTACCGAAGAGGACAGAGAGTCTTTGATAGCCAAAATGGCGTCTCCTAGGTGATTATGAATTGAATAAGATTAATTATGCAGCATAAAAGTATCACAGAAGCATCCTTTGAGTGATAAAAACAATGAAATATGACAAATATGAAGAAAATAAAAATTATTAAATTGAGAAAAAAATTGCAACATCCGTGACTCGAACCCGTGCATTCTACTTACTGGTTCTACACCAGTCCATCAGAGCACACTGACATGTTGAAAACTAGTAGGAAAATAGTTCATTTACATTTTGAAATTGGAATAAATTGCAATTTTTTAAATGAATTGATTGAAATGATTTGAAGCATCACAATGAATCCGATCAAAATGATCAGGAACAAAGAACTTCTTCCAATTCAATAAGAAATAGAAATAGTATCCCGATTACAACATATCCTTTGCTTATTTTTCCTTAGTTCAAGACAACTCTGCGCAGTCTAAGGGACCGGCGTAGAACCAGTAGAAAGAAAGCACTGGTTCGAATCCGGAATGAGCAATTTTTTTTCCCCATTTTTTTTCTCCATTGTTTTACATATTTTTTCATTTTTTATTGTGCTAATTACTCCGGTAATTGCACAACCGTGACGTCCGTTGATTGTTTAGTTAAAATGACTAAAGACAACTTAAAATCTCATTAAAAAGTATCCTAATTACAATAAGTGATTAAATATGGATTGCTATTGTCCCGCAACACCTTCAATACATATTCTTGTCCCCATATTTAAAACTGAAATATTAATAAATGAATTGCGGCACCTTTGTTAAGTCAATCAAAGGTTTCAACTTACTATAGGTTACTAAAGTGGTCTGCGAGCCTTTCAGAGCCAAAATTGCGTCTCTTATTGTCCCGCAATACCTTCAATACAACTTTTCTATCATATTTTGATTGCTGAAATATTTATAAATGAATTGCGGCACCTTTGTTAGGTCAATCAAAGGTATCAACTCAGTATAGGTTACTGAAATGGTCTGCGAGCCTTTCAGAGCCAAAATTGCGTCTCTTATTGTCCCGCAATACCTTCAATACAATTTTTCTATCATATTTTGATTGCTGAAATATTAATAAATGAATTGCGGCACCTTTATTACGTCAATCAAAGATATTAACTTACTATAGGTTACTGAAAAGGACAGAGAGTCTTTCACAGCCAAAATGGCGTCTCCTAGGTGATTATGAATTGAATAAGATGAATTATGCAGCATAAAAGTATCACAGAAGCATCCTTTGAGTGATAAAAACAATGAAATATGACAAATATGAAGAAAATAAAAATTATTAAATTGAGAAAAAAAATGCAACATCCGTGACTCGAACCCGTGCATTCTACTTACTGGTTCTACACCAGTCCATCAGAGCACACTGACATGTTGAAAACTAGTAGGAAAATAGTTCATTTACATTTTGAAATTGGAATAAATTTCAATTTTTTAAATGAATTGATTGAAATGATTTGAAGCATCACAATGAATCCGATCAAAATGATCAGGAACAAAGAACTTCTTCCAATTCAATAAGAAATAGAAATAGTATCCCGATTACAACATATCAATCGCTTATTTTTGCTTAGTTCAAGACAACTCTGCGCAGTCTAAGGGACCGGCGTAGAACCAGTAGAAAGAAAGAACTGGTTCGAATCCGGTATTTGCAATTTTTTTCCCATTTTTTTTCTCCATTGTTTTACATATTTTTGCATTTTTTATTGTGCTAATTACTCCGGTAATTGCACATCCGTGACGACCGTTGATTGTTTAGTTAAAATGACTAAAAACAACTTAAAATCTCATTAAAAAGTATCCTAATTACCATAAGTGATTAAATATGGATTGCTATTGTCCCGCAACACCTTCAATACATATTCTTGTCCCAATTTTGAAAACTGAAATATTAATAAATGAATTGTGGCACCTTTGATAAGTCAATCAAAGGTATCAACTTACTATAGGTTACTGAAATGGTCTGCGAGCCTTTCAGAGCCAAAATTGCGTCTCTTATTGTCCCGCAATACCTTCAATACAATTTTTCTATGATATTTTGATTGCTGAAATATTAATAAATGAATTGCGGCAGCTTTGTTACGTCAATTAATGATATTAACTTACTATAGGTTACTGAAAAGGACAGAGAGTCTTTCACAGCCAAAATGGCGTCTCCTAGGTGATTATGAATTGAATAAGGTTAATTATGCAGCATAAAAGTATCACAGAAGCATCCTTTGAGTGATAAAAACAATGAAATATGACAAATATGAAGAAAATAAAAATTATTAAATTGAGAAAAAAATTGCAACATCCGTGACTCGACCCCGTGCATTCTACTTACTGGTTCTACACCAGTCCATCAGAGCACACTGACATGTTGAAAACTAGTAGGAAAATAGTTCATTTACATTTTGAAATTGGAATAAATTTCAATTTTTTAAATGAATTGATTGAAATGATTTGAAGCATCACAATGAATCCGATCAAAATGATCAGGAACAAAGAACTTCTTCCAATTCAATAAGAAATAGAAATAGTATCCCGATTACAACATATCAATCGCTTATTTTTGCTTAGTTCAAGACAACTCTGCGCAGTCTAAGGGACCGCCGTAGAACCAGTAGAAAGAAAGAACTGGTTCAAATCCGGAATTTGCAATTTTTTTTCCCATTTTTTTTTCTCCATTGTTTTACATATTTTTGCATTTTTTATTGTGATAATTACTCCGGTAATTGCACAACCGTGACGACCGTTGATTGTTTAGTTAAAATGACTAAAAACAACTTAAAATCTCATTAAAAAGTATCCTAATTACCATAAGTGATTAAATATGGATTGCTATTGTCCCGCAACACCTTCAATACATATTCTTGTCCCCATTTTGAAAACTGAAATATTAATAAATGAATTGTGGCACCTTTGTTAAGTCAATCAAAGGTATCAACTTACTATAGGTTACTGAAATGGTCTGCGAGCCTTTCAGAGCCAAAAGTGCGTCTCTTATTGTCCCGCAATACCTTCAATACAACTTTTCTATCATATTTTGATTGCTGAAATATTAATAAATGAATTGCGGCAGCTTTGTTACGTCAATCAAAGATATTAACTTACTATAGGTTACTGAAAGGACAGAGAGTCTTTCACAGCCAAAATGGCGTCTCCTAGGTGATTATGAATTGATTAAGGTTAATTATGCAGCATGAAAGTATCACAGAAGCATCCTTTGAGTGATAAAAACAATGAAATATGACAAATATGAAGAAAATAAAAATTATTAAATTGAGAAAAAAATTGCAACATCCGTGATTCGAACCCGTGCATTCTACTTACTGGTTCTACACCAGTCCATTAGAGCACACTGACATGTTGAAAACTAGTAGGAAAAAAGTTCATTTACATTTTGAAATTGGAATAAATTTCAATTTTTTAAATGAATTGATTGAAATGATTTGAAGCATCACAATGAATCCGATCAAAATGATCAGAAACAAAGAACTTCTTTCAATTCAATAATCAATAGAAATAGTATCCCGATTAAAACATATCAATCGCTTATTTTTGCTTTGTTCAAGACAACTCTGCGCAGTCCAAGGGACCGGCGTAGAACCAGTAGAAAGAAAGCACTGGTTCGAATCCGGAATGTGTATTTTTTTTCCCATTTTTTTTTCTCCATTGTTTTACATATTTTTCATTTTTTATTGTGCTAATTACTCCGGTAATTGCACAACCGTGACGTCCGTTGATTGTTTAGTTAAAATGACTAAAAACAACTTAAAATCTCATTAAAAAGTATCCTAATTACAATAAGTGATTAAATATGGATTCCTATTGTCCCGCAACACCTTCAATACATATTCTTGTCCCCATATTTAAAACTGAAATATTAATAAATGAATTGCGGCACCTTTGTTAAGTCAATCAAAGGTTTCAACTTACTATAGGTTTCTAAAGTGGTCTGCGAGCCTTTCAGAGCCAAAATTGCGTCTCTTATTGTCCCGCAATACCTTCAATACAACTTTTCTATCATATTTTGATTGCTGAAATATTTATAAATGAATTGCGCCACCTTTGTTAGGTCAATCAAAGGTATCAACTCACTATAGGTTACTGAAATGGTCTGCGAGCCTTTCAGAGCCAAAATTGCGTCTCTTATTGTCCCGCAATACCTTCAATACAATTTTTCTATCATATTTTGATTGCTGAAATATTAATAAATGAATTGCGGCACTTTTATTACGTCAATCAAAGATATTAACTTACTATAGGTTACTGAAAAGGACAGAGAGTCTTTCACAGCCAAAATGGCGTCTCCTAGGTGATTATGAATTGAATAAGATTAATTATGCAGCATAAAAGTATCACAGAAGCATCCTTTGAGTGATAAAAACAATGAAATATGACAAATATGAAGAAAATAAAAATTATTAAATTGAGAAAAAAATTGCAACATCCGTGACTCGAACCCGTGCATTCTACTTACTGGTTCTACACCAGTCCATCAGAGCACACTGACATGTTGAAAACTAGTAGGAAAATAGTTCATTTACATTTTGAAATTGGAATAAATTTCAATTTTTTAAATGAATTGATTGAAATGATTTGAAGCATCACAATGAATCCGATCAAAATGATCAGGAACAAAGAACTTCTTTCAATTCAATAAGAAATAGAAATAGTATCCCGATTACAACATATCAATCGCTTTTTTTTGCTTAGTTCAAGACAACTCTGCGCAGTCTAAGGGACCGGCGTAGAACCATTAGGACGAAAGAACTGGTTCGAATCCGGAATGTGCATTTTTTTTTCCCATTTTTTTTCTCCATTGTTTTACATATTTTTCATTTTTTATTGTGCTAATTACTCCGGTAATTGCACAACCGTGACGACCGTTGATTGTTTAGTTAAAATGACTAAAGACAACTTAAAATCTCATTAAAAAGTATCCTAATTACCATAAGTGATTAAATATGGATTGCTATTGTCCCGCAACACCTTCAATACATATTCTTGTCCCCATTTTGAAAACTGAAATATTAATAAATGAATTGTGGCACCTTTGTTAAGTCAATCAAAGGTATCAACTTACTATAGGTTACTGAAATGGTCTGCGAGCCTTTCAGAGCCAAAATTGCGTCTCTTATTGTCCCGCAATACCTTCAATACAATTTTTCTATGATATTTTGATTGCTGAAATATTAATAAATGAATTGCGGCAGCTTTGTTACATCAATCAAAGATATTAACTTACTATAGGTTACCGAAGAGGACAGAGAGTCTTTCACAGCCAAAATGGCGTCTCCTAGGTGATTATGAATTGAATAAGATTAATTATGCAGCATAAAAGTATCACAGAAGCATCCTTTGAGTGATAAAAACAATGAAATATGACAAATATGAAGAAAATAAAAATTATTAAATTGAGAAAAAAATTGCAACATCCGTGACTCGAACCCGTGCATTCTACTTACTGGTTCTACACCAGTCCATCAGAGCACACTGACATGTTGAAAACTAGTAGGAAAATAGTTCATTTACATTTTGAAATTGGAATAAATTTCAATTTTTTAAATGAATTGATTGAAATGATTTGAAGCATCACAATGAATCCGATCAAAATGATCAGGAACAAAGAACTTCTTCCAATTCAATAAGAAATAGAAATAGTATTCCGATTACAACATATCAATCGCTTATTTTTGCTTAGTTCAAGACAACTCTGCGCAGTCTAAGGGACCGCCGTAGAACCAGTAGAAAGAAAGAACTGGTTCGAATCCGGAATTTGCAATTTTTTTTCCCATTTTTTTTTCTCCATTGTTTTACATATTTTTGCATTTTTTATTGTGATAATTACTCCGGTAATTGCACAACCGTGACGACCGTTGATTGTTTAGTTAAAATGACTAAAAACAACTTAAAATCTCATTAAAAAGTATCCTAATTACCATAAGTGATTAAATATGGATTGCTATTGTCCCGCAACACCTTCAATACATATTCTTGTCCCCATTTTGAAAACTGAAATATTAATAAATGAATTGTGGCACCTTTCTTAAGTCAATCAAAGGTATCAACTTAATATAGGTTACTGAAATGGTCTGCGAGCCTTTCAGAGCCAAAATTGCGTCTCTTATTGTCCCGCAATACCTTCAATACAATTTTTCTATCATATTTTGATTGCTGAAATATTAATAAATGAATTGCGGCAGCTTTGTTACGTCAATCAAAGATATTAACTTACTATAGGTTACTGAAGAGGACAGAGAGTCTTTCACAGCCAAAATGGCGTCTCCTAGGTGATTATGAACTGAATAAGATTAATTATGCAGCATAAAAGTATCACAGAAGCATCCTTTGAGTGATAAAAACAATGAAATATGACAAATATGAAGAGAATAAAAATTATTAAATTGAGAAAAAAATTGCAACATCCGTGACTCGAACCCGTGCATTCTACTTACTGGTTCTACACCAGTTCATTAGAGCACACTGACATGTTGAAAACTAGTAGGAAAATAGTTCATTTACATTTTAAAATTGGAATAAATTTCAATTTTTTAAATGAATTGATTGAAATGATTTGAAGCATCACAATGAATTTGATCAAAATGATCAGGAACAA
Source organism: Luidia sarsii (assembly GCA_949987565.1). Lineage (NCBI taxonomy): Eukaryota > Metazoa > Echinodermata > Asteroidea > Paxillosida > Luidiidae > Luidia > Luidia sarsii. The sequence goes on along the minus strand of OX465108.1, from coordinate 11,272,721 downwards.
AGAACTTCTTTCAATTCAATAAGAAATAGAAATAGTATCCCGATTACAACATATCAATCGCTTATTTTTGCTTAGTTCAAGACAACTCTGCGCAGTCTAAGGGACCGGCGTAGAACCAGTAGAAAGAAAGAACTGGTTCGAATCCGGAATGTTCAATTTTTTTTCCCATTTTTTTTTCTCCATTGTTTTACATGTTTTTCATTTTTTATTGTGATAATTACTCCGGTAATTGCACAACCATGACGTCCGTTGATTGTTTAGTTAAAATGACTAAAGACAACTTAAAATCTCATTAAAAAGTATCCTAATTACCATAGGTGATTAAATATGGATTGCTATTGTCCCGCAACACCTTCAATACATATTCTTGTCCCCATTTTGAAAACTGAAATATTAATAAATGAATTGTGGCACCTTTGTTAAGTCAATCAAAGGTATCAACTTACTATAGGATACTGAAATGGTCTGCGAGCCTTTCAGAGCCAAAAGTGCGTCTCTTATTGTCCCGCAATACCTTCAATACAACTTTTCTATCATATTTTGATTGCTGAAATATTTATAAATGAATTGCTGCAGCTTTGTTACGTCAATCAAAGATATTAACTTACTATAGGTTACTGAAGAGGACAGAGAGTCTTTCACAGCCAAAATGGCGTCTCCTAGGTGATTATGAACTGAATAAGATTAATTATGCAGCATAAAAGTATCACAGAAGCATCCTTTGAGTGATAAAAACAATGAAATATGACAAATATGAAGAAAAGAAAAATTATTAAATTGAGAAAAAAATTGCAACATCCGTGACTCGAACCCGTGCATTCTACTTACTGGTTCTACACCAGTCCATCAGAGCACACTGACATGTTGAAAACTAGTAGGAAAATAGTTCATTTACATTTTGAAATTGGAATAAATTTCAATTTTTTAAATGAATTGATTGAAATGATTTGAAGCATCACAATGAATCCGATCAAAATGATCAGGAACAAAGAACTTCTTCCAATTCAATAAGAAATAGAAATAGTATCCCAATTACAACATATCAATCGCTTATTTTTGCTTAGTTCAAGACAACTCTGCGCAGTCTAAGGGACCGGCGTAGAACCAGTAGAAAGAAAGAACTGGTTCGAATCCGGTATTTGCAATTTTTTTTCCCATTTTTTTTTCTCCATTGTTTTACATATTTTTGCATTTTTTATTGTGCTAATTACTCCGGTAATTGCACATCCGTGACGACCGTTGATTGTTTAGTTAAAATGACTAAAAACAACTTAAAATCTCATTAAAAAGTATCCTAATTACCATAAGTGATTAAATATGGATTGCTATTGTCCCGCAACACCTTCAATACATATTCTTGTCCCAATTTTGAAAACTGAAATATTAATAAATGAATTTTGGCACCTTTGATAAGTCAATCAAAGGTATCAACTTACTATAGGTTACTGAAATGGTCTGCGAGCCTTTCAGAACCAAAATTGCGTCTCTTATTGTCCCGCAATACCTTCAATACAATTTTTCTATGATATTTTGATTGCTGAAATATTAATAAATGAATTGCGGCAGCTTTGTTACGTCAATTAATGATATTAACTTACTATAGGTTACTGAAAAGGACAGAGAGTCTTTCACAGCCAAAATGGCGTCTCCTAGGTGATTATGAATTGAATAAGGTTAATTATGCAGCATAAAAGTATCACAGAAGCATCCTTTGAGTGATAAAAACAATGAAATATGACAAATATGAAGAAAATAAAAATTATTAAATTGAGAAAAAAATTGCAACATCCGTGACTCGAACCCGTGCATTCTACTTACTGGTTCTACACCAGTCCATTAGAGCACACTGACATGTTGAAAACTAGTAGGAAAAAAGTTCATTTACATTTTGAAATTGGAATAAATTTCAATTTTTTAAATGAATTGATTGAAATGATTTGAAGCATCACAATGAATCCGATCAAAATGATCAGAAACAAAGAACTTCTTTCAATTCAATAATCAATAGAAATAGTATCCCGATTAAAACATATCAATCGCTTATTTTTGCTTTGTTCAAGACAACTCTGCGCAGTCCAAGGGACCGGCGTAGAACCAGTAGAAAGAAAGCACTGGTTCGAATCCGGAATGTGTATTTTTTTTCCCATTTTTTTTTCTCCATTGTTTTACATATTTTTCATTTTTTATTGTGCTAATTACTCCGGTAATTGCACAACCGTGACGTCCGTTGATTGTTTAGTTAAAATGACTAAAAACAACTTAAAATCTCATTAAAAAGTATCCTAATTACAATAAGTGATTAAATATGGATTCCTATTGTCCCGCAACACCTTCAATACATATTCTTGTCCCCATATTTAAAACTGAAATATTAATAAATGAATTGCGGCACCTTTGTTAAGTCAATCAAAGGTTTCAACTTACTATAGGTTTCTAAAGTGGTCTGCGAGCCTTTCAGAGCCAAAATTGCGTCTCTTATTGTCCCGCAATACCTTCAATACAACTTTTCTATCATATTTTGATTGCTGAAATATTTATAAATGAATTGCGGCACCTTTGTTAGGTCAATCAAAGGTATCAACTCACTATAGGTTACTGAAATGGTCTGCGAGCCTTTCAGAGCCAAAATTGCGTCTCTTATTGTCCCGCAATACCTTCAATACAATTTTTCTATCATATTTTGATTGCTGAAATATTAATAAATGAATTGCGGCACTTTTATTACGTCAATCAAAGATATTAACTTACTATAGGTTACTGAAAAGGACAGAGAGTCTTTCACAGCCAAAATGGCGTCTCCTAGGTGATTATGAATTGAATAAGATTAATTATGCAGCATAAAAGTATCACAGAAGCATCCTTTGAGTGATAAAAACAATGAAATATGACAAATATGAAGAAAATAAAAATTATTAAATTGAGAAAAAAATTGCAACATCCGTGACTCGAACCCGTGCATTCTACTTACTGGTTCTACACCAGTCCATCAGAGCACACTGACATGTTGAAAACTAGTAGGAAAATAGTTCATTTACATTTTGAAATTGGAATAAATTTCAATTTTTTAAATGAATTGATTGAAATGATTTGAAGCATCACAATGAATCCGATCAAAATGATCAGGAACAAAGAACTTCTTTCAATTCAATAAGAAATAGAAATAGTATCCCGATTACAACATATCAATCGCTTTTTTTTGCTTAGTTCAAGACAACTCTGCGCAGTCTAAGGGACCGGCGTAGAACCATTAGGACGAAAGAACTGGTTCGAATCCGGAATGTGCAATTTTTTTTCCCATTTTTTTTCTCCATTGTTTTACATATTTTTCATTTTTTATTGTGCTAATTACTCCGGTAATTGCACAACCGTGACGACCGTTGATTGTTTAGTTAAAATGACTAAAGACAACTTAAAATCTCATTAAAAAGTATCCTAATTACCATAAGTGATTAAATATGGATTGCTATTGTCCCGCAACACCTTCAATACATATTCTTGTCCCCATTTTGAAAACTGAAATATTAATAAATGAATTGTGGCACCTTTGTTAAGTCAATCAAAGGTATCAACTTACTATAGGTTACTGAAATGGTCTGCGAGCCTTTCAGAGCCAAAATTGCGTCTCTTATTGTCCCGCAATACCTTCAATACAATTTTTCTATGATATTTTGATTGCTGAAATATTAATAAATGAATTGCGGCAGCTTTGTTACGTCAATCAAAGATATTAACTTACTATAGGTTACCGAAGAGGACAGAGAGTCTTTCACAGCCAAAATGGCGTCTCCTAGGTGATTATGAATTGAATAAGATTAATTATGCAGCATAAAAGTATCACAGAAGCATCCTTTGAGTGATAAAAACAATGAAATATGACAAATATGAAGAAAATAAAAATTATTAAATTGAGAAAAAAATTGCAACATCCGTGACTCGAACCCGTGCATTCTACTTACTGGTTCTACACCAGTCCATCAGAGCACACTGACATGTTGAAAACTAGTAGGAAAATAGTTCATTTACATTTTGAAATTGGAATAAATTTCAATTTTTTAAATGAATTGATTGAAATCATTTGAAGCATCACAATGAATCCGATCAAAATGATCAGGAACAAAGAACTTCTTTCAATTCAATAAGAAATAGAAATAGTATCCCGATTACAACATATCAATCGCTTATTTTTGCTTAGTTCAAGACAACTCTGCGCAGTCTAAGGGACCGGCGTAGAACCAGTAGAAAGAAAGAACTGGTTCGAATCCGGAATGTGCAATTTTTTCCCCATTTTTTTTCTCCATTGTTTTACATATTTTTCATTTTTTATTGTGCTAATTACTCCGGTAATTGCACAACCATGACGTCCGTTGATTGTTTAGTTAAAATGACTAAAGACAACTTAAAATCTCATTAAAAAGTATCCTAATTACCATAGGTGATTAAATATGGATTGCTATTGTCCCGCAACACCTTCAATACATATTCTTGTCCCCATATTTAAAACTGAAATATTAATAAATGAATTGTGGCACCTTTCTTAAGTCAATCAAAGGTATCAACTTAATATAGGTTACTGAAATGGTCTGCGAGCCTTTCAGAGCCAAAATTGCGTCTCTTATTGTCCCGCAATACCTTCAATACAATTTTTCTATCATATTTTGATTGCTGAAATATTAATAAATGAATTGCGGCAGCTTTGTTACGTCAATCAAAGATATTAACTTACTATAGGTTACTGAAGAGGACAGAGAGTCTTTCACAGCCAAAATGGCGTCTCCTAGGTGATTATGAACTGAATAAGATTAATTATGCAGCATAAAAGTATCACAGAAGCATCCTTTGAGTGATAAAAACAATGAAATATGACAAATATGAAGAGAATAAAAATTATTAAATTGAGAAAAAAATTGCAACATCCGTGACTCGAACCCGTGCATTCTACTTACTGGTTCTACACCAGTTCATTAGAGCACACTGACATGTTGAAAACTAGTAGGAAAATAGTTCATTTACATTTTAAAATTGGAATAAATTTCAATTTTTTAAATGAATTGATTGAAATGATTTGAAGCATCACAATGAATTTGATCAAAATGATCAGGAACAAAGAACTTCTTTCAATTCAATAAGAAATAGAAATAGTATCCCGATTACAACATATCAATCGCTTATTTTTGCTTAGTTCAAGACAACTCTGCGCAGTCTAAGGGACCGGCGTAGAACCAGTAGAAAGAAAGAACTGGTTCGAATCCGGAATGTTCAATTTTTTTTCCCATTTTTTTTTCTCCATTGTTTTACATGTTTTTCATTTTTTATTGTGATAATTACTCCGGTAATTGCACAACCATGACGTCCGTTGATTGTTTAGTTAAAATGACTAAAGACAACTTAAAATCTCATTAAAAAGTATCCTAATTACCATAGGTGATTAAATATGGATTGCTATTGTCCCGCAACACCTTCAATACATATTCTTGTCCCCATTTTGAAAACTGAAATATTAATAAATGAATTGTGGCACCTTTGTTAAGTCAATCAAAGGTATCAACTTACTATAGGATACTGAAATGGTCTGCGAGCCTTTCAGAGCCAAAAGTGCGTCTCTTATTGTCCCGCAATACCTTCAATACAACTTTTCTATCATATTTTGATTGCTGAAATATTTATAAATGAATTGCGGCAGCTTTGTTACGTCAATCAAAGATATTAACTTACTATAGGTTACTGAAGAGGACAGAGAGTCTTTCACAGCCAAAATGGCGTCTCCTAGGTGATTATGAACTGAATAAGATTAATTATGCAGCATAAAAGTATCACAGAAGCATCCTTTGAGTGATAAAAACAATGAAATATGACAAATATGAAGAAAATAAAAATTATTAAATTGAGAAAAAAATTGCAACATCCGTGACTCGAACCCGTGCATTCTACTTACTGGTTCTACACCAGTCCATTAGAGCACACTGACATGTTGAAAACTAGTAGGAAATAGTTCATTTACATTTTGAAATTGGAATAAATTTCAATTTTTTAAATGAATTGATTGAAATGATTTGAAGCATCACAATGCATTTGATCAAAATGATCAGGAACAAAGAACTTCTTTTAATTCAATAAGAAATAGAAATAGTATCCCGATTACAACATATCAATCGCTTATTTTTGCTTAGTTCAAGACAACTCTGCGCAGTCTAAGGGACCGGCGTAGAACCAGTAGAAAGAAAGAACTGGTTCGAATCCGGAATGTTCAATTTTTTTTCCCATTTTTTTTTCTCCATTGTTTTACATGTTTTTCATTTTTTATTGTGCTAATTACTCCGGTAATTGCACAACCGTGACGTCCGTTGATTGTTTAGTTAAAATGACTAAAGACAACTTAAAATCTCATAAAAAAGTATCCTAATTACAATAAGTGATTAAATATGGATTCCTATTGTCCCGCAACATCTTCAATACATATTCTTGTCCCCATATTTAAAACTGAAATATTAATAAATGAATTGCGGCACCTTTGTTAAGTCAATCAAAGGTTTCAACTTACTATAGGTTACTAAAATGGTCTGCGAGCCTTTCAGAGCCAAAATTGCGTCTCTTATTGTCCCGCAATACCTTCAATACAATTTTTCTATCATATTTTGATTGCTGAAATATTAATAAATGAATTGCGGCAGCTTTGTTACGTCAATCAAAGGTATCAACTTACTATAGGTTACTGAAATAGTCTGCGAGCCTTTCAGAACCAAAATTGCGTCTCTTATTGTCCCGCAATACCTTCAATACAATTTTTCTATCATATTTTGATTGCTGAAATATTAATAAATGAATTGCGGCAGCTTTGTTACGTCAATCAAAGATATTAACTTACTATAGGTTACTGAAAAGGACAGAGAGTCTTTCACAGCCAAAATGGCGTCTCCTAGGTGATTATGAATTGAATAAGGTTAATTATGCAGCATAAAAGTATCACAGAAGCATCCTTTGAGTGATAAAAACAATGAAATATGACAAATATGAAGAAAATAAAAATTATTAAATTGAGAAAAAAATTGCAACATCCGTGACTCGAACCCGTGCATTCTACTTACTGGTTCTACACCAGTCCATTAGAGCACACTGACATGTTGAAAACTAGTAGGAAAAAAGTTCATTTACATTTTGAAATTGGAATAAATTTCAATTTTTTAAATGAATTGATTGAAATGATTTGAAGCATCACAATAATTCCGATCAAAATGATCAGAAACAAAGAACTTCTTTCAATTCAATAATCAATAGAAATAGTATCCCGATTAAAACATATCAATCGCTTATTTTTGCTTTGTTCAAGACAACTCTGCGCAGTCTAAGGGACCGGCGTAGAACCAGTAGAAAGAACGAACTGGTTCGAATCCGGAATGTGCAATTTTTTCCCCATTTTTTTTCTCCATTGTTTTACATATTTTTCATTTTTTATTGTGCTAATTACTCCGGTAATTGCACAACCGTGACGACCGTTGATTGTTTAGTTAAAATGACTAAAGACAACTTAAAATCTCATTAAAAAGTATCCCAATTACCATAAGTGATTAAATATGGATTGCTATTGTCCCGCAACACCTTCAATACATATTCTTGTCCCCATTTTGAAAACTGAAATATTAATAAATGAATTGTGGCACCTTTGTTAAGTCAATCAAAGGTATCAACTTACTATAGGTTACTGAAATGGTCTGCGAGCCTTTCAGAGCCAAAATTGCGTCTCTTATTGTCCCGCAATACCTTCAATACAATTTTTCTATTATATTTTGATTGCTGAAATATTAATAAATGAATTGCGGCACCTTTGTTAAGTCAATCAAAGGTATCAACTTACTATAGGTTACTGAAAAGGACAGAGAGTCTTTCACAGCCAAAATGGCGTCTCCTAGGTGATTATGAATTGAATAAGGTTAATTATGCAGCATAAAAGTATCACAGAAGCATCCTTTGAGTGATAAAAACAATGAAATATGACAAATATGAAGAAAATAAAAATTATTAACTTGAGAAAAAAATTGCAACATCCGTGACTCGAACCCGTGCATTCTACTTACTGGTTCTACACCAGTCCATTAGAGCAAACTGACATGTTGAAAAGTAGTAGGAAAATAGTTCATTTACATTTTGAAATTGGAATAAATTTCAATTTTTTAAATTAATTGATTGAAATGATTTGAAGCATCACAATGAATCCGATCAAAATGATCAGAAACAAAGAACTTCTTTCAATTCAATAAGAAATAGAAATAGTATCCCGATTAAAACATATCAATCGCTTATTTTTGCTTTGTTCAAGACAACTCTGCGCAGTCCAAGGGACCGGCGTAGAACCAGTAGAAAGAAAGCACTGGTTCGAATCCGGAATGTGTATTTTTTTTCCCATTTTTTTTTCTCCATTGTTTTACATATTTTTCATTTTTTATTGTGCTAATTACTCCGGTAATTGCACAACCATGACGTCCGTTGATTGTTTAGTTAAAATGACTAAAAACAACTTAAAATCTCATTAAAAAGTATCCTAATTACAATAAGTGATTAAATATGGATTCCTATTGTCCCGCAACACCTTCAATACATATTCTTGTCCCCATATTTAAAACTGAAATATTAATAAATGAATTGCGGCACCTTTGTTAAGTCAATCAAAGGTTTCAACTTACTATAGGTTTCTAAAGTGGTCTGCGAGCCTTTCAGAGCCAAAATTGCGTCTCTTATTGTCCCGCAATACCTTCAATACAACTTTTCTATCATATTTTGATTGCTGAAATATTTATAAATGAATTGCGGCACCTTTGTTAGGTCAATCAAAGGTATCAACTCACTATAGGTTACTGAAATGGTCTGCGAGCCTTTCAGAGCCAAAATTGCGTCTCTTATTGTCCCGCAATACCTTCAATACAATTTTTCTATCATATTTTGATTGCTGAAATATTAATAAATGAATTGCGGCACTTTTATTACGTCAATCAAAGATATTAACTTACTATAGGTTACTGAAAAGGACAGAGAGTCTTTCACAGCCAAAATGGCGTCTCCTAGGTGATTATGAATTGAATAAGATTAATTATGCAGCATAAAAGTATCACAGAAGCATCCTTTGAGTGATAAAAACAATGAAATATGACAAATATGAAGAAAATAAAAATTATTAAATTGAGAAAAAAATTGCAACATCCGTGACTCGAACCCGTGCATTCTACTTACTGGTTCTACACCAGTCCATCAGAGCACACTGACATGTTGAAAACTAGTAGGAAAATAGTTCATTTACATTTTGAAATTGGAATAAATTTCAATTTTTTAAATGAATTGATTGAAATGATTTGAAGCATCACAATGAATCCGATCAAAATGATCAGGAACAAAGAACTTCTTTCAATTCAATAAGAAATAGAAATAGTATCCCGATTACAACATATCAATCGCTTTTTTTTGCTTAGTTCAAGACAACTCTGCGCAGTCTAAGGGACCGGCGTAGAACCATTAGGACGAAAGAACTGGTTCGAATCCGGAATGTGCAATTTTTTTTCCCATTTTTTTTCTCCATTGTTTTACATATTTTTCATTTTTTATTGTGCTAATTACTCCGGTAATTGCACAACCGTGACGACCGTTGATTGTTTAGTTAAAATGACTAAAGACAACTTAAAATCTCATTAAAAAGTATCCTAATTACCATAAGTGATTAAATATGGATTGCTATTGTCCCGCAACACCTTCAATACATATTCTTGTCCCCATTTTGAAAACTGAAATATTAATAAATGAATTGTGGCACCTTTGTTAAGTCAATCAAAGGTATCAACTTACTATAGGTTACTGAAATGGTCTGCGAGCCTTTCAGAGCCAAAATTGCGTCTCTTATTGTCCCGCAATACCTTCAATACAATTTTTCTATGATATTTTGATTGCTGAAATATTAATAAATGAATTGCGGCAGCTTTGTTACGTCAATCAAAGATATTAACTTACTATAGGTTACCGAAGAGGACAGAGAGTCTTTCACAGCCAAAATGGCGTCTCCTAGGTGATTATGAATTGAATAAGATTAATTATGCAGCATAAAAGTATCACAGAAGCATCCTTTGAGTGATAAAAACAATGAAATATGACAAATATGAAGAAAATAAAAATTATTAAATTGAGAAAAAAATTGCAACATCCGTGACTCGAACCCGTGCATTCTACTTACTGGTTCTACACCAGTCCATCAGAGCACACTGACATGTTGAAAACTAGTAGGAAAATAGTTCATTTACATTTTGAAATTGGAATAAATTTCAATTTTTTAAATGAATTGATTGAAATGATTTGAAGCATCACAATGAATCCGATCAAAATGATCAGGAACAAAGAACTTCTTCCAATTCAATAAGAAATAGAAATAGTATCCCGATTACAACATATCAATCGCTTATTTTTGCTTAGTTCAAGACAACTCTGCGCAGTCTAAGGGACCGCCGTAGAACCAGTAGAAAGAAAGAACTGGTTCGAATCCGGAATTTGCAATTTTTTTTCCCATTTTTTTTTCTCCATTGTTTTACATATTTTTGCATTTTTTATTGTGCTAATTACTCCGGTAATTGCACAACCGTGACGACCGTTGATTGTTTAGTTAAAATGACTAAAAACAACTTAAAATCTCATTAAAAAGTATCCTAATTACCATAAGTGATTAAATATGGATTGCTATTGTCCCGCAACACCTTCAATACATATTCTTGTCCCCATTTTGAAAACTGAAATATTAATAAATGAATTGTGGCACCTTTGTTAAGTCAATCAAAGGTATCAACTTACTATAGGTTACTGAAATGGTCTGCGAGCCTTTCAGAGCCAAAATTGCGTCTCTTATTGTCCCGCAATACCTTCAATACAACTTTTCTATCATATTTTGATTGCTGAAATATTTATAAATGAATTGCGGCACCTTTGTTAGGTCAATCAAAGGTATCAACTCACTATAGGTTACTGAAATGGTCTGCGAGCCTTTCAGAGCCAAAATTGCGTCTCTTATTGTCCCGCAATACCTTCAATACAATTTTTCTATCATATTTTGATTGCTGAAATATTAATAAATGAATTGCGGCACTTTTATTACGTCAATCAAAGATATTAACTTACTATAGGTTACTGAAAAGGACAGAGAGTCTTTCACAGTCAAAACGGCGTCTCCTAGGTGATTATGAATTGAATAAGATTAATTATGCAGCATAAAAGTATCACAGAAGCATCCTTTGAGTGATAAAAACAATGAAATATGACAAATATGAAGAAAATAAAAATTATTAAATTGAGAAAAAAATTGCAACATCCGTGACTCGAACCCGTGCATTCTACTTACTGGTTCTACACCAGTCCATCAGAGCACACTGACATGTTGAAAACTAGTAGGAAAATAGTTCATTTACATTTTGAAATTGGAATAAATTTCAATTCTTTAAATGAATTGATTGAAATGATTTGAAGCATCACAATGAATCCGATCAAAATGATCAGGAACAAAGAACTTCTTTCAATTCAATAAGAAATAGAAATAGTATCCCGATTACAACATATCAATCGCTTTTTTTTGCTTAGTTCAAGACAACTCTGCGCAGTCTAAGGGACCGGCGTAGAACCATTAGGACGAAAGAACTGGTTCGAATCCGGAATGTGCAATTTTTTTTCCCATTTTTTTTCTCCATTGTTTTACATATTTTTCATTTTTTATTGTGCTAATTACTCCGGTAATTGCACAACCGTGACGACCGTTGATTGTTTAGTTAAAATGACTAAAGACAACTTAAAATCTCATTAAAAAGTATCCTAATTACCATAAGTGATTAAATATGGATTGCTATTGTCCCGCAACACCTTCAATACATATTCTTGTCCCCATTTTGAAAACTGAAATATTAATAAATGAATTGTGGCACCTTTGTTAAGTCAATCAAAGGTATCAACTTACTATAGGTTACTGAAATGGTCTGCGAGCCTTTCAGAGCCAAAATTGCGTCTCTTATTGTCCCGCAATACCTTCAATACAATTTTTCTATGATATTTTGATTGCTGAAATATTAATAAATGAATTGCGGCACCTTTGTTACGTCAATCAAAGATATTAACTTACTATAGGTTACCGAAGAGGACAGAGAGTCTTTCACAGCCAAAATGGCGTCTCCTAGGTGATTATGAATTGAATAAGATTAATTATGCAGCATAAAAGTATCACAGAAGCATCCTTTGAGTGATAAAAACAATGAAATATGACAAATATGAAGAAAATAAAAATTATTAAATTGAGAAAAAAATTGCAACATCCGTGACTCGAACCCGTGCATTCTACTTACTGGTTCTACACCAGTCCATCAGAGCACACTGACATGTTGAAAACTAGTAGGAAAATAGTTCATTTACATTTTGAAATTGGAATAAATTTCAATTTTTTAAATGAATTGATTGAAATGATTTGAAGCATCACAATGAATCCGATCAAAATGATCAGGAACAAAGAACTTCTTCCAATTCAATAAGAAATAGAAATAGTATCCCGATTACAACATATCAATCGCTTATTTTTGCTTAGTTCAAGACAACTCTGCGCAGTCTAAGGGACCGCCGTAGAACCAGTAGAAAGAAAGAACTGGTTCGAATCCGGAATTTGCAATTTTTTTTCCCATTTTTTTTTCTCCATTGTTTTACATATTTTTGCATTTTTTATTGTGCTAATTACTCCGGTAATTGCACAACCGTGACGACCGTTGATTGTTTAGTTAAAATGACTAAAAACAACTTAAAATCTCATTAAAAAGTATCCTAATTACCATAAGTGATTAAATATGGATTGCTATTGTCCCGCAACACCTTCAATACATACTCTTGTCCCCATTTTGAAAACTGAAATATTAATAAATGAATTGTGGCACCTTTGTTAAGTCAATCAAAGGTATCAACTTACTATAGGTTACTGAAATGGTCTGCGAGCCTTTCAGAGCCAAAATTGCGTCTCTTATTGTCCCGCAATACCTTCAATACAATTTTTCTATCATATTTTGATTGCTGAAATATTAATAAATGAATTGCGGCAGCTTTGTTACGTCAATCAAAGATATTAACTTACTATAGGTTACTGAAAGGACAGAGAGTCTTTCACAGCCAAAATGGCGTCTCCTAGGTGATTATGAAATGATTAAGGTTAATTATGCAGCATGAAAGTATCACAGAAGCATCCTTTGAGTGATAAAAACAATGAAATATGACAAATATGAAGAAAATAAAAATTATTAAATTGAGAAAAAAATTGCAACATCCGTGACTCGAACCCGTGCATTCTACTTACTGGTTCTACACCAGTCCATTAGAGCACACTGACATGTTGAAAACTAGTAGGAAAATAGTTCATTTACATTTTGAAATTGGAATAAATTTCAATTTTTTAAATGAATTGATTGAAATGATTTGAAGCATCACAATGAATCCGATCAAAATGATCAGGAACAAAGAACTTCTTTCAATTCACTAAGAAATAGAAATAGTATCCCGATTACATCATATCAATCGCTTATTTTTGCTTAGTTCAAGACAACTCTGCGCAGTCTAAGGGACCGGCGTAGAACCAGTAGAAAGAAAGAACTGGTTCGAATCCGGAATGTGCAATTTTTTCCCCATTTTTTTTCTCCATTGTTTTACATATTTTTCATTTTTTATTGTGCTAATTACTCCGGTAATTGCACAACCATGACGTCCGTTGATTGTTTAGTTAAAATGACTAAAGACAACTTAAAATCTCATTAAAAAGTATCCTAATTACCATAGGTGATTAAATATGGATTGCTATTGTCCCGCAACACCTTCAATACATATTCTTGTCCCCATATTTAAAACTGAAATATTAATAAATGAATTGTGGCACCTTTCTTAAGTCAATCAAAGGTATCAACTTAATATAGGTTACTGAAATGGTCTGCGAGCCTTTCAGAGCCAAAATTGCGTCTCTTATTGTCCCGCAATACCTTCAATACAATTTTTCTATCATATTTTGATTGCTGAAATATTAATAAATGAATTGCGGCAGCTTTGTTACGTCAATCAAAGATATTAACTTACTATAGGTTACTGAAGAGGACAGAGAGTCTTTCACAGCCAAAATGGCGTCTCCTAGGTGATTATGAACTGAATAAGATTAATTATGCAGCATAAAAGTATCACAGAAGCATCCTTTGAGTGATAAAAACAATGAAATATGACAAATATGAAGAAAATAAAAATTATTAAATTGAGAAAAAAATTGCAACATCCGTGACTCGAACCCGTGCATTCTACTTACTGGTTCTACACCAGTCCATTAGAGCACACTGACATGTTGAAAACTAGTAGGAAATAGTTCATTTACATTTTGAAATTGGAATAAATTTCAATTTTTTAAATGAATTGATTGAAATGATTTGAAGCATCACAATGCATTTGATCAAAATGATCAGGAACAAAGAACTTCTTTCAATTCAATAATCAATAGAAATAGTATCCCGATTAAAACATATCAATCGCTTATTTTTGCTTTGTTCAAGACAACTCTGCGCAGTCTAAGGGACCGGCGTAGAACCAGTAGAAAGAAAGAACTGGTTCGAATCCGGAATGTGCAATTTTTTCCCCATTTTTTTTCTCCATTGTTTTACATATTTTTCATTTTTTATTGTGCTAATTACTCCGGTAATTGCACAACCGTGACGACCGTTGATTGTTTAGTTAAAATGACTAAAGACAACTTAAAATCTCATTAAAAAGTATCCCAATTACCATAAGTGATTAAATATGGATTGCTATTGTCCCGCAACACCTTCAATACATATTCTTGTCCCCATTTTGAAAACTGAAATATTAATAAATGAATTGTGGCACCTTTGTTAAGTCAATCAAAGGTATCAACTTACTATAGGTTACTGAAATGGTCTGCGAGCCTTTCAGAGCCAAAATTGCGTCTCTTATTGTCCCGCAATACCTTCAATACAATTTTTCTATTATATTTTGATTGCTGAAATATTAATAAATGAATTGCGGCACCTTTGTTAAGTCAATCAAAGGTATCAACTTACTATAGGTTACTGAAAAGGACAGAGAGTCTTTCACAGCCAAAATGGCGTCTCCTAGGTGATTATGAATTGAATAAGGTTAATTATGCAGCATAAAAGTATCACAGAAGCATCCTTTGAGTGATAAAAACAATGAAATATGACAAATATGAAGAAAATAAAAATTATTAACTTCAGAAAAAAATTGCAACATCCGTGACTCGAACCCGTGCATTCTACTTACTGGTTCTACACCAGTCCATTAGAGCAAACTGACATGTTGAAAAGTAGTAGGAAAATAGTTCATTTACATTTTGAAATTGGAATAAATTTCAATTTTTTAAATTAATTGATTGAAATGATTTGAAGCATCACAATGAATCCGATCAAAATGATCAGAAACAAAGAACTTCTTTCAATTCAATAAGAAATAGAAATAGTATCCCGATTAAAACATATCAATCGCTTATTTTTGCTTTGTTCAAGACAACTCTGCGCAGTCCAAGGGACCGGCGTAGAACCAGTAGAAAGAAAGCACTGGTTCGCATCCGGAATGTGTATTTTTTTTTCCATTTTTTTTCTCCATTGTTTTACATATTTTTCATTTTTTATTGTGCTAATTACTCCGGTAATTGCACAACCATGACGTCCGTTGATTGTTTAGTTAAAATGACTAAAGACAACTTAAAATCTCATTAAAAAGTATCCTAATTACCATAGGTGATTAAATATGGATTGCTATTGTCCCGCAACACCTTCAATACATATTCTTGTCCCCATATTTAAAACTGAAATATTAATAAATGAATTGCGGCACCTTTCTTAAGTCAATCAAAGGTATCAACTTAATATAGGTTACTGAAATGGTCTGCGAGCCTTTCAGAGCCAAAATTGCGTCTCTTATTGTCCCGCAATACCTTCAATACAATTTTTCTATCATATTTTGATTGCTGAAATATTAATAAATGAATTGCGGCAGCTTTGTTACGTCAATCAAAGATATTAACTTACTATAGGTTACTGAAGAGGACAGAGAGTCTTTCACAGCCAAAATGGCGTCTCCTAGGTGATTATGAACTGAATAAGATTAATTATGCAGCATAAAAGTATCACAGAAGCATCCTTTGAGTGATAAAAACAATGAAATATGACAAATATGAAGAAAATAAAAATTATTAAATTGAGAAAAAAATTGCAACATCCGTGACTCGAACCCGTGCATTCTACTTACTGGTTCTACACCAGTCCATTAGAGCACACTGACATGTTGAAAACTAGTAGGAAAATAGTTCATTTACATTTTAAAATTGGAATAAATTTCAATTTTTTAAATGAATTGATTGAAATGATTTGAAGCATCACAATGAATTTGATCAAAATGATCAGAAACAAAGAACTTCTTTCAATTCAATAATCAATAGAAATAGTATCCCGATTAAAACATATCAATCGCTTATTTTTGCTTTGTTCAAGACAACTCTGCGCAGTCTAAGGGACCGGCGTAGAACCAGTAGAAAGAAAGAACTGGTTCGAATCCGGAATGTGCAATTTTTTCCCCATTTTTTTTCTCCATTGTTTTACATATTTTTCATTTTTTATTGTGCTAATTACTCCGGTAATTGCACAACCGTGACGACCGTTGATTGTTTAGTTAAAATGACTAAAGACAACTTAAAATCTCATTAAAAAGTATCCTAATTACCATAGGTGATTAAATATGGATTGCTATTGTCCCGCAACACCTTCAATACATATTCTTGTCCCCATTTTGAAAACTGAAATATTAATAAATGAATTGTGGCACCTTTGTTAAGTCAATCAAAGGTATCAACTTACTATAGGATACTGAAATGGTCTGCGAGCCTTTCAGAGCCAAAAGTGCGTCTCTTATTGTCCCGCAATACCTTCAATACAACTTTTCTATCATATTTTGATTGCTGAAATATTTATAAATGAATTGCGGCAGCTTTGTTACGTCAATCAAAGATATTAACTTACTATAGGTTACTGAAGAGGACAGAGAGTCTTTCACAGCCAAAATGGCGTCTCCTAGGTGATTATGAACTGAATAAGATTAATTATGCAGCATAAAAGTATCACAGAAGCATCCTTTGAGTGATAAAAACAATGAAATATGACAAATATGAAGAAAATAAAAATTATTAAATTGAGAAAAAAATTGCAACATCCGTGACTCGAACCCGTGCATTCTACTTACTGGTTCTACACCAGTCCATTAGAGCACACTGACATGTTGAAAACTAGTAGGAAATAGTTCATTTACATTTTGAAATTGGAATAAATTTCAATTTTTTAAATGAATTGATTGAAATGATTTGAAGCATCACAATGCATTTGATCAAAATGATCAGGAACAAAGAACTTCTTTCAATTCAATAAGAAATAGAAATAGTATCCCGATTACAACATATCAATCGCTTATTTTTGCTTAGTTCAAGACAACTCTGCGCAGTCTAAGGGACCGGCGTAGAACCAGTAGAAAGAAAGAACTGGTTCGAATCCGGAATGTTCAATTTTTTTTCCCATTTTTTTTTCTCCATTGTTTTACATGTTTTTCATTTTTTATTGTGCTAATTACTCCGGTAATTGCACAACCGTGACGTCCGTTGATTGTTTAGTTAAAATGACTAAAGACAACTTAAAATCTCATAAAAAAGTATCCTAATTACAATAAGTGATTAAATATGGATTCCTATTGTCCCGCAACACCTTCAATACATATTCTTGTCCCCATATTTAAAACTGAAATATTAATAAATGAATTGCGGCACCTTTGTTAAGTCAATCAAAGGTTTCAACTTACTATAGGTTACTAAAATGGTCTGCGAGCCTTTCAGAGCCAAAATTGCGTCTCTTATTGTCCCGCAATACCTTCAATACAATTTTTCTATCATATTTTGATTGCTGAAATATTAATAAATGAATTGCGGCAGCTTTGTTACGTCAATCAAAGGTATCAACTTACTATAGGTTACTGAAATGGTCTGCGAGCCTTTCAGAACCAAAATTGCGTCTCTTATTGTCCCGCAATACCTTCAATACAATTTTTCTATCATATTTTGATTGCTGAAATATTAATAAATGAATTGCGGCAGCTTTGTTACGTCAATCAAAGATATTAACTTACTATAGGTTACTGAAAAGGACAGAGAGTCTTTCACAGCCAAAAAGGCGTCTCCTAGGTGATTATGAATTGAATTAGGTTAATTATGCAGCACAAAAGTATCACAGAAGCATCCTTTGAGTGATAAAAACAATGAAATATGACAAATATGAAGAAAATAAAAATTATTAAATTGAGAAAAAAATTGCAACATCCGTGACTCGAACCCGTGCATTCTACTTACTGGTTCTACACCAGTCCATTAGAGCACACTGACATGTTGAAAACTAGTAGGAAAATAGTTCATTTACATTTTGAAATTGGAATAAATTTCAACTTTTTAAATGAATTGATTGAAATGATTTGAAGCATCACAATAATTCCGATCAAAATGATCAGAAACAAAGAACTTCTTTCAATTCAATAATCAATAGAAATAGTATCCCGATTACAACATATCAATCGCTTATTTTTGCTTAGTTCAAGACAACTCTGCGCAGTCTAAGGGACCGGCGTAGAACCAGTAGAACGAAAGCACTGGTTCGAATCCGGAATGTGTATTTTTTTTTCCATTTTTTTTTCTCCATTGTTTTACATATTTTTCATTTTTTATTGTGCTAATTACTCCGGTAATTGCACAACCATGACGTCCGTTGATTGTTTAGTTAAAATGACTAAAGACAACTTAAATTCTCATTAAAAAGTATCCTAATTACCATAGGTGATTAAATATGGATTGCTATTGTCCCGCAACACCTTCAATACATATTCTTGTCCCCATATTTAAAACTGAAATATTAATAAATGAATTGCGGCACCTTTGTTAAGTCAATCAAAGGTATCAACTTACTATAGGTTACCGAAATGGTCTGCGAGCCTTTCAGAGCCAAAATTGCGTCTCTTATTGTCCCGCAATACCTTCAATACAATTTTTCTATTATATTTTGATTGCTGAAATATTAATAAATGAATTGCGGCAGCTTTGTTACGTCAATCAAAGATATTAACTTACTATAGGTTACTGAAGAGGACAGAGAGTCTTTCACAGCCAAAATGGCGTCTCCTAGGTGATTATGAACTGAATAAGATTAATTATGCAGCATAAAAGTATCACAGAAGCATCCTTTGAGTGATAAAAACAATGAAATATGACAAATATGAAGAAAATAAAAATTATTAAATTGAGAAAAAAATTGCAACATCCGTGACTCGAACCCGTGCATTATACTTACTGGTTCTACACCAGTCCATTAGAGCACACTGACATGTTGAAAACTAGTAGGAAAATAGTTCATTTACATTTTGAAATTGGAATAAATTTCAATTTTTTAAATGAATTGATTGAAATGATTTGAAGCATCACAATGAATCCGATCAAAATGATCAGAAACAAAGAACTTCTTTCAATTCAATGAGAAATAGAAATAGTATCCCGATTAAAACATATCAATCGCTTATTTTTGCTTAGTTCAAGACAACTCTGCGCAGTCCAAGGGACCGGCGTAGACCCAGTAGAAAGAAAGAACTGGTTAGAATCCGGAATGTGCAATTTTTTTTCCCCATTTTTTTTCTCCATTGTTTTACATATTTTTCATCTTTTATTGTGCTAATTACTCCGGTAATTGCACAACCGTGACGACCGTTGATTGTTTAGTTAAAATGACTAAAGACAACTTAAAATCTCATTAAAAAGTATCCTAATTACCATAAGTGATTAAATATGGATTGCTATTGTCCCGCAACACCTTCAATACATATTCTTGTCCCCATATTGAAAACTGAAATATTAATTAATGAATTGTGGCACCTTTGTTAAGTCAATCAAAGGTATCAACTTACTATAGGTTACTGAAATGGTCTGCGAGCCTTTTAGAGCCAAAAATGCGTCTCTTATTGTCCCGCAATACCTTCAATACAATTTTTCTATCATATTTTGATTGCTGAAATATTAATAAATGAATTGCGGCACCTTTGTTACGTCAACGTCAATCAAAGGTATCAACTGACTATAGGTTACTGAAATGGTCTGCGAGCCTTTCAGAGCCAAAATTGCGTCTCTTATTGTCCCGCAATACCTTCAATACAATTTTTCTATCATATTTTGATTGCTGAAAATATTAATGAATGAATTGCGGCAGCTTTGTTACGTCAATCAAACATATTAACTAACTATAGGTTACTGAAAAGGACAGAGAGTCTTTCACAGCCAAAATGGCGTCTTCTAGGTGATTATGAATTGAATAAGGTTAATTATAGCATAAAAGTATCACAGAAGCATCCTTTGAGTGATAAAAACAATGAAATATGACAAATATGAAGAAAATAAAAATTAATAAATTGAGAAAAAAAATTTCCAACATCCGTGACTCGAACCCGTGCATTCTACTTACTGGTTCTACACCAGTCCATCAGAGCACACCGACATGTTGAAAACTAGTAGGAAAAAAGTTCATTTACATTTTGAAATTGGAATAAATTTCAATTTTTTAAATGAATTGATTGAAATGATTTGAAGCATCACAATGAATCCGATCAAAATGATCAGAAACAAAGAACTTCTTTCAATTCAATAATCAATAGAAATAGTATCCCGATTACAACACATCAATCGCTTATTTTTGCTTAGTTCAAGACAACTCTGCGCAGTATAAGGGACCGGCGTAGAACCAGTAGAAAGAAAGAACTGGTTCGAATCCGGAATGTGCAATTTTTGTTTCCCTTTTTTTTTTCTCCATTGTTTTACATATTTTTCATTTTTTATTGTGCTAATTACTCCGGTAATTGCACAACCGTGACGACCGTTGATTGTTTAGTTAAAATGACTAAAGACAACTTAAAATCTCATTAAAAGTATCCTAATTACCATAAGTGATTAAATATGGATTCCTATTGTCCCGCAACACCTTCAATACATATTCTTGTCCCCATATTTAAAACTGAAATATTAATAAATGAATTGCGGCACCTTTGTTAAGTCAATCAAAGGTATCAACTTACTATAGGTTACTGAAATGGTCTGCGAGCCTTTCAGAGCCAAAATTGCGTCTCTTATTGTCCCGCAATACCTTCAATACAATTTTTCTATCATATTTTGATTGCTGAAATATTAATGAATGAATTGCGGCAGCTTTGTTACGTCAATCAAAGATATTAACTAACTATAGGTTACTGAAAAGGACAGAGAGTCTTTCACAGCCAAAATGGCGTCTCCTAGGTGATTATGAATTGAATAAGGCAGCATAAAAGTATCACAGAAGCATCCTTTGAGTGATAAAAACAATGAAATATGACAAATATAAAAAAATAAAAATTATTAAATTGAGAAAAAAATTGCAACATCCGTGACTCGAACCTGTGCATTCTACTTACTGGTTCTACACCAGTCCATTAGAGCACACTGACATGTTGAAAACTAGTAGGAAAATAGTTCATTTACATTTTGAATTTGGAATAAATTTCAATTTTTTAAATGAATTGATTGAAATGATTTGAAGCATCACAATGAATCCGATCAAAATGATCAGAAACAAAGAACTTCTTTCAATTCAATAATCAATAGAAATAGTATCCCGATTACAACATATCAATCGCTTATTTTTGCTTAGTTCAAGACAACTCTGCGCAGTCCAAGGGACCGGCGTAGAACCAGTAGACAGAAAGCACTGGTTCGAATCCGGAATGTGTATTTTTTTTCCCCATTTTTTTCTCCATTGTTTTATATATTTTTCCTTTTTTATTGTGCTAATTACTCCGGTAATTGGACAACCATGACGTCCGTTGATTGTTTAGTTAAAATGACTAAAGACAACTTCAAATCTCATTATAAAGTATCCTAATTACCATAAGTGATTAAATATGGATTCCTATTGTCCCGCAACACCTTCAATACATATTATTGTCCCCATATTTAAAACTGAAATATTAATCAATGAATTGCGGTACCTTTGTTAAGTCAATCAAAGGTATCAACTTACTATAGGTTACTGAAATGGTCTGCGAGCCTTTCAGAGCCAAAATTGCGTCTCTTATTGTCCCGCAATACCTTCAATACAATTTTTCTATCATATTTTGATTGCTGAAATATTAATGAATGAATTGCGGCAGCTTTGTTACATCAATCAAAGATATTAACTAACTATAGGTTACTGAAAAGGACAGAGAGTCTTTCCAGCCAAAATGGCGTCTCCTAGGTGATTATGAATTGAATAAGGCAGCATAAAAGTATCACAGAAGCATCCTTTGAGTGATAAAAACAATGAAATATGACAAATATAAAGAAAATAAAAATTATTAAATTGAGAAAAAAATTGCAACATCCGTGACTCGAACCTGTGCATTCTACTTACTGGTTCTACACCAGTCCATTAGAGCACACTGACATGTTGAAAACTAGTAGGAAAATAGTTCATTTACATTTTGAATTTGGAATAAATTTCAATTTTTTAAATGAATTGATTGAAATGATTTGAAGCATCACAATGAATCCGATCAAAATGATCAGAAACAAAGAACTTCTTTCAATTCAATAAGAAATAGAAATAGTATCCCGATTACAACATATCAATCGCTTATTTTTGCTTAGTTCAAGACAACTCTGCGCAGTCCAAGGGACCGGCGTAGAACCAGTAGACAGAAAGCACTGGTTCGAATCCGGAATGTGTATTTTTTTTCCCCATTTTTTTTCTCCATTGTTTTATATATTTTTCATTTTTTATTGTGCTAATTACTCCGGTAATTGGACAACCATGACGTCCGTTGATTGTTTAGTTAAAATGACTAAAGACAACTTAAAATCTCATTAAAAAGTATCCTAATTACCATAAGTGATTAAATATGGATTGCTATTGTCCCGCAACACCTTCAATACATATTCTTGTCCCCATATTTAAAACTGAAATATTAATAAATGAATTGCGGCACCTTTGTTAAGTCAATCAAAGGTATCAACTTACTATAGGTTACTGAAATGGTCTGCGAGCCTTTCAGAGCCAAAATTGCGTCACTTATTGTCCCGCAATAACTTCAATACAATTTTCCTATCATATTTTGATTGCTGAAATATTAATAAATGAATTGCGCACCTTTGTTACGTCAATCAAAGGTATCAACTTACTATAGGTTACTGAAATGGTCTGCGAGCCTTTCAGAGCCAAAATTGCGTCTCTTATTGTCCCGCAATACCTTCAATACAATTTTTCTATCATATTTTGATTGCTGAAATATTAATGAATGAATTGCGGCAGCTTTGTTACGTCAATCAAAGATATTAACTAACTATAGGTTACTGAAAAGGACAGAGAGTCTTTCACAGCCAAAATGGCGTCTCCTAGGTGATTATGAATTGAATAAGGTTAATTATGCAGCATAAAAGTATCACAGAAGCATCCTTTGAGTGATAAAAACAATGAAATATGACAAATATGAAGAAAAAAAAATCATTAAATTGAGAAAAAAATTGCAACATCCGTGACTCGAACCCGTGCATTCTACTTACTGGTTCTACACCAGTCCATCAGAGGACACTGACATGTTGAAAACTAGTAGGAAAATAGTTCATTTACATTTTGAAATTGGAATAAATTTCAATTTTTTAAATGAATTGATTGAAATGATTTGAAGCATCACAATGAATCCGATCAAAATGATCAGAAACAAAGAACTTCTTTCAATTCAATAATCAATAGAAATAGTATCCCGATTACAACACATCAATCGCTTATTTTTGCTTAGTTCAAGACAACTCTGCGCAGTATAAGGGACCGGCGTAGAACCAGTAGAAAGAAAGAACTGGTTCGAATCCGGAATGTGAAATTTTTTTTCCCCTTTTTTTTTCTCCATTGTTTTACATATTTTTCATTTTTTATTGTGCTAATTACTCCGGTAATTGCACAACCGTGACGACCGTTGATTGTTTAGTTAAAATGACTAAAGACAACTTAAAATCTCATTAAAAAGTATCCTAATTACCATAAGTGATTAAATATGGATTGCTATTGTCCCGCAACACCTTCAATACATATTCTTGTCCCCATTTTGAAAACTGAAATATTAATTAATGAATTGTGGCACCTTTGTTAAGTCAATCAAAGGTATCAACTGACTTTAGGTTACTGAAATGGTCTGCGAGCCTTTCAGAGCCAAAATTGCGTCTCTTATTGTCCCGCAATACCTTCAATACAATTTTTCTATCATATTTTGATTGCTGAAATATTAATAAATGAATTGCGGCACCTTTGTTACGTCAATCAAAGGTATCAACTTACTATAGGTTACTGAAATGGTCTGCGAGCCTTTCAGAGCCAAAATTGCGTCTCTTATTGTCCCGCAATACCTTCAATACAATTTTTCTATCATATTTTGATTGCTGAAATATTAATGAATGAATTGCGGCAGCTTTGTTACGTCAATCAAAGATATTAACTAACTATAGGTTACTGAAAAGGACAGAGAGTCTTTCACAGCCAAAATGGCGTCTCCTAGGTGATTATGAATTGAATAAGGCAGCATAAAAGTATCACAGAAGCATCCTTTGAGTGATAAAAACAATGAAATATGACAAATATAAAGAAAATAAAAGTTATTAAATTGAGAAAAAAACTGTAACATCCGTGACTCGAACCTGTGCATTCTACTTACTGGTTCTACACCAGTCCATTAGAGCACACTGACATGTTGAAAACTAGTAGGAAAATAGTTCATTTACATTTTGAATTTGGAATAAATTTCAATTTTTTAAATGAATTGATTGAAATGATTTGAAGCATCACAATGAATCCGATCAAAATGATCAGAAACAAAGAACTTCTTTCAATTCAATAAGAAATAGAAATAGTATCCCGATTACAACATATCAATCGCTTATTTTTGCTTAGTTCAAGACAACTCTGCGAAGTCCAAGGGACCGGCGTAGAACCAGTAGACAGAAAGCACTGGTTCGAATCCGGAATGTGTATTTTTTTTTCCCATTTTTTTTCTCCATTGTTTTATATATTTTTCATTTTTTATTGTGCTAATTACTCCGGTAATTGGACAACCATGACGTCCGTTGATTGTTTAGTTAAAATGACTAAAGACAACTAAAAATCTCATTAAAAAGTATCCTAATTACCATAAGTGATTAAATATGGATTCCTATTGTCCCGCAACACCTTCAATACATATTCTTGTCCCCATATTTAAAACTGAAATAGTAATAAATGAATTGCGGCACCTTTGTTAAGTCAATCAAAGGTATCAACTTACTATATGTTACTGAAATGGTCTGCGAGCCTTTCAGAGCCAAAATTGCGTCTCTTATTGTCCCGCAATACCTTCAATACAATTTTTCTATCATATTTTGATTGCTGAAATAATAATAAATGAATTGCGGCACCTTTGTTACGTCAATCAAAGGTATCAACTTACTATAGGTTACTGAAATGGTCTGCGAGCCTTTCAGAGCCAAAATTGCGTCTCTTATTGTCCCGCAATACCTTCAATACAATTTTTCTATCATATTTTGATTGCTGAAATATTAATAAATGAATTGCGGCAGCTTTGTTACGTCAATCAAAGATATTAACTAACTATAGGTTACTGAAAAGGACAGAGAGTCTTTCACAGCCAAAATGGCGTCTCCTAGGTGATTATGAATTGAATGAGGTTAATTATGCAGCATAAAAGTATCACAGAAGCATCCTTTGAGTGATAAAAACAATGAAATATGACAAATATGAAGAAAATAAAAATTAATAAATTGAGAAAAAAAATTGCAACATCCGTGAGTCGAACCCGTGCATTCTACTTACTGGTTCTACACCGGTCCATCAGATCACACTGACAAGTTGAAAACTAGTAGGAAAATAGTTCATTTACATTTTGAAATTGGAATAAATTTCAAATTTTTAAATGAATTGATTGAAATGATTTGAAGCATCACAATGAAACCGATCAAAATGATCAGAAACAAAGAACTTCTTTCAATTCAATAAGAAATAGAAATAGTATCCCGATTACAACATATCAATCGCTTATTTTTGCTAAGTTCAAGACAACTCTGCGCAGTCTAAGGGACCGGCGTAGAACCAGTAAAAAGAAAGTATTGGTTCGAATCCGGAATGTGCAATTTTTTTTCCCCATTTTTTTTCTGCATTGTTTTACATATTTTTCATTTTTTATTATGCTAATTACTCCGGTAATTGCACAACCGTGACGTCCGTTGATTGTTTAGTTAAAATGACTAAAGACAACTTAAAATCTCATTAAAAAGTATCCTAATTACTATAAGTGATTAAATATGGATTCCTATTGTCCCGCAACACCTTCAATACATATTCTTGTCCCCATTTTGAAAACTGAAATATTAATAAATGAATTGCGGCACCTTTGTTAAGTCAATCAAAGGTATCAACTTACTATAGGTTACTGAAATGGTCTGCGAGCCTTTCAGAGCCAAAATTGCGTCTCTTATTGTCCCGCAATACCTTCAATACAATGTTTCTATCATATTTTGATTGCTGAAATATTTATAAATGAATTGCGGCACCTTTGTTAAGTCAATCAAAGGTATCAACTTACTATAGGTTACTGAAATGGTCTGCGAGCCTTTCAGAGCCAAAATTGGGTCTCTTATTGTCCCGCAATACCTTCAATACAAACTTTCTATCATATTTTGATTGCTGAAATATTAATAAATGAATTGCGGCAGCTTTGTTACGTCAATCAAAGATATTAACTTACTATAGGTTACTGAAAAGGACAGAGAGTCTTTCACAGCCAAAATGGCGTCTCCTAGGTGATTATGAATTGAATAAGGTTAAATATGCAGCCTAAAAGTATCACAGAAGCATCCTTTGAGTGATAAAAACAATGAAATATGACAAATATGAAGAATTTTTTTTTTTATAAATTGAGAAAAAAATTGCAACATCCGTGACTCGAACCCGTGCATTCTACTTACTGGTTCTACACCAGTCCATCAGAGCACACTGACATGTTGAAAAGTAGTAGGAAAATAGTTCATTTACATTTTGAAATTGGAATAAATTTCAATTTTTTAATTTAATTGTTTGAAATGATTTGAAGCATCACAATGAATCCGATCAAAATGATCAGAAACAAAGAACTTCTTTCAATTCAATAAGAAATAGAAATAGTATCCCGATTACAACATATTAATCGCTTATTTTTGCTTAGTTCAAGACAACTCTGCGCAGTCTAAGGGACCGGCGTAGAACCAGTAGAACGAAAGAACTGGTTCGAATCCTGAATGTGTATATTTGTTTCCCATTTTTTTTCTCCATTGTTTTACATATTTTTCATTTTTTATTGTGCTAATTACTCCGGTAATTGCACAACCGTGACGTCCGTTGATTGTTTAGTTAAAATGACTAAAGACAACTTAAAATCTCATTAAAAAGTATCCTAATTACTATAAGTGATTAAATATGGATTCCTATTGTCCCGCAACACCTTCAATACATATTCTTGTCCCCATTTTGAAAACTGAAATATTAATAAATGAATTGCGGCACCTTTGTTAAGTCAATCAAAGGTATCAACTTACTATAGGTTACTGAAATGGTCTGCGAGCCTTTCAGAGCCAAAATTGCGTCTCTTATTGTCCCGCAATACCTTCAATACAATGTTTCTATCATATTTTGATTGCTGAAATATTTATAAATGAATTGCGGCACCTTTGTTAAGTCAATCAAAGGTATCAACTTACTATAGGTTACTGAAATGGTCTGCGAGCCTTTCAGAGCCAAAATTGGGTCTCTTATTGTCCCGCAATACCTTCAATACAAACTTTCTATCATATTTTGATTGCTGAAATATTAATAAATGAATTGCGGCAGCTTTGTTACGTCAATCAAAGATATTAACTTACTATAGGTTACTGAAAAGGACAGAGAGTCTTTCACAGCCAAAATGGCGTCTCCTAGGTGATTATGAATTGAATAAGGTTAAATATGCAGCATAAAAGTATCACAGAAGCATCCTTTGAGTGATAAAAACAATGAAATATGACAAATATGAAGAAATTTTTTTTTTATAAATTGAGAAAAAAATTGCAACATCCGTGACTCGTACCCGTGCATTCTACTTACTGGTTCTACACCAGTCCATCAGAGCACACTGACATGTTGAAAAGTAGTAGGAAAATAGTTCATTTACATTTTGAAATTGGAATAAATTTCAATTTTTTAATTTAATTGATTGAAATGATTTGAAGCATCACAATGAATCCGATCAAAATGATCAGAAACAAATTAAAAAGTATCCTTATTACCATAAGTGATTAAATATGGATTCCTATTGTCCCGCAACACCTTTAATACATATTCTTGTCCCCATTTTGAAAACTGAAATATTAATAAATGAATTGCGGCACCTTTGTTAAGTCAATCAAAGGTATCAACTTACTATAGGTTACTGAAATGGTCTGCGAGCCTTTCAGAGCAAAAATTGCGTCTCTTATTGTCCCGCAATACCTTCAATACAATTTTTCTATCATATTTTGATTGCTGAAATATTAATAAATGAATTGCGGCACCTTTGTTAAGTCAATCAAAGGTATCAACTTACTATAGGTTACTGAAATGGTCTGCGAGCCTTTCAGAGCCAAAATTGCGTCTCTTATTGTCCCGCAATACCTTCAATACAATGTTTCTATCATATTTTGATTGCTGAAATATTTATAAATGAATTGCGGCACCTTTGTTAAGTCAATCAAAGGTATCAACTTACTATAGGTTACTGAAATGGTCTGCGAGCCTTTCAGAGCCAAAATTGGGTCTCTTATTGTCCCGCAATACCTTCAATACAAACTTTCTATCATATTTTGATTGCTGAAATATTAATAAATGAATTGCGGCAGCTTTGTTACGTCAATCAAAGATATTAACTTACTATAGGTTACTGAAAAGGACAGAGAGTCTTTCACAGCCAAAATGGCGTCTCCTAGGTGATTATGAATTTTTTATTTTTTTATTTAATTGATTGAAATGATTTGAAGCATCACAATGAATCCGATCAAAATGATCAGAAACAAAGAACTTCTTTGAATTCAATAAGAAATAGAAATAGTATCCCGATTACAACATATCAATCGCTTATTTTTGCTTAGTTCAAGACAACTCTGCGCAGTCTAAGGGACCGGCGTAGAACCAGTAGAACGAAAGAACTGGTTCGAATCCTGAATGTGTATATTTGTTTCCCATTTTTTTTCTCCATTGTTTTACATATTTTTCATTTTTTATTGTGCTAATTACTCCGGTAATTGCACAACCGTGACGTCCGTTGATTGTTTAGTTAAAATGACTAAAGACAACTTAAAATCTCATTAAAAAGTATCCTAATTACTATAAGTGATTAAATATGGATTCCTATTGTCCCGCAACACCTTCAATACATATTCTTGTCCCCATTTTGAAAACTGAAATATTAATAAATAAATTGCGGCACCTTTGTTAAGTCAATCAAAGGTATCAACTTACTATAGGTTACTGAAATGGTCTGCGAGCCTTTCAGAGCCAAAATTGCGTCTCTTATTGTCCCGCAATACCTTCAATACAATGTTTCTATCATATTTTGATTGCTGAAATATTTATAAATGAATTGCGGCACCTTTGTTAAGTCAATCAAAGGTATCAACTTACTATAGGTTACTGAAATGGTCTGCGAGCCTTTCAGAGCCAAAATTGGGTCTCTTATTGTCCCGCAATACCTTCAATACAAACTTTCTATCATATTTTGATTGCTGAAATATTAATAAATGAATTGCGGCAGCTTTGTTACGTCAATCAAAGATATTAACTTACTATAGGTTACTGAAAAGGACAGAGAGTATTTCACAGCCAAAATGGCGTCTCCTAGGTGATTATGAATTGAATAAGGTTAATTATGCAGCATAACAGTATCACAGAAGCATCCTTTGAGTGATAAAAACAATGAAATATGACAAATATGAAAAAAATAAAAATTAATAAATTGAGAAAAAAATTGCAACATCCGTGACTCGAACCCGTGCATTCTACTTACTGGTTCTACACCAGTCCATCAGAGCACACTGACATGTTGAAAAGTAGTAGGAAAATAGTTCATTTACATTTTGAAATTGGAATAAATTTCAATTTTTTTATTTAATTGATTGAAATGATTTGAAGCATCACAATGAATCCGATCAAAATGATAAGAAACAAAGAACTTCTTTCAATTCAATAAGAAATAGAAATAGTATCCCGATTACAACATATCAATCGCTTATTTTTGCTTAGTTCAAGACAACTCTGCGCAGTCTAAGGGACCGGCGTAGAACCAGTAAAAAGAAAGTATTGGTTCGAATCCGGAATGTGCAATTTTTTTTCCCCATTTTTTCTGCATTGTTTTACATATTTTTCATTTGTTATTGTGCTAATTACTCCGGTAATTGCACAACCGTGACGTCCGTTGATTGTTTAGTTAAAATGACTAAAGACAACTTAAAATCTCATTAAAAAGTATCCTTATTACCATAAGTGATTAAATATGGATTCCTATTGTCCCGCAACACCTTTAATACATATTCTTGTCCCCATTTTGAAAACTGAAATATTAATAAATGAATTGTGGCACCTTTGTTAAGTCAATCAAAGGTATCAACTTACTTTAGGTTACTGAAATGGTCTGCGAGCCTTTCAGAGCCAAAATTGCGTCTCTTATTGTCCCGCAATACCTTCAATACAATTTTTCTATCATATTTTGATTGCTGAAATATTAATAAATGAATTGCGGCACCTTTGTTAAGTCAATCAAAGGTATCAACTGACTATAGTTTACTGAAATAGTCTGCGAGCCTTTCAGAGCCAAAATTGGGTCTCTTATTGTCCCGCAATACCTTCAATACAAACTTTCTATCATATTTTGATTGCTGAAATATTAATAAATGAATTGCGGCAGCTTTGTTACGTCAATCAAAGATATTAACTTACTATAGGTTACTGAAAAGGACAGAGAGTCTTTCACAGCCAAAATGGCGTCTCCTAGGTGATTATGAATTGAATAAGGTTAAATATGCAGCATAAAAGTATCACAGAAGCATCCTTTGAGTGATAAAAACAATGAAATATGACAAATATGAAGAAATTTTTTTTTTATAAATTGAGAAAAAAATTGCAACATCCGTGACTCGAACCCGTGCATTCTACTTACTGGTTCTACACCAGTCCATCAGAGCACACTGACATGTTGAAAAGTAGTAGGAAAATAGTTCATTTACATTTTGAAATTGGAATAAATTTCAATTTTTTAATTTAATTGATTGAAATGATTTGAAGCATCACAATGAATCCGATCAAAATGATAAGAAACAAAGAATTTCTTTCAATTCAATAAGAAATAGAAATAGTATCCCGATTACAACATATCAATCGCTTATTTTTGCTTAGTTCAAGACAACTCTGCGCAGTCTAAGGGACCGGCGTAGAACCAGTAGAAAGAAAGCACTGGTTCGAATCCTGAATGTGCAATTTTTTTCCCATTTTTTTCTCCATTGTTTTACATATTTTTCATTTTTTATTGTGCTAATTACTCCGGTAATTGCACAACCGTGACGTCCGATGATTGTTTAGTTAAAATGACTAAAGACAACTTAAAATCTCATTAAAAAGTATCCTAATTACTATAAGTAATTAAATATGGATTCCTATTGTCCCGCAACACCTTCAATACATATTCTTGTCCCCATTTTGAAAACTGAAATAATAATAAATGAATTGCGGGAGCTTTGTTACTTCAATCAAAGATATTAACTTACTATAGGTTACTGAAAAGGACAGAGAGTATTTCACAGCCAAAATGGCGTCTCCTAGGTGATTATGAATTGAATAAGGTTAATTATGCAGCATAAAAGTATCACAGAAGCATCCTTTGAGTGATAAAAACAATGAAATATGACAAATATGAAGAAAATAAAAATTAATAAATTGAGAAAGAAAATTGCAACATCCGTGAGTCGAACCCGTGCATTCTACTTACTGGTTCTACACCGGTCCATCAGATCACACTGACAAGTTGAAAACTAGTAGGAAAATAGTTCATTTACATTTTGAAATTGGAATAAATTTCAATTTTTTAAATGAATTGATTGAAATGATTTGAAGCATCACAATGAAACCGATCAAAATGATCAGAAACAAAGAACTTCTTTCAATTCAATAAGAAATAGAAATAGTATCCCGATTACAACATATCAATCGCTTATTTTTGCTAAGTTCAAGACAACTCTGCGCAGTCTAAGGGACCGGCGTAGAACCAGTAAAAAGAAAGTATTGGTTCGAATCCGGAATGTGCAATTTTTTTTCCCCATTTTTTCTGCATTGTTTTACATATTTTTCATTTGTTATTGTGCTAATTACTCCGGTAATTGCACAACCGTGACGTCCGTTGATTGTTTAGTTAAAATGACTAAAGACAACTTAAAATCTCATTAAAAAGTATCCTTATTACCATAAGTGATTAAATATGGATTCCTATTGTCCCGCAACACCTTTAATACATATTCTTGTCCCCATTTTGAAAACTGAAATATTAATAAATGAATTGCGGCACCTTTGTTAAGTCAATCAAAGGTATCAACTTACTATAGGTTACTGAAATGGTCTGCGAGCCTTTCAGAGCCAAAATTGCGTCTCTTATTGTCCCGCAATACCTTCAATACAATTTTTCTATCATATTTTGATTGCTGAAATATTAATAAATGAATTGCGGCACCTTTGTTAAGTCAATCAAAGGTATCAACTTACTATAGGTTACTGAAATGGTCTGCGAGCCTTTCAGAGCCAAAATTGCGTCTCTTATTGTCCCGCAATACCTTCAATACAATGTTTCTATCATATTTTGATTGCTGAAATAATAATAAATGAATTGCGGCAGCTTTGTTACTTCAATCAAAGATATTAACTTACTATAGGTTACTGAAAAGGACAGAGAGTCTTTCACAACCAAAATGGCGTCTCCTAGGTGATTATGACTTGAATAAGGTTAATTATGCAGCATAAAAGTATCACAGAAGCATCCTTTGAGTACAACATATCAATCGCTGAAAAGGTCACAGTCTTTCACAGCCAAAATGGTGATTATGAATTGAATAAGGTTAATTATGCAGCATAAAAGTATTTTGATTGCTGAAATATTAATATGATAGCGGTATGTTTTTCCCACATCCGTCCGTACTGACACACGGAGGAGTCAGAATAGTGCTGCATGTCTGAAAGAAGACAGGCAAACTGACGGCTGTATAAAAAAATTAAGAAAACTATGTTTTTCTAAATCTTACCGGTATTGGTGTAGTCGAGAGACCATAACTAGGACCGGAGCGGGAAATGCTGCCAGACAGCAACGGGACTACAGCAGCAAGAAGCCCTCAATGGACGTGCAGAACAGATGGACAAGTCAGCGGTGGCAACACGTACCCAGGATCAAGTTCCAGCGATCACCACTCACAAACGCCAGCAATTATATCAATCGTACAGGCTACAAGATGTGTCCAGTCCTGGGAAAAGGCCCATTACGTAGCTGCAAACATTATACAATTCATTAATAGGCTACTACTTCAATACTAGTTAACACTTACGTAGCATGCCCTGGTTTAACTACCAAAGATTGTAATTATAATGCAGCATTTCTCACGTAACATCATGCATCTTATTACGACAGGGCGCCGCCATTTTGGATTAATTGGTGCTCTGCATTCAGCATGTAGTAACCAATGACAAAGATCGTAAAGTGCCGTGTAATGCATGCTGGCGACCAGTGACGGCTGATATAAACAGCGCGCGCACTGTGTTGCATGTGCGAACGACCTCAAATTAACAAGTAAGGCATGTCGTGCCAAATAGAAGGCAGATTTTAACACATTTTCTGAATATATAAAATACGTACACCACCGACCACTGATTGTTTAAGTTCGACAAGCTTTTTTTTCTAGAAACAGCACGAGAAAATAATGAGATGGGGTATAGTTTTATCTTTTCTGTTTATATCATAATAATGAAGTTGTTTTATTCATAACTTCAGTGTAACGTTATTCATTCTACATAATCATTATGTTAAGGCTCGACATTCATCTGAAGAAACAAGGTTAATATGTTACCAGTTGAAAGCAGTTCAAATCACTGTATACCAACTTTTAAACCATAACATTGGGATTAACATAAGGCCATGAAATAAAATCCTCATTGCATAAAATGAAACACGTGTAAAGGAGTCCTAAAACCAGAGTCTCTTTTATGAAAATCTACGGAAAAAAACTCTTACTCCACAGAAACTCGAAGATGAACTGAGAATGAATTTGTTGCCATCTTGAGCTGCCACATTCTTACTCCTCACATGCAGACCCAAACACGCAATATACTTGTTAGTTGCTTCTCAAGAATTCTGTATGACTGACTACGAAATATCACTTCATCGGAGACACACGACGTCCAGGAAAAAACAGACATTTAATATTATAAATGCTCTGAAAACCTGTACCCAAAAACAGTCAGCGGCCTCCTCCGTGACGATGTTGGGCTTCATCGTAAGAACTGCTATTGATTTAATGCTACAAAAGAAAACAACTGTTCTGTTGTGAGGTACTTGCTAGAACTAATTCTTGAATTGATTCTTGATCTTCGAACTACCCAATCGATGATCAGGTTAAATGCTTAATGCCCCAAATAAGAAGACAATTATTTCTCGCTGTAGTGCAAAACAAGGGAAATTGACATGCTGCTATGTTGAGATGCCACATTGGGCACCATTTTTGAAATACATGAACATGTAAACTCTTCATCAAGTGATAAGCTGTTTAAGTACATGTACATTATATGATATACAAGTACACGATACAACAAACAGGACAAAAAGTAGAAAGCAAGAATATTGGAAAGTCATACATGTGAAGAATGACCAGGTGCATTGCTCCCATTGGGTCGGTCCATTGCACCAATTAAGTTGGCCAGTCCAATGCTCCAAGTGTGCTGGTCCATTCCTCCAAATGTGCCGGTCCATTGCACCAAGAGTGGGGCGTCCATTCCTCCAAATGTGCCGGTCCACTCCTCCAAGTGGCGCGGTCCACTCCTCCAAGTGCAGTCGGTCCACTCCTCCAAGCGGGTCGGTCCACTCCTCCAAGTGTGGCGGTCCACTCCTCCAAGTGGCGCGGTCCACTCCTCCAAGTGCAGTCGGTCCACTCCTCCAAGTGGGTCGGTCCACTCCTCCAAGCGGGTCGGTCCACTCCTCCAAGTGGGTCGGTCCACTCCTCCAAGTGTGGCTGTCCATTGCTCCAAGTGGGTCATCCGCTCCTCCAAGTGTGGCTGTCCATTGCTCCAAGTGGGTCGGTCCACTCCTCCAAGTGTGGCTGTCCATTGCTCCAAGTGGGTCGGTCCACTCCTCCAATTGTGGGTCGGTCCATTCCTCCAAGTGGGTCGGTCCACTCCTCCAAGTGGGTCGTCCACTCCTCCAAGTGTGGCGGTCCACTCCTCCAAGTGGGTCGATCGGTCCACTCCTCCGGGTGGGTCGGTCCATTCCTCCAAGTGGGTCGGTCCACTCCTCCAATTGTGGGTCGGTCCATTCCTCCAAGTGGGTCTGTCCACTCCTCCAAGTGGGTCATCCGCTCCTCCAAGTGTGGCTGTCCATTGCTCCAAGTGGGTCGGTTCACTCCTCCGGATGGGTCGGTCCATTCCTCCAAGTGGGTAGGTCCACTCCTCCAAGTGGGTAGGTCCATTCCTCCAAGTGGGTCGGTCCACTCCTCCAAGTGGGTCGATCGGTCCACTCCTCCGGGTGGGTCGGTCCATTCCTCCAAGTGGGTCGGTCCACTCCTCCATTCCTCCAAGGGCAACCACCTGCAGTGAGAAAGGGACCAGATTGCAATTTTCACTGTTAGCAAATTAATTTGTCAGCTTTTCGTCAACCAAGAATGAAATAAACAAAATTAACAAATGCAAAAGAATTGTATAACCAAGTTTTGTAAAAATTAGCCTAATTAGCCTGTAGCCTAATTGATCAGGTTGTCATGCAATGATATTTTAATCAAATACAAAATTTTAAAGTGGGTCCTGATTTCTTACAAGAAAAGTAAACCCACCTGTGTGGATATCTTCTTGTCTGCTTTGAGCCTCCGACCTTCCTCCTCCATGGACCACCAGAAGCAGATAATGGTAGGGTGGTGACATCCAGGCTAGCTGCGACCAAGAACTGGCAGATCTTATCTTGATCTCCATTGTGGTACCCTGGTTGCTGGCACCCATACACACCTACTCATGCAAGAGAGAAGACTAAAAACACACATCAAAACATTCAAGAAAGCTACCGGTTCAGACCATCCATACATCCATTTTACTGAGTACCGTCATTGGACCCAGCCTTAGCACCCACACACACCTACACATGCAAGAGAGAACACAGCTACTGGTTCCGACCATCCATACATCCATTTTACTGAGCACCGTCATTGGACCCAACCTTGGGACACAGACGGACCATTCAATGCAGGTATCAGACTATCGTGACTGCTGATGCGAATTGAAGGACAAGAGTCAGGAGATCTAGGACAGACTAACAAAAATGGACCAAACGAGGACAAAGAGACAAAAATAGACTGGACAACATTCAAACATCTGAAAAAAAAAAAAACAAGAATGAATTAGAAAATGTAATAACTCCACTTATATGGCACATAATTAATATTAATCTAAATAATCATTATTGTCATATTGTTGGCGCTCTGATGGGGGTATATATTGTGTCTGGATGGGGGTATGAATGTGTATCAGGGTTAATTACTGGTCAGTTATAGAGTGACCGCTCTGACAGGTCTTTTTGAGAGTGACCGCTCTGGGGAGGGGAGACATTATGAGTGAGTTATTTTAATGTTATGTTAGCCAAGATAGGAACGCCCCGGTATATAGGATAGCGCGCACTTTGAATTTGAAGAGCGCCACCACACGGCGACAGTAGATTCAGAATCAACCACCGCCGCGCGGTGGCGCCCTACTCATTTACCAACCAAAGGCTCACGAACAACGTGAAAGCAAAGTTTACCCCGTCCTATATATCGTATACGTCCCCCACCACCATAAAGACCTAACCCTTGGAAGTTTTAGTTAAGTGCAGTGCCTATTGTTAGGTTCTAGTGTTACTGTTTGCAGAAAAAAAAGAGAAGAGAAGAGAGAAGTGAAGAGAAGAGAAGAGTTTGTTAAATTTAGTGCCAAAGAGGCAAGTGAGACCCAGCACCTTGTAAGTTCAATGGTGTAGTATCTGTAGGTGTGTTATATGAACGTGAGTGCATGGGGGTATGAGATGTTCCTAATAATCATATAATCATATAATCACATACAAAATATATAACATGGAACGACCCTCACCTTTTCAATGTAAGGGCTCCCGGATGCCCCTGAAAACAATACAAAATAGGGTCGCCATGAAATCAATAATATGAAGAGCACATAATTATAACCATAACATTAACTTCATAATTACATATTTCACTTTTATCTTGTAGCATGCAGAATTTGTAAATCAGAGTATCCTAAAACTATCACATATATGGGATGGTGTCCTGATGATGGAGTCAACAATTAAAGCTGTAGGTGCAGTCCCATCGCATCCGCAAAAGCCTTTTCTACAGCACTCTGATGTAGGCCTACTGTGTACATCACACATAATTAAGCAAACACTGGTAGGACGTGGCTTCTTAGAAAACAACACTGAGCTGCTGACAACACCGAAAACGTCCTTCTTCTTGTCAGTCCAATTGCTGATTCGTGCTCCTTCGATCGCACCCTCCCCATCTTCAATGAGCCCAGATCTCCGCCCTATATACAGCAGCACATGGCAACAGATGCAAATTTAACACCCAACTCATCAGAGACAGCAGTCATTCATCATCCCAAAAGCATCATCAGATTTTGACTCATCTGCAGCACACCGTGACGGTGGTCAGGACATCCTTGGGTTTTCAAGTTTACTGATGTATTTTAAGCATAAGGATTGAAAATCCAATTTAAGCCGGCTAACCTAGTCTTACATTTTTGAAAAGCAGAATAATCTATTTCAAGTTTGATTGGATAAAACTTTATTAACATCTTTATCGACAAACTATTTCTTTGTAACTTTAGAAGTTTTGAGATAAAAATACAATTGATTGATATCTTCAACAACAAAAATAAGAATACATAATTATAAACAATTAGCAAACAAAAAATTACTAGACCTGGTCTTATTCCCAAGACATCTTACTATTCCTCCATCCATCAGACTATAAAATCTGGATTATTCAGAGTATGGGTCCATTAAATAAACTAGACGTCTTGGGATCAAGTCCTGATCCACTCAAATTTTCCTAACCATTTCCGCAAATTGTTTAAGGGTCGATTATCAAACATCTACCATAACAGGGTTTTGTTTTTGTTCTCAGTTAAGTTTCTCCCATATTTGCTGTCTCAGGTCATTTCCAGATTCCATTGATATAACAATGATAATGAGCAACAACAGATTATGACTAAAAGAAATTGCCAGGCTTGAGTTCTCTTTATCTAATACCATACGGCTGGCCCATGCTGGGTGACATACGTCAGTCACATCCTTGAGGACATCCTTTATAGGTGCATGGGTTGCATGAGAGCTTGAAGACAATTTTGGGAAACCACACCAGATATTAACCAGATAGCAGTGACAGCCTGCAGGATATCTCTTCATGACATAGTGCCGGTGAATGCATAGAACACATGGAACATCCAGCAGAGAACACTGGGAGAAACAACGGCCTCGGGAAACAAACAAAAGCGGCATCCTTCAAATCCGGAGTGCAAATGCTGGCACTTCTAGTAGGTTACTGAAGGTCAGACGCGCTCACAAAACCATTGGGCTTCATTCTCCATCATCCAAGACCAAACAGATGCTGATGATGAAGAGTCACCACAGTTACCCCCAGCCATGGAAAGGCTGCTCCGTCTGGTGAGGCTGTTAATCCTCAGAAGTTCAGCAGTCCGTCAGCATCAGCATTAGCCCACAGCCACTGCAAGACCAAACACCATTTCCTCTTCTCGGACTTGTCACCAAGGGTCGTGAGTCAGAACTTGAGGCTCCCACATGAGACAGAGCATCATCTGACATTTTGGCCAATTTCTTACAGCTGCTTATTTGAGAACCAACTTCTGCTTTAGATGAAATCGTTTTTATAGCCCAAACCCATTGTAAAAATTATATAGAACCCAATTAGGAATCAATGGCAATAGAGTCACATGAGAATGTGTTGTCTCCCGATTTTCATCATTCCACAGAAAGTTTCCCTCATAAGCTTCTGCATGAATTGGCCCCCAGTAGTCTCTCTGTGTTGGACGTAGCTAGCTAGCGCTACAAAATTATTCAAGCATCAAGATCATCACCATACATTTAAAACATGGGTGTCAGCAGGAATGGCAAATGAGACATGAGTGACCGGACAACAAAATCCGTATTGGACTTTTTGGACAGAAAGTTCAGTCCAGAACATGAGCAATTTGCAATTTAGTTTTAGCAAGGCCTGTGTGCAGGCAATGTGTGAAATGACATTAGCGCTCTCTAGAGGTAATAATGACATACTGGTCAATGATACCCATTCCCCTTTTAGAACCTGGTGACACCCATGTATCTAAAAGCATTTTTCCCTCTCTCTCTTTCTTACCATCTCCTTCCACGTCAGGATGCACGTAACAACGGAAAGGTTCACCTGGAAAATTATAGAAATGGAAATCAAGTTAATGCAAGCTCAAAAATGTAACGCAAATGAGACATGAGTGGCAGTACAACAAAATCCAAATTGGACTTTTCCTTTTCCTGGCCTTTGCTGCTGGCCTGGTGTTTCCTGCTTGTAATCCTTGTTGTACACATGTCTCTTTAACTCGTGGTCCGTTCTTGTATCCATAATTTTTTGTGAAGATTGCCGCATAAATAATAATAACAGTCCAAATAATTATCAAGTCCACTTAGTTCACTTTGCCCTTTTTCAGTCATTATGGTCATTTCAGTCAAACAGGAATTTGCAAAGTTTTGTCAAGGTATATATTTAAATTTGTTCCTTGAAATCATCCCAAAACAATATTTCTCATAAATAGTATTTTTCAGAGCCAAAGCTAAAAAAATTGTCTGAATCACAATAACTTATCATAGCCTTTTGGATAGTAGGCCCTACAGGATGAATTTGATTATTACCGGAGTGCCCCTTTCAAGATGCTATGTACTGTCCACCCTTGTCGCCCACCAACCACCCACAGACAAAGGATCACCTGGAGAATGATAGGAATTCAAATCAAGTCAAAGATTAATGCAAATTCAAAACCTCAAAAATGTATTAGGTTATACAAATTAATTTCTGCCTTTGAGAAAGGTCCTGCTAGCATCAAGATATCAAGCCCTCAGATATGCTAGACTTTTGCATTTTGGTCATTTTGGCAGTAAGCAGTTTTATGGTTACAAATTCAGTTACTTGAAATCATCCACAAATAAGTATTTCATCCAGCCAAGCTACGATTATAGCTGAATCATAGGTTTGTAATAGTATTGTGGACTTCAGGTGAAACCCTATAGACACATCAGAGAGGCAGGGTGAGCACATCCTAATAGTATCCATTTGGTATTTTGAAAACTTTACATTCAGGATAGTTTTGCTTGATTCCATAGTCAATTTTAACAAGTTTGACACGGCCTTCAAAGTGCGGTTCAAATTCTCCAGAAACATAATAAATATTCAACCGCCTTGTGGATTGTTGAATTATCAACTTGATTATAACCTCAGTTCCCCTTTCAAGATGACAAACAGACTGCTCACATCCAGTCATGATCACTGCAACTGGGTCTGGTACCCTAAACAATGATCAAAAACAAAGAAGAAAAAGAAATATAAAAATAAATGCCATTTTTTTAACTAATGAGAAGCCTAATTTTTAAACTAATGGTTTGGAATGCCAATTACAATCACTAAGATAAATCCATCTGTATAAGATGCTTGGATCTGTAATTCGATTGACATTCAATTAGATCAGAAGTAAACACATTTTTTTAATGTTGAAATTTATAGCAGTCAAATTACACTACAAGTCAACATTTTTAAGATGATTAAAATTCAAAAGATCTATTTAGATGAGAAAAAATCAAATTGATATTTTGGTTACCTCCGGTCATCACAGTCACCCTGACACCTGAAGCATAAAAGCAAAACAAAGAGAAACATTCAGGAAACGATGTACTCAAATCCTCATTATTTTGTTTGACTTACATTTTGAACGATCTGTAGAATTATCATCCAAACAATTCCACATAGCTTATTAGCAATTCAAGGAATCTTGGATCAATTTCAGTGGATCAGAATTGAAGTATTTTGTCTATATTCAATTTAGCTGATATGGCAAATGTAAACGACTTTTCTTTACTTAGAATTTCCTTAGGTTTAGTTTTCAGATTCAGATTACACATGAATGAATCTATTTCATCAAGTACTAACTTGTCTCAGGTGTTTGTCAACTCACCCATTACTTCAAGTATACTCATTGCAAAGATAAAACACTGATTTATAAAAAAAAATCACCCAAATGAATAGAAACATTACAACTGGGTCCTCTTCTTGGATCTAACACTGGAAAAAATAAATCTCAAAAGTTAGAGGGCCTGATGACGTTTTGATCCAAGCTGGACCTTTCTCAAGGGCAAAGTGACAAGGACATACACAAACAGTCAGGGAAAGGAAAACCTGACATACGTCATGATAGAGTAAGGGAGTGGGATGCAGATGTACATGAAGGGAGGGAAGATCAAAGGGGTGGGGGATCAAAGGGGCAGGAGGTAGGTGGGAGATCAAAGGGGAAAGGGACAGTGAAGATGAAAGAAAAGAGGGACTAGTGAGGATTAGTCTTTCCCCAACATCCCTGGATGTTGAGGCCATGAGGATGGACAGTGCGGAGGTCCTTAGGTCTCTTGTCAAAAAGATCATCGGTTGAGTGCCGGTTGAAATGATCCGACCGATCAAATTTCCCCTGGTAGAAAGCCAACTGTACTGGACTCTGGGGTGAAAAATTCACGATGGCTATCCGGTGGAAACGACATCGGATGGGTCAAATCATCTGATACCCAACTGATGATCTTTTTGACAAGAGGCCTTAATCCACAGTTTCTCCCTGCTGATGAGGTGGACAGCCGACGTTCCGATGGCCAACAGACTCTGCTCTGTACAGACATGTCAAGAATGGAAGGATTAGTGAGATTAAAATGCAGACCCAAAGGGGTATCTACTCGCTTGGTGTTGATGGTAGATCTATGACCATAGAGTAGTTTCTTGAGGCTGTTTTGGGTATAATACAATGTTGCAGACCCTGCAAGAAATGAGATATATAACATATTAGGTTTTACAAGTAATTATTCATTGGTCCTTTGCGGAGAGTCAGGGGAGTATCCAAAAAAGGAGACTGCTTCCTTGATGGTTCTGGCAGACTACACATTTAGAGGGGACCTCATCAGCACGAACAATCAGATCTCCCTGGTTGTGAGGACGTCTGTATGCCAGAAAAGGGGTGTCTGGAATGGCACTGGCCCGGCGGTCCGAGGTGTATGTGGTGATTGTCATTACTTATTTTCCGAAGTGGAGGGCCTAGGGAGACAAAGATGAAAGCTAGTGACCAGGGGAATCCTAGGCCTTTTCGTAGGGGGAGGAGACCATTCTTTAAGGGCCACACTGCAGGAGACACATCGGGCCCTCTCAATAGAGCATTCAACTTGACAACAACCGGCCATGACTCCTAGCAAATAAATTACTAAGGTCCTGTGAATGGAGGGAGAAATCCGAGTCATTAGAACATTTGCCGCTTAAGGCAGAGAGCTTGATGTAGGCTATTCCAGTCTTACCGTAGTTTGCATCATTTTTTTTGATTCACTGCAAAAAATAGTTAAAGAATCAAGAATCAAAATCAAGAATTGAGACAAAAAGAAAGATAGCTTACCCAACTTGGTGGCCAGGCAGTTCCAGTACGTACACTGTGGTCAGCCATTTGACCGTTTCGCCTAATATGCATTGGACGAAGCATTGTTAGCAACACATAGAAAGAACAGAGAGGAAAAAAGAAAGGGACTCTATAAAGTCCTTCGCAACACATCAGCCACGACCGGCCATCCCATTACCACCATTACCACCGCCATTACCACCGCCGCTACCACCGCCATTACAACCATTACCACCGCCATTAGCACCATTACCACCGCCATCACCACCATTACCACCACCACCACCACCACCACCACCACTACCACCACCACCACCACCATTACCATCGCCATTACCACTATTACCACCGCCATTACCATCGCCATTACCATCGCCATTACCATATTTTCCACCGCCATTAGCACCATTACCACCGCCATTATTGCCATTACCACCATTACCAACGCCACCACCGCAACCACCGCCATTACCACCGCCATTACCACCGCCACTACCACCACCATTACCACCATTACCACCGCCACATCCGCAACCAGCGCCATTACCGCCATTACCATCACCATTACCATCGCCATTACCATCGCCATTACCATAATTACCACCGCCATTAGCACCATTGCTAGTGGTGCATGGGCTGGTGGTGGAGGTTGCAGTGGTAATGGTTACCACCGCAACGACCACCACCACCGCCACCACCACCATTACCACCATTACCACCGCCATTGCCACCATTACCACCGCCATTACCACCGCCATTACCACCGCCATAACCACCGCGGCAGACAGAAGTGTAGAAGAAAAAGAGTAGAGGAAAACTGGCGAGAACCTTTGCTTGAT
Organism: Luidia sarsii; assembly: GCA_949987565.1. Classification (NCBI taxonomy): domain Eukaryota; kingdom Metazoa; phylum Echinodermata; class Asteroidea; order Paxillosida; family Luidiidae; genus Luidia; species Luidia sarsii. Next base: position 11,228,728 of record OX465108.1, on the reverse strand, counting down.
CCTGAAACAAGGGTATGAACCCTCTTCACAGGACCAATGGCAAAAGCGGGGGTCACAAGGCCAGGCGGAAAAAAAGACTTTTCCTTCCCCCAAAAGGTACCTTCTAATCATCCTATCCTTCCCATCCCATAAACCTCCTTATAGCCTGTCCTTCCCACCCCATAAACCTCCTTAGCCTATACTTCTTACCCCATACCCCATAAGCCTCCTTAGCCTATACTTCTTACCCCATACCCCATAAGCCTCCTTAGCCTATTCTTCTTACCCCATAAGCCTCCTTAGCCTACCCATCAAAGCATGCTTTGACCTTCTAGCCTCCCTTCTAAACCCAGCCTAACACCTGAATCTCCTCCACATCCTCATCCTCCTCCACCTCCTCCTCCTCCTCCTCCCGCTCCTCGTCTGCGTCCTCCTCCAGTCCGCGTCTGAAATGATACAAGAAGAAAAAATAATCAGTGTTCATCTTAAAACATAATATGGAGGTGGCCAAATAGAAATATCCAAATATTGTACTTCCTCAGTGGTTGAGAAAAAATGAGGATACAAACTTGGAGTGAAGTTGGAGTAGCCTTGCAGGAGCAATTCTGAGGAAGGGACTATCTCAGATTAGGAGGGAACATGATACACTAGATGCATGTAGGTTGGGAGATTGCAGCACTGCCAGGGAGGGTGGTACATTGGGATGTTCACCCAGGTGTGCCACTGGTGAGTGCACCATGCGAGAGCCGGAAGCCAGGCTGGTGCCAAAGGTACAGACCCCATAGGCGAGCTGCATGAGGGTACTTGAGGATGGGACGGAGAGGGTGAGCAGTCCATGGATATGGATGACATCCTGGGACTGGATCTGGAAGACTGTCAACCAGGTTATCACCCATGAAGGCAGTTTGAGCCTTGGGGAACTGCACTGTGTTGGTAGATCTCTTTGAGCTCACAGCCATGTAAACCACTGATCCATGCTGGATGATGACATCTACTCCCTACAAATTGACAGTGCGAATCCTGAGCTCCACAACAACAGGGGCCAATTTCATAGAGCCACTTAACTGTAAGAAATGCTTTCCTGCTTACTAAAGCACAGAAAATTCGCTTAAGCATAAGCGTATTTTACACTCACAGTTAAGCAATTTTCGACGCTTGCTAACGTAAGTGATGAAATGGGCGCGCGCGTCCATTTTACAGTCGTCTGCTTAAGCGGTCTGATATCTTTTGCGCCAATCGCGCAGGGTCCCTGAACATTAAAATCATGGACTTTGACAAAATGGCTGAATTTCAAATGAACTTCAATGGTGGAACTTTTCCACTGCGTTACTTTGCATGCGTACTCTGCTGCACGAGACGTGCACTTTGCTTGTGTTTATATTTTGGTGGAATGACAGCTGCAAAGGCTGAGTTGAAGTTGTGCTTGTTTGAAATCTTTATTGATCTCTGACGACAGTATATTGGTGACGTGGTCGTATGATTACCCCTTGAGTAGGATGTTGTTTCGGTGAAATAGGTGAGTGTGTGATTCCTATACAATGCCATTTCTGCAACAGTTTCGACCCACGCAAATTCAGTACTTTTCATGCAATGTACAGTGTGGGTGTTTGTGTGGGATGTCCCAATTCACCCAATAACATGATATCACAAGCCTCACAATATTGTCGCCGGATGAAATCTGTAGCGTGACCAAATCTGTGTATAGGCGTGAAGAACTCTAGTGGATTTTCCTTTTCCGAAAGCCCCGTCTGCCTCGGGATAGGATCATGTCTACATTCAGCCATCTTTACTGAATTTTACCTCGCTTAAGCACAAGAATGGCCCGTAAAGACACTTTTAGCTCGCTTATCGCATCAGCAACCAAACGTTTGCTTAACGGTAGTTATGAAATGGCGTTACCATTAAGCGAGCTGCTTAAGCGCAAAAACAACGCTTAAGCGGCTCTATGAAATTGGCCCCAGGTCATACTCCCGAAAAGGGATGAGGATTACACAGGAAAACTGTACACAAATTGTCAATATCCTTTGCTTGACCCTGAAACAAAGAACCTCTTCAGAGGGCCACTGGCAAAAGTGGGGGCAATGAATAAAAGAAAATGAATCAAAAGATGTACAGGCAGAGACAGATGCAAAGGTACATGCAGATCGGACTCAAGAAAAGCAATGAAAAAAATAAAGAAAAGAAGACACTGGCCCGTGTGCTTGATCCTGAAACAAGGATTAAAATCTCTTCACAGGACCAGGTAGGGGTCACAAAGCCAGGCGGGAAAAATCCTTCCCCCCTAAGATGCCAGGCAAGGCTGAACAAAATTAATGTCTGCCTTGAGACATCAAACAAGATAGGAACCAACACATGTCAGGAGAGTTGGTGAATTGAGGGCAGCAAAAGAGGAAGAAGCTCAAGCAACACGGTTTGCCAAGATTCTCTCCCATCCCACTTGCTGAGAGACTTCATAAGTTTTGTTGTTGGCCATGTCTGGGATGACAGAATTGTATAAAGGTCAATACTGTATGTACTTGACTGACAGCAAACCCAGATGTCTCAAGTACAGGTGTACCGGTAAGCAAAACGAGATGGTGGAAACAAATAAATTGCCTCAAAGAACAGGGGTCAAATACTAGTAGACAACTAGCAGACAATTTCTTGACAGAAGATGACAACACCAGGCCTAGAAAAGGCACTTCTCTTCCCAGTAGACGAAAGGAACTTCCAATTAAAGTGGCACCCTCCATTTACACATTCCCAGGGATTGATTGCCAGTGTGAAATGACCATGCATATTTCCGGGAACTAGTGTCCCTGGGAGTTACCAAATGGGACACAGTCCAGTGTGAACGGTTGCGAGGGTGTTGGTGGGGTAAAAAGTCCCTGGGATTTTATTGAAGATTTATTTCCTGGGGATCCGCTCTGCAGTGCGAAAAGAGCTTGTGAGTCACTTGTGAAAGGGGTTTGCCCATACTTTCAAAAAATTACAGGCAGACTGTATATAACCTAATCTGTGATCAGTCTATACCTCTTCATTGTGGTATTCCTCCTAACAAAAGAGCATCAACACATACTCATTTGATGTGTCTGGTTTGCATTTGAAAGAGACATTTATCAATATTACAAAGACACCAAAATGAATTTGTCCCACAAGACCCCCCCCCACAAAAAAATAATAAAAACAATTACAATAACAATAATAAAAAATCCATAAATGTTGGCCTGTTTTCAAAAACTACAAAACATATTGATTTTTGGCATATTGGTATGGAATATTTCACGTTTCATGCAGTTGGTGAAAGGATTCATTTTTTAGCGGCCTTGGTCAAATCCTTGGGGAAAAACTGAGACTTTCTTGAATTGAAAATTAGAGATGAATGCAACTGAATGAATAGAAACCCAAATACAACATGAAATAATCAAAAACTTAAGAGAAATAGATGAATTATGAAAAGAAATAAGAAGAATATAAGATGAAAGAACTGACTAAGCATGTAAGCACACTAGGTACATATCGATTCAGCACACAAGTTGACAGATCATCATTCTTAGGATTACAACTCGTATAATGCAAAGGGACAGAATCAGACTGTCAGTAACACTTCAAAATCTGAGCACATACCCCCGGTAATAATCAGGTATTACTCCATGAAAAAAACAAATCCCACGATATTCTTATAGGTACTTTCAAAGATCAAAGAAACAGAATAAGTCAAAACAAACCAGTCTATAATTATTTGTACTTCACAACATGGTGAAAAATCATTGGCAAGGGACCAATTGTTTGTGTAGACGGGTCAGCCGAATTAGCTATATGTAAACACTGAAAAATGTCTTGTGCAAATGTACACGTACTTCATCACTATCATGGCAGCCAGGCCCTTATCCAAAAGTGAGTACATTACATGTACACACATACATGTAGCTGCAAATACCAACAAACCAACAGGTTACTCTATCTGCACTATAGTCAATGGTATAAGGCAACACAGAATCAACATGATAATGGTGATATGGGACATTTTTGGAGAAGTTTGTGGAGCAGTCTTTACATACATTCAGACCAGTGGCCAATCAAGATAGGTTTTTTTTGTTCTGGGCTTTTTGGGGTGTTTTTTTTTTCACCCCCACACCACAGAGTGGCCAGTCAAGGTGGGGGCTTTATTTATTGATTATTTTTTCAATTTATTTGTTAAGTTCTTTTCACCACCCCACCACAAAGTGGCTAGTCAAGATGGGGGCTTTATTTTTATTTATTTTTTTATTTTTTTTTATTTTTTGTTTCACCCACAACACAAAGTGGCTAGTCAAGGTGGGTTTAAAAAAAATATATATCTTTTTTTTAGAATTGTTAACAATTTTGTTTCACCCCCACACCAAAAAGTGGCCAGTAATTTAAGGGTTTTTCCACCCTCATGTTGCAGGTCATGCAGGGGGCTGCTTTTTGTTCTTGATAGCCACAGGGTAATTACTGATGAAATAGGGCCTATGAATCTATTTGATTTGCTTTGAATGGTGATGCAGTTTCCTCTAACCTGACAGGACCCCTGATAAATAAGGTACAAAAACTATGCAAAAGCCAGCCCTAGTCCTTTGACAGCATGGCCTCAGCAAACCAGCACCAATCTTCCTGCAATACAGGTAGACCAGTGCTGATTTTGATTTGAGGCACATACTAATCAGAGGAAGGCCGGCCCTAGTCCCTAGACTGCATGACCTCAGCTAACTAGCATCATTCTTCCTGCAATACAGGCAGAACAATGCTGATTAGTTTTGAGGGCAACAGATCTGGGGATATCCTTTTTACACAGCCAGACTGGCACAAGCCATGTGTGTTCCAATTTCAAGCAGGGCCCTGTAAGGTACAGTACAACTACAAGATCTCAAATCAAAAGGAGCTTTATCATGAGCTTTACACGCAGCGAGATGCTTATGAGTTTTGTTAACCTTTTTAGGGTAACACATTCTGGAACCATCTTTCACTCATCACTGAAATACATGTAAGGTATATACTACCCTGGTCCAGTTTCAGTTATGCTTTCTTTGTTGCTGATTTAGGTTACAGTAGTAATACAATGTTTCTGTGATTTAACATAGATAGTTTTTGGTTGTTATTGTGTTGGCAGTTAGTGCCTGGCATTTTCAAAAATATTGTTTCAGAGAAGACTGGTCTCTTTTACTTTTTCATGTTTCTTTCTCTATTATCCAACATTGAGGGCTACTTTCAATTTGGATTTGTTTTGGTCACGTCAAGTGGAAATGTCCAGCCAGACATGGTGCGCTGGTATTACTCTGTGCTTTTCCACATTGTCTGCAAGAATGCTATGGGCAGCTTGGGCAGGATTCGAACCTGCACCTCCTACTTTCTAGAGCAGCTGTCTTAGCCATTTGACCACCAAGCTGCTTAGGTCTTGCAGGCAATCTAGAAAAGCATCACACCACAATCCTTTGTGGCCACTAGTGACACTAATCTTCAATTTCAACTGTGTTTTATGCATTAGGACAACCAGTATAGATACATGTTGCATGCATGCTAGTTGTCACTGTTCGTTGAAACATTAAATATCTCAGGGAACTTCGGATTTTTAGGTCAACTAGCATGCATTTAGAACAACTAGCACGTCATTTTTCCAAACAATAGAAACATTTTAAAGGCACATATAATACAGCTGTTTCTAAGCATCCCATTGTCTGTCTACATTTTACAACCAGAACTTGAATAAATACTGTAAATTATACATAAGAGGATGTGCCATGCAGGGTTAAATTGAAGTTAAATGATAGTTTCAACCGCATTATCATACAATAAGTTGGACAAACGGCTCTTTTATGAGTTTGTTTGATTGTTCGATCATAGTTCTCCTAATGAGATTTGAAGGTTTGCATGGTGAGAATAGCAGGATAATTAGGTTTGCGGTGACACCATGTAAATTCTCTTTTGTGAGTAAGTGTGGTTCTGAAAAGAACCGGAGGAACTCGACGTTTCGAACAGTGTACTCTGCTAGTCTTCAGGAGACTGCTGATTCCAACTGGGAGTGTGGCTTATGTAGTGTAGAGAAGGATCCTGGTGAGGGGATTAGCTCAGCGAAGGGTGAAAGAGGGAACTGTAAAGGCGGGAACAAGGGATGCTGCACAGGATCCTAGTTGTGGGTGTACTGTGTGTGTGCTCACTCATGTGAGTCATAAGCGGTTGACAGCTAGGGGGTGAACAACTGTTGCCAAGGGAGAGACTAGTGGAAGGGAGCCTAGTAGTTCTCCTCATTGATAATAGTTTTTGTCTTTACTTTCTGTAAAATGTTTCTAAGTGGCTGGAATGTCTTTGCAGACAGATTCTGGCACTCTAGAAATGTTCAGTATCATTATTATCATTATTAAAACTCAGCCTTGGCTATTGGCAAACAACTATCAAAATATGTCAACATATAGGGGCAGCATACAAAATCTTGGCCAAAAATGTGACATTGTAGGACAGACTCTACTTTCCATACCAGAAATGCATGACATGCAAATTCCATGCAAATTTCTAAAGAATGTGTTGTCGGAGGCAGTCATTGCTATCAAGACAACTTCCCCAGAGAGCAGTTTTTAGTACGTAGTTCCCAAGTGACACTTCCTAATGGTATTCGTTTCTTGGGGTAGATTTGTGAACAAATACACGGTCAGATTTTGCGAGGAATCAGAACTCGAGGGTATGCAGTACATACTTAGTGCACAATGACTTGCCTTTATTGTGCACAGTGACTTGCCTTCTGATACAATGTGCCTACACCATAATATGCACCAAATGGCATGTTACAAGCATGAAAATGCTCCCTAGCAATAGGAGGGGGGAGACCACCATCCCCCTAGTGAGCTCGGGTTCAGTCACACTTCATCCGCTGCAAATGGTGCCCCATCCACTTTTCAGAGCTGTTAGAAGCCCTTCCTTTCAGAACAAGTCCAAGTGATGCAGTGCACATAGGCATCAATCACTGGTGAGGGGTCAGATTTTGTGAGGAATCAGGACTCGAGGGTGTGCAGTACACAATAAGTGCACAATGACTTGCCTTTATAGTGCACAGTGACTTGCCTTCTGCTGAAAGCCGGCATTGTACAGTCTGTCAAACACGACGACATGAAAATTTATTGCTCGCTGTCATGATCAGTTAAAGCAAAAATCTTAGAATTTTTTGGTGAATCTGACATGATAGCACATCATGTTGTTGTATGTCAAGTATACACATGTACATGTACTGTACGTCAAAACATCATTGCGGTGTCGCATGCAATTATGTCCGCTGTACAATACTATCCGGCGGGCATTATTGCATATGCAATACCGTCCGGTGGATGGTTTTGCATATGCAATAATATCCACCAGGACGCTGCTGCATAATGTAATTGTGTCCATCCGGACAAATGTGCATTACGCACAATTATGCAATTGTGTCCACCACCATGCAAAACGGTCCTTGCAGTAAACGCCCGGATGGTTGACTGGACGGAAGTACACATACCAGATTGAAGCTTATGTTGAAAGATTTAGAATTCACTTGATCGGCGTGATGTCACAGAATGGCATTCTGGCACCTGATTGGTCAGGTTGGCTGTTCCATGTCATTCCCTGGAGTGAAAGATTACTACAGGCGTGAATGATCAAGTTTATGAAATATCATTTTACAGCTAAATTAAACATTGATTTCAACTTTTGGTTTTAATCTATTTCTAGTAATAATTTCATGCAACTAAATCTGATGAATTTTCACTCATTGTGTGACTATATTTTTAAAAGTGGACATTATCATGACCACTCCATAGACACTCTATGGTACATTTCACTCCAGTTGAAGAGAGTGAGCCTTTCAAACTCAACGGCCCCAACCAACACAATAGAAGAAAAAAGCGATGAAGCCATTGCAGGAAGCTGCAATTCCAATGGAACTTGAATATTCACGCTGCGTGTGCATCTACATGTACGTTGGTTTAGTACGTACGTCTACGTTGGACACTTTTGCATAGCCCCGGACACAAGTGCACTTGCAAAAGTGTCCGGAGCGGATAGTTTTGCATGGCGGACATTTTTGGGAGACATCTCTCGGTACCCGATGGCTGCAGTTTAGCTTTTGATTGAAGTACAGTTGGGAAAACTATGATTTTAAACATAATTATTTCCTCGCATTCTGAAATTATGCAGATGCATGCTTTCTAATTAAATTTACTTGTCTATATCATGTGTCGATGCATGTTTGGCCCAAAAAAAAATTCCGAGCACAGCACATCCCCTTTAAACTGAAAGATATCAGGGCAAAACCACGGAGAATATTGTACATCAGAAGAAGAAAATGTTACACGTTGATGTATGGGAACCAATTCAGAGAACACAAAATTGGAATTATGTGCTCAGATTTTCAAGATAGTAACAAGCCCATAGAAGCAAAATTACAAAAAGTTTAACCTGGGGAAATACATGTAGGTATGAATGTATTTTCCCCCCATTTCCCCAGATACATCATTTAAAACAAAGCATATCTACCCATTATGAACCTTACATCATGCTGATAACGAGTAAACCTAAAAACATGCACAAAAGTTACCGGTATTGAAAAAGCCTGAGACTTAATTGAGTCATTGACACCTGATTACTCCTTACCAAATAGGCGCATTAAGGCCAACCTACCACTAGGTGGGGCTGGTCCGCACTTCCTATTCAGATCAAGTACTCATTGTCTTTACATACCATGGTAAGATATGTACAGGATACTCAATTTAAATTTTCACCAATTACACCATGGTCCCAATTTGACAGTGCATGATACAAATATTTTCCACTGGCTATGCCCATTGTCAAAAGGCTACAATAATTATACACACATCCTCTTACAGAATATAAAGTTAAACAAGACAGTTGGAATAAAACAAATTACAATACCTCAACAAGCAACACAAATGATGATGCTATTTAGTTCAAAGGAATACCAAAATGAAGAAGTATTTGATTAACCACATTTGCTAGGTGTTTCAACTCTTTTAGATGACAGTAAATTTGACAGTACAACACATTGGCTGCTGATCAGGAGCTGTTCATAAGAAGCCATTCCTGATGTACTGAAATGAAATGAAGGAGGTAATGCTTTTCTGCACAGACCATCCTGAAAACAAGGCAAAACCTTTTCACAGGACTACAGCAGGGCAGGCTGGGTTATACTGTAGGCCTGGAAGGAGTCAAAAGGAAGTTTGGCTTGCCCCAAAGAAGCCATGTTGCAAAAGTGACCAAAATGTGTTCCTTTAGGCCCTATGTGAAACAAAAACAGTTTTTCTAAAGAAGTAAGATTTGACTTTTTGAAATTAGAGAATAGATAATGTCAGGGTTCCATGTGAGGTGATGATGAGAGGCAGATAGATAGCCATCAAATTCCTTCATAGATACCTCCATCATATCACCCCCCTGCCCCCCAAAAAAGGGATCGCAGGAAAGGACACTTTTTCATAGGTCCTGTATACTTTTTCTTACTCACAAAGTGCATCTGAGAAGCTGATGCAATGTGCCTACACCATAATATGCACCAAATGGCATGATCACAAGCATGGAAATGCTCCCTAGCATGGGAGGGGGGAGACCACCATCCCCCTCGTAAGCTCGGGTTAATGTGCCTACACCATAATATGCACCAAATGGCATGATCACAAGCATGAAAATGCTCCCTAGCATGGGAGGGGGAGACCACCATCCCCTCTCGTAAGCTCGTGTTACAATGTGCCTACACCATAATATGCACCAAATTGCATGATTACAAGCATGAAAATGCTCCCTAGCATGGGAGGGGGGAGACCACCATCCCCCCTAGTGAGCTCGGGTTCAGTCACACTTCATCCGCTGCAAATGGTGCCCCATCCACTTTTCAGAGCTGTTAGAAGCCCTTCGTTTCAGAACAAGTCTTGGTTATGCAGTGCACATAGGCATCAATCACTGATGAGGCGGTGGGGATTTATTCCCCGGGGATTCGCTCTGTAGTGTGAAAAGGGCTTCTGAGTCATTTGTGAAAGGGGTTTGCCCATACTTTTTTTGAAATTACAGGCAGACTGTCTATAACCTTTGCTTCATCTGTGGAAAAGAGGCAACAAGTCTTGACATTAGTCTATACCTCTTCATTGTGGTATTCCTCCTAACATAGAAACATCAACAATGGTGTGTCTGGTTTGCATTAGAAAGAGAGAGAATTATCAATATTAAAAAAGACACCAAGTGAATTTCTCCCGCAAGACCCCACCCCCTCCCCCCCCAAAAAAAAAAAAATGGCAAACTAACCCCCATGGAATATTTCATGCAGTTGGTAAAAAGATTCAGTTTTTATGGGCCTTGGTCAAACCCTTGGGAAAAAGCTGAGGCTTTCTGGAATTTTAGAGATGAATGCATCAAAATGAACAGAAACCCAAATCAAACATGAAATTATCAGAAATTTAAGAGAAACAGAACAAGTCAAAACAAACCAGTCTATGATTATTTGTACTTCACAACATAGTAAACAACACAGTAAAAATCATCGGTAAGGGACCTATTGTTTGTGTAGAAGTGTCGGCCTAAACACTGAATAATATCTAGTGCAAATGAACACACACCTCATCACTATCATGGCAGCCAGGCCTTCATCCAATAGTGAGTACATTAAATGTACGGTAGTTGTTAATGGCAACAAACCAACAGGTTAATTGATCTGCTCTAGTCAAAGGTATGTGGCAACAATTAAGAATCAACAGCATAATGGTGTTATGGTGTTATGGGACATTTTGGACAAATTTGTGAAGCTGTCTTTACGTACATGGTCAGTCGATATTTTTTTTAATTTTTTTTTTAAGGATTTTTGTCACCCCCATACCACATAGTGGATATTCATTTTTTTTTTTCTTTTTTTTCTTTTTTTCGCCACCACACCACAAATAAAGTGGCCAGTCAAGGTGAGGGCTTAATTTTTTTTTTCACCACCACACCACAAAGTCGCCAGTCAAGGTGGGGGCTTAATTTTTTTTTTTCACCACCACACCACAAAGTGGCCAGTCAAGGTGAGGGCTTAATTTTTTTTTTTTTCACCACCACACCACAAAGTGGCCAGTCAAGGTGGGGGCTTAATTTTTTTTTTTTTTCACCACCACACCACAAAGTGGCCAGTCAAGGTGAGGGCTTCATTTCTTTTATTTTTTTTTAACCCAGAGTCAAGGCTAGTCAAGATGGTTGTTTTGTTAGATTTGTTAAGAATTTTGTTTAACCCCCCACACCACAAAGTGGCCAGCAATTAAAGGATTTTTCATCCTCATGTAGCAGCTCATATGCAGGGGGATGTTTTTTGGTCTTGATAGACACAGGTTAATCACTGATGATATAGGACATATCTATGAATCTATTTGATTTGCTTTGAATGGTGATGCAGTTTCCTCTAACCTGACAGGACCCCTGATGATAAGGTACAAAAACTATGCAAAAGCCAGCCCTAGTCCTTTGACAGCATGGCCTCAGCAAACCAGCACCAATCTTCCTGCAATACAGGTAGACCAGTGCTGATTTTGATTTGAGGCACATACTAATCAGAGGAAGGCCGGCCCTAGTCCCTAGACTGCATGACCTCAGTTAACCAGCATCATTCTTCCTGCAATACAGGCAGAACAATGCTGATTAATTTTGAGGGCAACAGATCCGGGGACATCCTGTTCGCACAGCCAAAACCAGACTTTACATCTTCAGACAATCATGAAATTGTCTATGCATGCTGTCCAGACTGGCTCAAGCCATGTGTTCCAATTTCAAGCAGGGCCCTGTAAGGTACAGTACAACTACAAGCATGCATTGAAACATTAAATATCTCGGGGAACTTTGGATTTTTAGGTCAACTAGCATGCATTTAGAACAACTAGCATGTCATTTTTACAAACAATAGAAACATTTTAAAGGCACATAATACAGCTGATTCTAAGCGTCCCACTGTCTGTCTACATTTTACAACCAGAACTTGAATAAATATTGTAAATTATACATGAAGAACAATGCAAACAATTGAGATCGAGCATACAAGGAATAACATTGTGTGCACTTCCCTTGATCTACTGGTTTGTGATACAGTATGGGATATAATTTATGAATTAAAAAGGTGTATTTTCACCAGGGTCGTAAAGGGAATGGGTGTTTCTACTGTAGTAATAGTAACAAAGTGAGAGGGTTAAAGAGGATGTGCCATGCAGGGTTAAATTGAAGTTAAATGATAGTTTCAACCGCATTATCATACAATAAGTTGGACAAACGGCTCTTTTCTGCGTTTGTTTGATTGTTCGATCATAGTTCTTCTAATGAGATTTGAAGGTTTGCATGGTGAGAATAGCAGGATAATTAGGTTTGCGGTGACACCATGTAAATTCTCTTTTGTGAGTATGTGTGGTTCTGAAAAGAACCGGAGGAACTCGACGTTTCGAACAGTGTACTCTGCTAGTCTTCAGGAGACTGCTGATTCCAACTGGGAGTGTGGCTTATGTAGTGTAGAGAAGGATCCTGGTGAGGGGATAAGCTCAGCGAAGGGGGAAAGGGGGAAATGTAAAGGCAGGAACAGGGGATGCTGCATAGGATCCTAGTTGTGGGTGTACTGTGTGTGTGCTCACTCATGTGTGTCATAAGCGGTTGACAGCTAGGGGGGTGAACAACTGTTGCCAAGGGAGAGACTAGTGGAAGGGAGCCTAGTAGTTCTCCTCATTGATAATAGTTTTTGTCTTTGATTTCTGTAAAATGTTTCTAAGTGGCTGGAATGTCTTTGCAGACAGATTCTGGCACTCTAGAAAAGTTCAGTATCATTATTATCATTATTAAAACTCAGCCTTGGCTATTGGCAAACAATTATCAAAATGTCAACATATAGGGGCAGCATACAAATTTTGGCCAAAAATGTGACGTTGTAGGACAGACTCCACTTCCCAGACCAGAAACGCATGACATGCAAATTCCATGCAAATTTCTAAAGAATGTGTTGTCGGAGGCAGTCATTGCTATCAAGACAAATACACGGTCAGATTTTGTGAGGAATCAGAACTCGAGGGTATGCAGTACACCCTTAGTGCACAATAACTTGCCTTTATTGTGCACAGTGAATTGCCTTCTGATACAATGTGCCTACACCATAATATGCACCAAATGGCATAATTACAAGCATGAAAATGCTCCCTAGCAATGGGAGGGGGGAGACCACCATCCCCCCTATACTGAGCTCGGGTTCAGTCACACTTCATCCCTTGCAAATGGTGCCCCATCCACTTTTCAGAGCTGTTAGAGCTGTTAGAAGCCCTTCCTTTCAGAACAAGTCCAAGTGATGCAGTGCACATAGGCATCAATCACTGGTGAGGGGTCAGATTTCGTGAGGAATCAGAACTCGAGGGTGTGCAGTACACACTTAGTGCACAATGACTTGCCTTTATAGTGCACAGTGACTTGCCTTCTGCTGAAAGCCGGCATTGTTCAGTCTGTCAAACACGACGACATGAAAATTTATTGCTCGCTGTCATGATCAGTTAAAGCAAAAATCTTAGAATGTTTTGGTGAATCTGACATGATAGCACATCCTGTTGTTGTATGTAAAGTATACACATGTACATGTACTGTACGTCAAAACATCATTGCGGTGTCGCATGCAATTATGTCCGCTGTATAATACTATCCGGCAGGCATTATTGCATATATATGCAATAAGGTCCGGTGAATGGTTTTGCATATGCAATAATATCCACCAGGACGCTGCTGCATAATGTAATTGTGTCCGTCCGGACAAATGTGCATTGCGCACAATTATGCAATTGTGTCCACCACCATGCAAAACGGTCCTTGCAGTAAACGCCCGGATGGTTGACTGGACTGAAGTACACATACCAGATTGAAGCTTATGTTGAAAGATTTAGAATTCACTTGGTCGGCGTGATGTCACAGAATGGCATTCTGGCACCTGATTGATCAGGTTGGCTGTTCCATGTCATTCCCTGGAGTGAAAGATTACTACAGGCGTGAATGATCAAGTTTATGAAATATCATTTTACAGCTAAATTAAAAATTTATTTCAACTTTTGGTTTTAATCTATTTCTAGTAATAATTTCATGCAACTAAATCTGATGAATTTTCACTCATTGTGTGACTATATTTTTAAAAGTGGACATTATCATGACCACTCCATAGACACTCTATGGTACATTTCACTCCAGTTGAAGAGAGTGAGCCTTTCAAACTCAACGGCCCCAACCAACAGAATAGAAGAAAAAAGCGATGAAGCCATTGCAGGAAGCTGCAATCCCAATGGAACTTGAATATTCACGCTGCGTGTGCATCTACATGTACGTACGGTACATGTACCCGGTACGTGCTTGGTTTAGTACGTACGTCTATGTTGGACACTTTTGCATAGCCCCGGACACAAGTGCACTTGCAAAAGTGTCTGGAACGGATAGTTTTGCATGGCGGACATTTTTGGGAGACATCTCTCGGTACCCGATGGCTGCAGTTTAGCTTTTGATTTCCTCGCATTCTGAAATTATGCAGATGCATGCTTTCTTATTAAATTTACTTGTCTATATCATGTGTCGATGCATGTTTTGCCCCCCAACAAAATTCCGAGCACAGCACATCCCCTTTAGACTAAAAGATATCAGGGCAAAACCACGGAGAATATTGTACATCAGAAGAAGAAAATGCTTTACATTGATGTATGGGAACCAATTCAGGGAACACAAAATTGCAATTACCGGTATGTGCTCAGATTTTCAAGATAGTAACAAGCCTATAGAAGCAAAATTACAAAAAGTTTAACCTGGAGAAATACATGTAGGTATGAATGTATTTTCCCCACATTTCCCCAGATACTTCATTTAAAACAAAAGCATATCTACCCATTATGAACCTTACATCATGCTGATGAGTAAAAAAGTTACCAGTATTGAAAAAGCCTGAGACTTAAGTGAATCATTGACACCTGATTACTCCTTACCAAATAGGCGCATTAAGGCCAACCTACCACCAGGTGGGGCTGGTCCGCACTTCCTATTCAGATCAAGTACTCATTGTCTTAACATGCCATGGTAAGATATGTACATACAGGATATTCAATTTAAATTTTTACCAATTACACCATGGTCTCAATTTGACAGTGCATGACCAGATTTTCCACTGGCTACAAAAGGCTACAATATGCAAACATCCTCTTACAGAATATAAAGTTAAACAAGACAGTTGAAATAAAACAAATACAATACTTCAACAACCAACCCAAATGATGACGCTATTTATATATAGTTCAAAGGAATACCAAAATGAAGAGGTATTTGATAAACCACATTTGCTAGGTGTTTCAACTCTTTTAGATGACAGTAAATTTGACAGTACAACACATTGGCTGCTGATCAGGAGCTGTTCATAAGAAGCCATTCCTGATGTACTGAAATGAATGAAGAAGATAATGCTTTTCTGCACAGACCATCCTGAAAACAAGGCAAAACCTTTTCACAGGACTACACGGGTGCTGGCTGGGTTATACTAGGCCTGGGAGGAGTCAAAAGGAAGTTTGGCTTGCCCCAAAGAAGCCATGGAGCCATGGCAAGGAGACAGAAATTAGATAGAGAAATTAGCAAAAATGCTGCCAACTAATTGGAAGTTGGAAAGAAAAGAATTTAGTATTTTCTGACCACTGGATACTCGCATCACATCATGATCATCTGTGACTGTATCAATACCTAATGTATCAATACCTATGGCAGTGCAGGAAGAACTGGAAGCTCTGTGTATGAAGAAGCATGGTCAGAAACAGGCAGGGGACGGAAGGACATATCCCGTCCCCCCAACTTTCAAAAGTGTGTGTGAGGTGGGGGCATCATATCATGCCCCTCTAAAAACAGTGTTTGGTCGTCACAAGTGTCACAGGAAAGGACTATTTTTCATAGGTCACACAACTTTTCTTACTCAGGAAGTGCCTTTGAGAAGCTGATACAATGTGCCTACACCATAATATGCACCTAATGTCATGATCAAAATGATGAAAATGCTCCCTAGTATGGGAGGGAGAGACCACCATCCCCCTAGTGAGCTCGGGTTCAGTCACTTCATCCCTTGGAAATGGCGCCCCATCCACTTAATTAGCCCCTTCCTTTCACAACAAGTCCAAGTGATGCAAGCATCAATCACTGGTGAGGGGAAGGGGTGAGTGGATCTCAGTATGCATGGGTCCCCCATGCTCTGAGGAAGGATACAAAGTCAGAGTGGAGTCAAGTACCCACATGTACTCTAAATAACCCAGTGCACAAAGAACTGGAAGGATTGACATGGTAGATCTGTGTATAAAGAAGCTATGTTGCAAAATTGACCAAAATGTATTCCTTAAAGCCCTATTATGTGAAACAAAAGCAGTTTTTCTAGAAAGGAAATTAGAGAATAGATGATGTCAGGGTTCCATGTGAGGTGATGATAGGCAGTTAGATAGTCATCAAATTCCTTCATAGATACCTCCATCATGAAGGCACACAGAACAAACAAGACCCACACCGTCATCACTGACAACCAGGTAGATATCACCACCAACATGGACCAGTGGAAAGCCCAACCACCCTGATTTCATGAAACGCTGGGGCATTGAAGGGGATAGCACGCATGGGGCATTAACAGGCAGGGGACGGAAGGACATGTCCCATCCCCCAACTTTCAATTGTGTTTGGGGGGGATGTCATCATATCATGCCCCCTCCCGAAAAAAGGAAAGGACTCTTTTTCATAGGTCACATACTTTTTCTTACTCACGAAGTGCAGATACAATGTGCCTACAGTCCCCTACACCATAATATGCACCAAATGGCATTATTACAAGCATGAAAATGCTCCCTAGCAATGGGAGGGGGCAGACCACCATCCCCCCTAGTGAGCTCGGGTTCATTCACACTTCATCCCTTGCAAATGGTGCCCCATCCACTTTTCAGAGCTGTTAGAATCCCTTCCTTTCAGAACAAGTCCAAGTGATGCAGTGCACATGGGCATCAATCACTGGTGAGGGGGAGGGGTGAGTGGATCTCAGTATGCATGGGTCCCCCATGCTCTGAGGAGGGATACAAAGTCAGAGTGGAGTCAGGTAGATATCACAACCAACATGGACCAGTGGAAACCCCAACCACCCTGATTTCATGAAACGCTGGGGCATTGAAGGGGATAGCACGCCTGGGCATTAACAGGCAGGGGACGGAAGGACATGTCCAGTCCCCCGACTTTCAAAAGTGTGTATGGGGGACATCATATCACGCCCCCCCCCCCAAAAAAAAAAAAGGATCACAGGAAAGGACTCTTTTTCATAGGTCCTGTATGTTTTTTCTTACTCAGGAAGTGCCTTTGAGAAGCTGATACAATGTGCCTACACCATAATATGCACCACATGGCATGATTACAGGCATGAAAATGCTCCCTAGCAATGGGAGGGGGGAGACCACCATCCCCCTATAGTGAGCTCGGGTTTAGTCACACTTCATCCCTTGCAAATGGTGCCCCATCCACTTTTCAGAGCCATTACAAGCCCTTCCTTTCACAACAACTCCTAGTGATGCAGTGCACATGGGCAGCAATCACTGGTGAGGGGAGGGGTGAGTGGATCTCAGTATGCATGGGTCCCCCATGCTCTGAGGAGGGATACAAAGTCAGAGTGGATTCAAGTACCCATGTGTACCGTAAATAACCTTTGACATCAAAATGAATCAGACTGGTTGTGACCTGGTTTATGTCCTGGTTTATTGCAATCTTATATTCTACAGGACCATAACTTGGCATGGATCCAAGTTGAGGAAAGGTTTATCTATAGAATGCCACCATGTTGCCGTGACATCATCTCATGATTATCTGTGGGGTAATGAAAATGGTAAAATTGAGCATTCTTTCCTTCCTCCATAAATAAGGTTTGCACACCAGATCATGAGCATAATCGCCCATCAGCCAAGTGGAGGCTGTGATTGTGTGCAAGGTTGCCACCAGCAGCTTTTCTATTTCCTCTTGTCTTTTTAATTTGGGGGATTGGGGTGAGGAATGTTTTCGTCCTCCACACCATCGAAAAGAGGCCAGTCAAGGTGGATTTTTTTTTTTCATATTTCACAGGTTTTTTTACATTTCTATAGTGTTTTTGCCCCACACCACCAAAAAGCAGTCATACAGGTGGATATTTTTTTCCTTTTTATATTCTTGACTTTTTAGGAATTTATTTTCCCCTACATTACCAAACCAAAAGGTGGTCAGTCAAGGTGAAGATGTGTGCTTTCATATTTATCAATTTTTAAAGAAATGTTTTGACTACCACAATTTTTAAAAGGTTTTTAAAGAATGTTTTTACCCTTTTTAAAACTTCTCAAAGTAGGCATTTAAATATGCAAAAAAAAGTTGTAAACTGCTTAGTGACAAAACAAATTTGAGGGGGAGAGTAATAAGGACATGGATGACACACAAACGGGATAGCTGGTGGGGTAGATCTTAGGGAAGGGCAAGGATTCGGGTAGGGATTCGGGTAGGGGTAGTGGAAGGGTGAAAGAGAGAAATGGGGGAGTGAACACAAAAGAGGGATTGACATGACGGAATGACAAAACGTGGCCAGTCAAGGTGGAGGCGTTGGTTTTTTTTGGTTTTTTTTTGTTTGTTTTTTTTTTACTTTTTTTACGAGTATTTTCTCCTCCACACCACCAAACCAAAAGGTGGCCAGTCAAGGTGGAAGTGTTTTTATTATTTTTTTGTTCTTTTTATATTTTTTCATTTTTCTATGAGTATTTTCTCCTCCACACCACCAAACAAAAAGGTGACCAGTCAAGGTGGAGGTGTTTTTTTTTTGTTTTTTTTGTCTTTTGATATTTTTCTACATTTTTTACGAGTATTTTCTCCTCCACACCACCAAACCAAAAGATGGCCAGTCAAGGTGGAGGTGTTTTTTATTTTTTTATTTTTTTATTTTTTTTCATTTTTCTATGAGTATTTTCTCCTCCACACCACCAAACCAAAAGATGGCCAGTCAAGGTGGAGGTGTTTTTTATTTAATTTTGGGGCTTTTTTATATTTCTTACTTTATTAGAAGTGTTTTATCCTCCAAACCACCTCTTCAAAAGATGGTCAATCAAGATGAAGGTGCATTCTTTCATATTCATCAATTAATTTCTTAAAGAAATGTTTCGACCATCACACCACCAAGAGTCAGTGGCAAGTTGCTGTGGTGCTTTGTTTTTAATTTTCTAAGGTTTTGACCCCCATAAAAACAAGTGGTGATATAAGACTTAAAGGTTTTCATGGTGGAAATATTACATGTAAGTGGAAGGTTTGCAGTGAACCGTGTAGCACTTTACTTTCGAGATGGTGGCTCTGAAACAAGCTGGGTGGTGTATACTCTATCTGCCCGTGTTCAGCAGACTGCTGGATTCCCACTATCATCGGTGTATATGTGCCTGATGAAGACGCTGGGGCATGGAGAATCTTTCCCACCAAGGCGGCCACTGGAGTGTGCAGGATCTTCCCACCAGTGAGACAACCTGACCACCGGGTCGAGATAATCTCACCTCAGTGGTCACACTGGCAGAATTGATCCTGTACGCTCCAGTGGCTGCATAGGCTGGAAAGCTTCTCCACACCCAAGCACCTTCATTAGGCATATGCACTGATGATGATTGTTGGAATCCAGGCGTCTCCTGATGATGGGCAACGTACACACTACCCAAAACGTAGAGTTACCAGCTCTTTTCCATGCCACGTACACTCCTTAATGCAAGGGGAGTGCTACTGATGGTGTCCATCATAGCAAACTTCCCACTATAAAGAGCAACTTGAACTGTTTTAAAGAGAGAGAGAGAGATTTAGGTATTAATGGATAGATTGGTCAACCAGAAACCCTAACAGAATGGAATTATGGGCCAGAAATGACAGCGGGAGAAATAAGAGTCAGCCCAATTTCTGAGAAATGCGTAAGTTTACTTCGGACCTGTGACTTCACAGTGGGACAGAAACACATAACACATAACACATCCATGCCAGGGTACGGTGGGCAATGCTCTTGAACACGTTTTGTTTGCCTTTACATTTAGGGACTAAATGACAAGTTCTTCTAGATAGAGAAGGTGGCAAGGAAACCTCAAAAATACCCAATTTGTGTTTCTGGTGACATGTTTGCTATAACCACCCACTGCATAAAACAGTGGCATATTTCACATCATTGGGAACTCAACTAATTGACAAACGAAGCTGGAAACCATTGAGCATGTTTCCGGTGTGTCCGGAAAAATCGGCCACTTTCTAATGGGAATCAGAAAGCCAATAAGTAGCTTGTTTTACCTGCTTCTAATGCCATTTACAGTCTAGGTTAAATTACTAATTTGGGTTCATATTACAAGTTATCAAATGAGTACAACACATTTTATCATTCAGTGATCAAATGCCTTATTCTTAGCTTCAGTGATTGCTAAATTGTGTTTCTTATTACCATGTTGAAGATGCCTGGTTTCTATTGTCGTTACACTCATACATGGTTCAGAGTACAACACATTATACTTGATCAAGGTGGAGATATGTTGAACACGGAAGTTTTCATGGCCTACATGTACTTAATAGCAATTGCATTTTTTTTTAAGTACCATGTACTTATAAGTACATGGTAGTTCATGTCAATGGATGGGTTGCCCTACATTAGGCTATGCACAGGCTATGCATTTTTGTATGGAGATCATTTAGCAAACAAGTCCCATTGCTTTTTTTGTGGCAAGCAAGGATCCAAGCTCATGGGCTGTCAACCAATAAAATTCTGGTTTGCTGTCCCACATTATGTTATGCACAGTCCTAGGGAGAATTTTAACACATGAAATCCCATTGACAATTTCGTGTCAAGCTGGGATCCAAGAACAATTCTGATGACCAATCAGATCCTGGTATTTTGACCTATCAGGACTCAAGGGTAGTGTGCTCTGATTTGCTCTCTTTTATAGTCAATGGGATGATGGTTTCCGTTTGTCCAATTGGCATCTTTCTAGGTTTTTGGTTTTGGCTGTTGTCTCACTTTGTCATAGCTATTCATGGAGGTCCCATCTATGTGAGCTCCATAATGTTTTAATTACCCACCTCCCTCCACAACTCCTCCTAATGTTGGCACTTTTTTGGCGGGAAATTTGCCAGACACGGGATCAATTTTGTGGGTTAATAATAACTATCATTTTTTTAACGTAAATTAACCTAATTTTACTTTTAGGTATCAAATACAGGTACTTGTCAGGCAACTAAATTCTCATTTAATAGACTTTGTCACCCTGTGATGTTTACCAGGGGTCATCCCGACCGTATGTATAAGCGATGGGCCTTTCTGGCTTATTGTCTAATAAACAGTATTATGCCATTTTATCTGTAAGGATAAAATGCTTTATACTCGGCGCGAGGAAGCTGGTTTAAACCGCTTGGGCAACTTGAAACTGGTGGTATGCACCACCCAAGGTCCGGGTATATAAAGGTTTGCGCAAGCTGGACAAGGCCAGTCAGTTGCAGTCTTCAGCAGCATACAGACCAGACAGCTGTAGTTTTGATTTTTATCTTTCTGCAATTCACTGACGTGCCACAGTGAGTTATACAGCTGCTCTGCTGTTCCACAGGCGGCTACTTTTTTCCTCCGAGCTGCTCTGCAGTACCACAGGCGGCTACCTTTTTCCACGTTTTTCAATTGACCCTGTCGAGCGAGATTTCGACTCCACTTTCGATTTCACTATGCCGAAATCGCACCCGAATCGCTTGTGATCTCGCCGGAATCCTGGCCCTGTTCAGTCTGCCGCGTCGGCCGGGGCCCCTACGATGGCACCCAAACGGCGAGGTCGCCCGCGGAAGTCCACGGAAGCGCCCGTTCTGCCAAAAACAGATGCTATCCTCTTTGGCCTCTCGCCTCTGACCATTACTCAATGTTTGCACTCAAGTTTTAGGCCATGCAGGTTTAATTGGGTATGGGCGAGGTCGCCCGCGGAAGTCCACGGAAGCGCCCGTTCTGCCAAAAACAGATGCTATCCTCTTTGGCCTCTCGCCTCTGACCATTACTCAATGTTTGCACTCAAGTTTTAGGCCATGCAGGTTTAATTGGGTATGTGTGGTACCCATGTGTTTGATGGTGGCCGTTGGGCCATAACCATCGGGTACGTGTGATACCCATGTGTTTTGAGGCGGCCGCTGAAGTAAAGAGACAACCAATCTCTTATAGTCATGTGTCACTTTCTCGGTCCGGGTATAACCCATGTTTGGGACATTTTTTTCTACAATGAATGGCAAACTGAAACTGTGTAAGGTTTCCATGTTGATTTTGGAAGATAATCAACTATTGGAATAAAGCTTAAAGGCCCTATACAACATGGTGCTGATGTAGAGGAATTGTTACGTCTATGATTTAGAAACAGTCGTTGGAGTAGAGACTGGGCATTGTGTCCGTTATGTGTAATGTCCGTTGCGTGTAATGTCCATTGCGTGGGATAGAGAATTTTCATTGGAGTTGCTCTTACAGGAGAAGGTTAGTTAAGTTGGATTGATTTACCCTTTTTTCAAACTTCTAGTTTTTAATCTCTAATTAGAGTACATGTACTCTAATATGCAAATATGTTGCAAATAACTGCTTACTGACTAAAATGACCAAAAAGAGAATACCAAAGATGAGAAGGGACTGACATTTTGATCCTGACATTTTGACCAAATTTCTCAAAAGCAGAATGACAGGGATAAAACAAATTGAGTGTTTTCTACCTCAACACCACCAAACCAAAAGGCAAGGTGGAGGTGTTTTTATTTAATTTGTTTTTAATTTTTATATTTTTTCATTTGTTATTTTTTTTACAAGTATTTTCTCCTCCACACCACCTAACAAAAAAAGTGGCCAGTCAAGGTGGAGGTGTTTTTTTATTTTTGTTTTGTCTTTTGATATTTTTTTACTTTTTTTACATGTCTTTTCTCCTCCACACCACCAAACAAAAAGGTGGCCAGTCAAGGTGGAGGTGTTTTTTTTTTGTTTTTTTTGTTTTCATTTTTTTACAACTATTTTCTCCTCCACACCACCAAACCAAAAGGTGGCCAGTCAAGGTGGAAGTGTTTTTATTTTTTATTTTTTTATTTTTTATATTTCTTACTTTATTAGGAGTGTTTTATCCTCCAAACCACCTCTTCAAAAGATGGTCAATCAAGATGAAGGTGCATTCTTTCATATTCATCAATTAATTTCTTAAAGAAATGTTTCGACCATCACACCACCAAGAGTCAGTGGCAAGTTGCTGTGGTGTTTTGTTTTTAATTTTCTAAGGTTTTGACCCCCATAAAAACAAGTGGTGATATAAGACTTAAAGGTTTTCATGGTGGAAATATTACATGTAAGTGGAAGGTTTGCAGTGAACCGTGTAGCACTTTACTTTCAAGATGGTGGCTCTGAAACAAGCTGGGTGGTGTATACTCTATCTGCCCGTGTTCAGCAGACTGCTGGATTCCCACTATCATCGGTGTATATGTGCCTGATGAAGACGCTGGGGCATGGAGAATCTTTCCCACCAAGGCGGCCACTGGAGTGTGCAGGATCTTCCCACCAGTGAGACAACCTGACCACCGGGTCGAGATAATCTCACCTCAGTGGTCACACTGGCAGAATTGATCCTGTACGCTCCAGTGGCTGTGTAGGCTGGAAAGCTTCTCCACACCCAAGCACCTTCATTAGGCATATGCACTGATGATGATTGTTGGAATCCAGGCGTCTCCTGATGATGGGCAACGTACACACTACCCAAAATGTAGAGTTACCAGCTCTTTTCCATGCCACATACACTCCTTAATGCAAGGGGAGTGCTACTGATGGTGTCCGTCATAGCAAACTTCCCACTATAAAGAGCAACTTGAACTGTTTTAAAGAGAGAGAGAGAGATTTAGGTATTAATGGATAGATTGGTCAACCAGAAACCGTAACAGAATGGAATTATGGGCCAGAAATGACAGCGGGAGAAATAAGAGACATTTTCTTTCAACCCCGAGTCAGCCCAATTTCTGAGAAATGCGCAAGTTTACTTCGGACCTGTGACTTCACAGTGGGACAGAAATCATAACACATCCATGCCAGGGTACGGTGGGCAGTGCTCTTGAACACGTTTTGTTTGCCTTTACATTTAGGGACTAAATGACAAGTTCTTCTAGATAGAGAAGGTGGCAAGGAAACCTCAAAAATACCCAATTTGTGTTTCTGGTGACATGTTTGCTATAACCACCCACTGCATAAAACAGTGGCATATTTCACATCATTGGGAACTCAACTAATTGACAAACGAAGCTGGAAACCATTGAGCATGTTTCTGGTGTGTCCGGAAAAATCGGCTACTTTCTAATGGGAATCAGAAAGCCAATAAGTAGCTTGTTTTACCTGCTTCTAATGCCATTTACAGTCTAGGTTAAATTACTAATTTGGGTTATATTACAAGTTATCAAATGAGTACAACACATTTTATCATTCAGTGATCAAATGCCTTATTCTTAGCTTCAGTGATTGCTAAATTGTGTTTCTTATTACCATGTTGAAGATGCCTGGTTTCTATTGTCGTTACACTCATACATGGTTCAGAGTACAACACATTATACTTGATCAAGGTGGAGATATGTTGAACACGGAAGTTTTCATGGCCTACATGTACTTAATAGCAATTGCATTTTTTTTTAAGTACCATGTACTTATAAGTACATGGTAGTTCATGTCAATGGATGGGTTGCCCTACATTAGGCTATGCATAGGCTATGCATTTTTTATGGAGATCATTTAGCAAACAAGTCCCATTGCTTTTTTTGTGGCAAGCAAGGATCCAAGCTCATGGGCTGTCAACCAATCAAATTCTGGTTTGCTGTCCCACATTATGTTATGCACAGTCCTAGGGAGAATTTTAACACATGAAATCCCATTGACAATTTCGTGTCAAGCTGGGATCCAAGAACAATTCTGATGACCAATCAGATCCTGGTATTTTGACCTATCAGGACTCAAGGGTAGTGTGCTCTGATTTGCTCTCTTTTATAGTCAATGGGAAGATGGTTTCCGTTTGTCCAATTGGCATCTTTCTAGGTTTTTGGTTTTGGCTGTTGTCTCACTTTGTCATAGCTATTCATGGAGGTCCCATCTATGTGAGCTCCATAATGTTTTAATTACCCACCTCCCTCCACAACTCCTAATGTTGGCACTTTTTTGGCGGGAAATTTGCCAGACACGGGATCAATTTTGGGGGTTAATAATAACTATCATTTTTTTTACATAAATTAACCTAATTTTACTTTTAGGTATCAAATACAGGTACTTGTCAGGCAACTAAATTCTCATTTAATAGACTTTGGCACCCTGTGATGTTTACCAGGGGTCATCCCGACCGTATGTATAAGCGATGGGCCTTTCTGGCTTATTGTCTAATAAACAGTATTATGCCATTTTATCTGTAAGGATAAAATGCTTTATACTTGGCGCGAGGAAGCTGGTTTAAACCGCTTGGGCAACTTGAAACTGGTGGTATGCACCACCCAAGGTCCGGGTATATAAAGGTTTGCGCAAGCTGGACAAGGCCAGTCAGTTGCAGTCTTCAGCAGCATACAGACCAGACAGCTGTAGTTTTGATTTTTATCTTTCTGCAATTCACTGACGTGCCACAGTGAGTTATACAGCTGCTCTGCTGTTCCACAGGCGGCTACTTTTTTCCTCCGAGCTGCTCTGCAGTACCACAGGCGGCTACCTTTTTCCACGTTTTTCAATTGACCCTGTCGAGCGAGATTTCGACTTCACTATGCCGAAATCGCACCCGAATCGCGTGTGATCTCGCCGGAATCCTGGCCCTGTTCAGTCTGCCGCGTCGGCTGGGGCCCCTACGATGGTACCCTAACGGCGAGGTTGCCCGCGGAAGTCCACGGAAGCGCCCGTTCTGCCAAAAGCGGATGCTCCAACTCCTCCGGCTGTGGCTCCTCCGGCTGCGGCTCCTCCAGCTCCGACTCCTCCGGCTGTGGCTCCTCCAGCTCTAGAAGTGAATCGCGCCTTAGAAGGCCCGGTAGCGATGGCTGCGGGCGGGGGTGAGTTTGTCTCACACGATGAGATTGGGGTTTCTTCCATCCCGGGGCCGGCCGCAACAAGTGGCTTATTGTCTAATAAACAGTATTATTGTGCTTTTATCTTTACAGGCTTTTGAATTGATATTGGAATAAATTCTGCATTTATTTCATTTTATACACACGTTTATGTGGGTAGTTTTTCAGGTTGTTGTTAGGGTGTTTGAAGGGGTCTGGTGTGCCCATCTTTCAATTGGGTCTGGTGTGCCCATCTTTCAATTGGGTCTGGTGTGCCCAACTTTCATTTGGGTCTGGTGTGCCCAACTTTCATTTGGGTCTGGTGTGCCCAACTTTCCTATGGGTCTGGTGTGCCCAACTTTCCTATGGGTCTGGTGTGCCCAACTTTCATTTGGGTCTGGTGTGCCCAACTTTCATATGGGTCTGGTGTGCCCAACTTTCCTATGGGTCTGGTGTGCACAAGTTTCAATTGGGTCTGGTGTGCCCAAGGGGTCTGGTGTGCCTCACTTGATTTTCTTTTTGTTATTTGCCGGTTTGGCAGTATTGGCATCCGGTAGAAATTGTTTCTGGCTGAATCCAAATAAATTCATGCTGTGGCATTTTGGCACAAAACATAATTAATGTCGTTGGTGTCATTTTATTTGGTAAGTCTAAGAATTATTGTAATCTTTCTTTGATGTACCACAGGGAAAGATATCATTTGGCACAAATTTACAAAGGTCAAATGCTATGTGCCTGTTTCATGCATTTTACTTGTATCAAAATTTGTGGCAGTGCCGACAGGGGTTATCCTCTTTGGCCTCTCGCCTCTGACCATTAACTCAATGTTTGCACTCAAGTTTTAGGCCATGCAGGTTTAATTGGGTACGTGTGGTACCCATGTGTTTGATGGTGGCTGTTTGGCCATAACCATCGGGTACGTGTGATACCCATGTGTTTTGAGGCGGCCGCTGAAGTAAAGAGACAAACAATCTCTTATAGTCATGTGTCACTTTCTCGGTCCGGGTATAACCCATGTTTGGGACATTTTTTTATACAATGAATGGCAAACTGAAACTGTGTAAGGTTTCCATGTTGATTTTGGAAGATGATCAACTATTGGAATAAAGCTTAAAGGCCCTATACAACATGGTGCTGATGTAGAGGAATTGTTACGTCTATGATTAAGAAACAGTCGTTGGAGAAGAGACTGGGCATTGTGTCCTTTGTGTGTAATGTCCGTTGCGTGTAATGTCCATTGCGTGGGATAGAGAATTTTCATTGGAGTTGCTCTTACAGGAGGTGGTTAGTTAAGTTGGATTGATTTACCCTTTTTTCAAACTTCTAGTTTTTAATCTCTAATTAGAGTACATGTACTCTAATATGCAAATATGTTGCAAATAACTGCTTACTGACTAAAATGACCAAAAGGAGAATACCAAAGATGAGGAGGGACTGACATTTTGACCAAATTTCTCAAAAGCAGAATGACAGGGATAAAACAAATTGAGTATTTTCTCCTCCACACAACCTAACAAAAAGGTGGCCAGTCAAGGTGGAGGTGTTTTTAATTTTTATATTTTTTCATTTTTTTTTTTACAAGTATTTTCTCCTCCACACCACCTAACAAAAAAGGTGGCCAGTCAAGGTGGAGGTGTTTTAATTTTGGGGGGAATTTTGATATTTGTTTACATTTTTTACAATTCTTTTCTCCTCCACAACACCTAACAAAAAAGGTGGCCAGTCAAGGTGGAGGTGTTTTTTTTTTTTTTTTTTTACAAGTAGTTTCTCCTCTACACCACCAAACAAAAAAGGTGGCCAGTCAAGGTGGAGGTGTTTTTTATTTTTGTTTTGTCTTTTGATATTTTTTAAACAATTTTACATGTCTTTTCTCCTCCACACCACCAAACAAAAAAAGTGGCCAGTCAAGGTTGAGGTGTTTTTATTTGTTTTTGTCTTTTGATATTTTCACTTTTTTTTACAAATCTTTTCTCCTTCACATCACCAAACAAAAAGGTGGCCAGTCAAGGTGGAGGTGTTTTAATTTTTTTGGGGGGATTTTGATATTTTTTTTTGTTTTTTTTTACAATTCTTTTCTCCTCCACACCACCAAACCAAAAGGTGGCCAGTCAAGGCGGAGGTGTTTAAATTTTGGGAGGAATTTTTGATATTTGTTTACTTTTTTGCAATACTTTTCTCCTCCACACCACCTAACAAAAAAGGTGGCCAGTCAAGGTGGAGGTGTTTTAATTTTATTTTTTTGATTTTGATATTTTTTTATTTTTTTTTACAATTCTTTTCTCCTCCACACCACCAAACCAAATGGCGGCCAGTCAAGGTGGAGGTCTTTTTTTTTGTTTTTTTTTTACATGTCTTTTCTCCTCCACACCACCAAACAAAAAAGGTGGCCAGTCAAGGTGGAGGTGTTTAAATTTTGGGAGGAATTTTTGATATTTGTTTACGTTTTTTGCAATTCTTTTCTCCTCCACACCACCTAACAAAAAAGGTGGCCAGTCAAGGTGGAGGTTTTTTTTTTTTTTTTTTACATGTCTTTTCTCCTCCACACCACCAAACCAAAAGGTGGCCAGTCAAGGTGGAGGTGGTTTTTTGGTTGTTTTTTTTTACATGTCTTTTCTCCTCCACACCACCAAACAAAAAAGGTGGCCAGTCAAGGTGGAGGTGTTTTTTATTTTTGTTTTTTCTTTTGATATTTTTTTTTTTACATGTCTTTTCTCCTCCACACCACCAAACAAAAAGGTGGCCAGTCAAGGTGGAGGTGTTTTTTTATTTTTTTGGTATTTTGATATCTTTTTACTTTTTTTTTAAATTCTTTTCTCCTCCACACCACCAAACAAAAAGGTGGCCAGTCAAGGTGGAGGTGTTTTTTAATTATTTTTTTTGTCTTTTGATATTTTTTTACTTTTTTTACAAGTATTTTCTCCTCCACACACTACCAAACTAAAAGTGGCCAGTCAGGTGGAGGTGTTTTTAATTTTGTTGAAAGAGAGAAGGGGGGAGTGAACATAAAAGAGGGATTATGATAGGTAAACATGCAATGTGTTATTTGCCGCCCCCCTGTATGTTTAGGGCATGTGATTGAATAATTATCAGAAGATGCTTCATCCACAATTTCTCCCAGCTTAAATGGACAGCATCACTACGTACAACGACCAAGTGATTCTATGCCCACAACACTCTGATAAGGAATGATTTGAGTTACTGCCAATGAGTGTCCAGTTTACCAATTTTGATGGTGGACCTACTGACGTAAATTCACTTTTTGACTTTGTTTTTGGTCAGCCATGTTTACTCAAAGTCACCAACCAAAACCTATAAGTGGCAACCCTGCCCACCAAAACAAGGGTTTGTTACCTGAAATGGAACAGATTAATTATCAATGGATCCACCCATTTAAAGCTCTGTATCAAGAAGCTTGCAGTGTGGCATGCAATGCATGCAGTGCACAGCCAAGTGATTACTTCAGTTATGTTCCCCTCCCCAACATTTTGAAATGGATTGATGCCCATGGCAATATGCATCAAAAGTGATACATGCCTCCTTCAGTCATACCACTGACTTCAAGAGTGAAGTGTCACATTCAAACTGCTAACAGGGGAAACATAATGTCATGTCACCCCATTATGATGGACCCCAGGGCTTCATGAAATCAGGGGGGGGGGGGGAGTTGTGACTGCAAGCTGGTGAGATCTACCAAACACATCCCAGTCCCACCAAGGCACTAAGATCCTCCATAGGTGATAGCCTGGCAAAGGTAAGTCTTCCAGAGCCAGTCCTCTGGTCATCTATAGCCAAGGACTGTACACCCTGCACACCACCCTCAGTCCCCCCGGTTAGCCCACCCATGGGTACACTCTGTACCATTGGCACCCTCCTGGCTCCTGGCCTTCGCACAGTGCACGTACCAGTGACACACTTGAGTGAGCATCCCAATGTACCAACCTCTTTAACAGTGCCACAGTCTCCCAACCTATATGCATCAGTGCACCATGGCCCTTCCCAATCTGAGAGAGTCACCTTCACCAGAACCCCCCTATAAGACCACCACAACCCCGCACCAAGCCGGAATCCAACATCTTCTCACAACAACCAAGGAAGCAATATTTGGATATTCCAACCACCCAAAAAACAAAAAAACACAAAAAAAAAACACAAAAAAAATACAAAGAAGGTCACTTATCCCTTTGACAGCTTGCTCTTGCTTGCTCTTGCTAGATGCTCCATGTGTGCCATCAGTTTATGAAACCTGAAAAAAACAAATACCATAAGACGAGACAAATTGAATACTACAAAATAAACTCAATTCAAAAAAAGTAAACATAGATTGAAGCATTTCATTTTTCTCAACTTTCAGGTTTTAAGGTGCATGTACTCAAGTCTATGAGAAAGCTTGCTTATTATGCAATGATTTAAATACAGGAGATAAAGTAAATTAAAATAATGTAAGAGATTAATCATTAAGCAACCTCGTCTGCCAACATTCTTCTACTCTCAGAATTCTGTTTGGCGCTCAATTAATTTTCAGCCCCCATGTATACACCACCAAAAGGTGGTCTGTCAAGGTTGATGTGTTCTTGTAAATGTTTTCTTTTTTTAAAGAAATGTTTTGACCACAACACCACCAAAAATGGGTCCATGGCACTGTTTTGGTTCCTTGCCTTCACACAGCACACATTACCAGGGATACACCTGAGTGAGTGTGCCAACACCACCCTCTCCAATACTGACACACAGTCCCTCAATAATAAATCAAGGAGTTCACTTATCAATTATACAGCTTGCTCATGCTTGCTCTTCCATGGAAATGTGTGCTGTCACTTTGTTAGACCTGAAAAACATAAAGATGATACAAATTGAATACCAAAAACTATACTCCATTCAAATGTAACAATCATTGTGATGGAAGCCTTAACATGATTGTTCTCAAACTTTCAGGTTTGGTTGTATGCACTCAAATTTATGAAAAAGCATGCTTGGCATGCATTAGGATGATTTGAATACACCATATAAAGTATAATATGACGCTTTAAAGGGATAACACAACATTGGTCAAGGTCAAAGAATAGCATACATTGTCTGATCCAACATATATGCATGAAATGGCACACCTGTGAACATTTCAGTTGAGTCACAAGAAAATAGTGAAAAACCGCTTCATGTGTTTCGCGAAAATGCAGCATACAACAAATTGTTCCGAAAAAACGTTTCGATCTCGGTGAGACATAAACGATTTCTTTACTCTTCTCAAATAATTATTTTAAATTTTTAGGCAAGAAATATATCAGTGAGGTTTCTACTACATGTATAACCATCTTCAAGCTTTGTAGGCCTAAGTTTCATGTAAATCTGAGAACATTTGTTTTTCGATTTTACCAATGTTGTGTAATGTGTAGGGGCTTGAAATAATTATAAAACATATAAAACTAAAAGATTATAATTATTTAAAGCACCCTCGCCTTCCAACTGTCAGACAATTATTTTTGTTGCGCTCAACAAAATGCTTCTTTCGCAAAACGTGCGTGGGTAGATTTCACAAAGCCTTACGAATAGGATGCATCGTGATAACCCATCGTTAGTTATTTTTTGATACACCGGATTGTTTCTGTGCATCGCTCATGCGTTTTGCGATTGATCGTACGTTACGATGGGTTTGCTTGCTGAAATCGACTGCAGGTTTCCTGAAATGATTTTGTAATCAAAAAGACTTACCGTCAGCGGCGTAGCTATGGGGGGGGGGGCCGCCCCCCCCCCCCCCACTGGGATTTTAATTTTTCAATGAAAACAAACACAAAGAAAACAAACCAACGATAAAGAAAGAACCCCATTATTTATACCCCAATTCATTTTTTTTTCGGTAGTTAAATAACTTGTAGTTGTAGCTGCTGCAGCACTGATCTTGCACTTGCAGAGAGTCTTGAGTAGCGCAGCATATACATTTGTACGTAGGCCTACTGTACGTATGCAGCCGCTGTACATGTAATGTACATGTACAGTGTACATGTACATACGTACGTACATGTACATGTACTGTACATGTACATGTACTGTACAGTGAACATGTACACAGTGTGTGCAAGGGAAGGACGTGTTCTATGTCTTGCTGCAATGCTGCGCGTAGTCTGGTTTCAGCCCCATTGATCCTTTAGTGTCTCTATGGCTTTACCTATAGATGGAAACCAGACCTAGACTTGACAAGCTCTCTATAACGTCGCGAAGGGAAAACGGTCATAACTAATAACAAATAATGCGCTACACTTTTCAACCTCGGCCATTATATGGATGTACTTTCATTTCATCGATTCTAAGTTATAGTTCCACATCTTTGAAGTTGTTTCCGCGTAATTTGATATTATTCCTTCGTCGTTAATTTTGAAAGTGGTATGGAAAGAAAGAGGAATATATACAGGCTTCAATTTGAGAGTAATTTGATGGTTTGGACGATGTTTACAGGGTGCACTTGGCGATCGAAAAACACGAGTTTGACTCTCGTTTTTGCGGGGGGAACCCTACAGCGGCCGCACGGAGCGATTCTGCAAAATATGCAATTTTCAACTTCCGATATATCCAAAAATGTCAGACAAATCCTAAATTTTTCTGGAATTCAAGTAAAAAAATCTTTTGAGGAACGGAAAAACAAGAAAACAACATTTTTTACATAAAATAAATTACGCGCGGCTTTGAGGTCAAGTTGAACGATTTGCGTCGCGCAATAACGCCTCTCAAACCGCTCTAGAAGACAAGAAGTCTAAATTTAATATGTTTTCACAAGCCCAAGTTTTTCAGAAACCTTTACAAGTAGTCGAGTGATCTTACGTTTAAATCCGGTAGACAAATAATTATACACGTTCGGCGTGCTGGACTGGTCAGAGCGCGAACTTCGGTTGACCGCGAAACGCGAAACATCGTTGGTAAAGTTGTTATCATACGGAGCTCTATAAACTTTTGCCTGCAATAAACATTGCATTATTTGTTATAAAACAAGTATGTAAAGACTGGTGGAAGTCTACTAATCATTGCGAACGTAGAGTGCACACACACTGGACGGTGGTCTCGCAGCGTGCACAAATCACGAGGACGAGTACAATAACACAAGGCGTTTTTTGATGAAGATTTGGTCGACAAATGCCTTAATTATTTGCATTTTTAACTCATGTGAAAAAAAGGGATTAAACATTCATGGTTTTGCAAAAATCAAAACCGAAAACCGTCTCACAAGGCAAAACTGAAAAAAAACCTTGAAAAACCGAAAAACTGCCCAAACTACGGTCCGCCCCCGCCCCCAGGAAATTTGGCAGCCCCCCCCCCCAATCGCCCCCATTAAAAAAATCCTGGCTACGCCGCTGCTTACCGTTAGTTTGAAAATGAGTCACTGGCATCGCCTTGCCCTTGTGTCGTACGTCCTTCGTCCGGTTATCACAAGCCCTCGTTCGCCGCTAAATGTCACACGGTGAATAGGCACAATTATGATCACAATTATACGTAATAAATCTAGTACAGTTTTATGCCAACATCGCATCTCAAATTTATATCAAGAGAACGATCAGTTTCTGCATGGTAGCCGGCCGATCGTCAGTGTCGTGAAATCGTCGACCGGTCCTGCATGGACAACGCATGACGCCGGAGAAATTCGGGATCACGGCAAAATCAGCCTACATGTTTTATTGTTAGTTTTCCATCAGCTGAACCCTAAAAATGTTCAATCAACTTGGGGAAAAACAAACACAAATCTCTACTCACCACTTATCAGATCGTCTGGCTTAGATCTTGAATTATCCAAGTCTCAAAAACGTCAACGCCGGGCAGATAGGGGTTCCCACTTTTCCTACTCTGTACTACAGTCATGTACACAGACACTGACAAGTCCAATCGCCGACATAGCGCGAATCTTTTCAAAGTTTGCACCTGTGATAGACCATGCATGGCTGGTTACTGTTATGCAAAATGTTGGAATGCTGGCTATAGTCTTTATTCAAGGCACTCTGGGCCCTGTCACTGGTCACGTCAGTGGGCTGTGTCCGAATTTATTGGCTACGGTGTACGGTTCCAATGTATACATGAGTCTTGCAACAATAGTGAATTCCGACAAATAGGCCTATGTGTATGTGTGTTTTTCACTTGGAAAAAGACGACTGGATTAAAAGCTAGTTGTCATTCGCGAGCGTGGTCCTGGAAAATTTCGCGGTCCTACCAAGATTATGACTTAATGCGCGGCCAATCAGAGACCGTTTGATTCAAAAACACACCTGTCACTATGTTTCAGTGACGCTTTTCCCAATTTTCCCAAGTATCTTTTTTCTGTTTTGACAACTGATGGCAAATTATTACAGATTTTGACAAAATTATTTATGGAGCATTATTAATGTTGCAAACTGCTTGCTGACTAAAATTACCAAAAATTAATGCAAATCTTAAAATTGAGTGGGCCTGACGTTTCGATCCTAGCAGGACCTTTCTCAAAGGCAGAGAGAAAGGTCCTGCTAGGATCGAAACGTCAGGCCCATTAAATTTTAAGCTTTCCAAAAACTACTCATTCAAAAGTTCCCAGTAATTTTGTTCCTTTATTTGGTTTCCTTTATTTGTTTGTCATAATTATTCTGATTATCTATGGAATTCTTTGTCCTGCAAAACCTTGTGTGTATCTCACGAACTTGATTGAAAGCGGCCAGTCTGTAAGAAAGGTCCTTCTGGGATCAAAAAACCTGTCACCTTAAGATTTTAATTTTTTGGGCCAATTAAAGTCAGCGATCAGTTTCGAACATTTTTGTATCACAAATAATCCTAGCTCAATGATTTGAGATTGTGTATAGGCCCTACTTTATTAAACAGGCTTTTGTACTTTGACTTGTGAGTATCTTCACATCGCTAAATTTCTCCCTGATCAGATCTTGGCAATTCCTTTCCCCATCCTGACTTCAGTCATCGATGCAGTGAGGTAAGGATTCCTCCTCTGGACAGCCAAACAGATCCCCTCTGACTGAAAGCCCTAAAAACACGAGAATAGCTCAACTTCTTCAACTAATATTAACAAATCCCAGGGCCTGACATTTTGGTCCGAGCAGGAACTTTCTCAAAGGCAGAGTGAAAAAAATGTCCTGCTAGGATTAGAACATTGGGGCCTCAAGCCTACATTTTTGAAATTTGAATTTTGGTCTTTTAAGACAGCAACAACAATTTGGTTGTATTACTTAATTTATTCCCTAAACAAATTAAAACAAAAGTCTTCTTAAAGGGAAAAAACATTTTGCGTTTGCGCAGCTAGGTTTAAACCAATTCGTGTTTGTATCTGAATGAAAGCGGGGTGTGATCCCTGGAGATAATTATTCGGCTGTTAGGCCTAATGGTTGAACTACTTCTGACTGGTAAAGACTACTTTACCATTACTAGGGAAGGCCATCATATAATGCTGCGTTCCAATCACGCAGTGTTTATCCTTTTCACGACCAATTTTTCTCAGTTCCCCAGTGGACTGCATTTAAATGCTACTCACCAACACTGACGCACGCGCACATGTCTCATGCACGTTGCGCAAAGGCGCACGCGGCTTGGAGTCGGACAACTCGTACGCCGACCGAATAGCAACTAATGCAAACTATTTTGTGTATTATTTTAAGTCCTGACATGTGCAGAGCTGTGTAGAACAGCGTGGTAAATACATGGTTAATTCAGCTTTTCGGTCCTGTCACCGCAGAAGCCGTCACCCTATGTAGCGTAATCGTACACCCATGCATGCATGCATGTTGGAAAAACTTTTTGCCCTTTGACCTCCTGATCCAAGT
Organism: Luidia sarsii; assembly: GCA_949987565.1. NCBI lineage: Eukaryota > Metazoa > Echinodermata > Asteroidea > Paxillosida > Luidiidae > Luidia > Luidia sarsii. The sequence goes on along the minus strand of OX465108.1, from coordinate 11,192,933 downwards.
TGACACCATTTTTGTCAAGTCGTGAACTGGAGAGAAGATTCTCTCGTGGTGATCACGAGTTAATAATAGACAAAGATAGTATCTTTGTTATAGACTATAGGAACGCTTCTTCACGACTAGTAAACTCATGAACACGGTATGGTCACGACGCATAAGGCCAAAGGGCACACATGTACATGTGTACATGTACATGTGCCCCGTTAAATGTAAAGCACGCCCTCATTGATGGAATGAGACTAGTGAAAAAAATGAAGTATCATCATTGATCTCGTCTTGTAACCACCCATCAGCAAATGATATGTAAATTATGCATGTAAATAAAAGAAAATCCACGCACAATTATATTTTGATAACTAATCCTCAAATTGAAACCACTTATATTTGTAGCACAAAAGTAATTGTTGAAGGTTGAGTCACAAAAGCCACCGCGTGCCTTCTGAAGACAACTTCGGCCACATGCACTGAACGCATGCATCTTAATTAATAGCCCCTTCATTCATGGCCAAAGGAGATTTGCAAAGACACAGTCATTATTTATGTTGTAGCCCACACTTTTTAGACCGTGGACGATCGAAAAAGCTTCCCGTTTTTTATTATTTTGATCGGACTCAACTCAGACGGCCAACTGATAGTCAAACAAACTGCTGTCAAAAAATCGGGAAAATGGATTGGTGGATGTTCTTTTGAGATTTTCTTGCACGTTAATGTGTAAGAACAAGAAATATCAACGAAAAGATATGGCATAGTTTTTAAATTGCCGCACGTGGCTAGGCTGAGACATTGTAGTCTGGTCCCGTCCCGATCGCGTATTTTTTTCATACAAATGTATACGATGACTTTCGGGAGCCACGCTACATAGCGGAATCCAAGTTGGGACACCGGACTTCTGGCCACTCAAGGTATCGGATAGTATCACTCGGCACCCGACTATTTAAAAACACATGGCCCTATGGCCAAGGGAACCACGTCGGTTTGTGTACGAATTCGAACTGGGTGCTACTGCTAGTGCTAGTGCTACTACTAAGTACTAGTATTTGTACTAAGTACTAGTACTAGTACCACTACTCACTAGTACTATACTAAAAGTAATACTAATACTAGTAATACTATAATAATTAATAGTGCTACTGCTAGTGGTAGTGCATTCAATCTACCTCCATGCTTCAACTTAGCTTCACTGCCTTCAGTTCTAGTTCTAGTTCTAGTCTCACAGATCGGCCAAGTTTTAATGGGAGACTTATTTTTCTGCTAGTAAAACTAAAAGTAAAAGAGCGTAAGTATAACCTGCCTTTCATTGAATAGTTTTTCATGTCTTTTATTTTTTATTTTTTTTTCTCTCTTGATGAATGAAGGTAAAGCTAGCAAGTGGCATGGCTAAGCCAAGTCCCACTTAATGGGCCGCTAGGAGTAGGACTAGGAAGTAGGAGTAGGAGCTCCCCTTAAACGAGTTTTGAGATTGTCTGTCGCACTAGCGTCCCACCGCGTCTAATAATATATATACAAAAACACTAATTCTAAACCGAAGGCCTTAAAAGTGCCCGAAATCGCGTCCAAAGATTCAATAAATGCGCCTGCCGGATTCTACACATGTCCAGACGAACAAGTGGTACGGCAGCGGTACTTACGATTTATTTTTGGACCGCAAATCCGACAAAATGTCTCCTATGTCGGCATCGGACATGTCGCGTTGTTGCAAACTTCAGTCGTGTGTCCGCGATGAAAAAAACTCCATGCGTGTTAGCAATGAGGCTCTGTCTGGTACCCAGTCTTCGTGTAGTATGGTTTGTACGTGGCCTCATTGCTAAAGTGCATGATGAGATTTTCATCGCGGACATACGACTGAAGTTTGTTGTTGACCAATTTCTATCCATAAATCTCTCTTTTTTTACAAGACACGGGAAATCAATGTTGCATTTATTGTTTGACAAGTTATTTCCTGTTTTTTCCCTGCCTGATACTGATATTGCAGACTATGATGAAGAATGCGTGTACGAGTTGGTTGGCCTACGAGTAGGTCGACGTACGAGTTGTCTTGCATACAAGTCAGTCGGCGTACGAGTTGTCTTGCATACGAGATTTCGGTTGTACTGTATACAACACATGCGAAACCCCCAGATTTTACCCCCAAAACACCTGTGAAACCGTCCCACGCACCCATCTTCGGATTAAGTGAGAATCACCGATTTCAATTCTGGTCATTTGTTTTATTCACGTTTGGGGAAAATTCCCCTCAAGTGATCGAGAAGATTTTCTCCCGTCCGACAAGCCAAAATGCGGCGGCCATCTTTGATTTCAGTAGGAGTCAGCACAATATAGGAGTCAATGCGTGCGTGCGCGCACACACTCACACAGGCCCACTGCGCACACGGACCTGTCAAAACGTCATCGATTTGCGTGTATCGGTTGCGTGTGCAGTTCGAAATCAAAGATGGCCGTCACATTTTGGGTCGTCGGATGGGAGAGAATCTTCTAGATCACCTGAGGAGAAATTTCTCCTTTTTCCCCGAACATGAGTAACCAGAATTGAAATCTCACTTGATCCAAAGATGGGTGCGTGGGATTGTTTCTCGGGTTTTTTTCGGGGTAAAATCTGGGGTTTTGGTCGGGGGTAGCAGTCAGTGCGCAGCACCCTCGATAATGAGGCACATCGCGAAGTTTTATTTGCAGCGCCGCGACGGTCTCTGACCCTTCGAGAATTCGCGAACATTGACGAGTGTTCGGTAGTAACCCTGGAAAATTGGATGGGAAACACGTTTTACGCCAGTGTTGGGCCAACATGGAGTGGTAAGTGCAACTTTGATGAATTCCGCATCCAACAATATATCATTTTCTCAGTAAATCGGTCGGAAATGCGAGAAATTTACATTTAGATTAAGGTGTAATTCTTGGACATTTCCAGAGGTACCTTTACGTTTTAAGTGAACCTGACTGTTTCATGTACTTTGGGGATAAAACGAGTCCATTTCCGGACTATTCGAGAGTGGAGCTTTCGAATAAGCCCACTTCCATATCTGCAGGTTCTACCGTTGATTTTATTTTATTTGCCAAACATTTGTAAAAATCACACTTTTCAGTGGTGGTTCCGTGAAAAAGTTGATGACGTCACCAGGACTAAGGGAATTTTAATTTACTGATTTTCCTGTCTTTATTTGACTATTAATGTGATTGTATTCAAATTTATTCATAGTTAGGATAACTTCTGTTTTGATTATTGGGAGTAAAAAAATATACCAGTGCGTTCTGATGAGGAAGAAACGTGATTGAAACTTAAACGTTAATATAAAAAGGGCGAAAAAGCTCTAACTAGAAAATGGAGGCTAGCGTTGTGGGCTGGACAGATAAACCAGTCTATTGTTATAGTCAGGCACCCATGGGGTTGCATTCAGACGCACACGGTACACTATACGGAGCAGGATACCCGACATTAGGAAATACCCCTATGCGTGAGTGTAGCTGTGCTGGATTGGTCAAGGGGCATGGCTGTCTTGCGTTTTAACTAATCAAATACGCCCATTCATGTCGTACACGTACTCATACAACGGCGAATTCCGCGAGTCGAAAACTCGCGAAGGTCGAAATGTTTTAGGTGAACCTGACTGTTTCATGCGGATTTAGGATATACTGGTGTGGTGATAGATAAGAAAAAGGATGTAGCTTTCCAACAAATTGTAAGTTCATTCTGCCTAACCGCGTTTAAGTAGGAAAAATTGCCATTTTTCAGTGACCAAAAATTCACTACAGTAACGACATATTTTCGGACGTCATATTTCTCCAAATCAACTTTATAAAAGCAAACGAGTTTTCTGTATCGTAGCATTAGACTGTTTTCTTCAGTAATTTCTGCGTTATTCACAAATTTAAAGACAAGTTTTCATAAAAACGAATTTTAAAAATGGTACCTCCAATCTCATTAAATATGCAAAACCGAACGAGTTGTGCATACGTAGCAAATAAACGAAAGCACTTTTCGGTACGCTGCGCACTGACTGGTAGTCATGGAGTCAAACACATCGTTGTTTGGTCATGTTTCCCTACAGAAAATCTTGGACCCTACTAAAGTACTATTGCCCGACCCCCTCTACATTTTTTTTAAGGGGCGATTGAATTTGTACGTTACTCAGACTAGCCGTGAAACTGGAAATCTACCACATGCCCACCGTTGGATTCAGTGAGAATCAAAGATGAATTTCCCATACCTGGGTTCTCAATTGGATCAGATTCTTGTCAGGTACTGGTAGTGGTAGATCGACTTAACTCCCACGACTGACCGCTGCATCGGACGAGAGGAGTGAAGCATGACATCCCTAGCCCAGCAGCTGAAGCGTCTGGCCGTGCCCCAGGCCCAGGCCTCCACCGTCACCCACGACAAGCACCGCAAGTCGCTTCTCTTTGATGCCAAGGAGGCCGCCTCCTTGGACCGAGAGACCTTCTATGCTCTGGGTGAGTGCCGGGTCATACTAATTGGCATCAGTACGGTGCCAACACCTCCAAAATCACAGTCAGTTTTCTAGACGTTTAAAAAGCTGCAGCCACTGTCAGTAAACTGTTGTGGCTGTGTTCTTGCTTTCTCTCAATCTTTGAGTCTCTGGCTCTTCTCAGAGATACACTCCTCACAAGAGACGGTGCATATGGTGTCATTGCAAGTAGTGTACTTTGCCTGAATTGGTCAGGCTATGTCTTCATCTCCTTGCGTGTGGTCGTTGATTCTGATCATTCTGTCCTATGAAGGGAAGTCTTCATCTCTCAGCCAGGTCCTGGCACTTGACATGAGAGCCTTCCGACCACCTTACTAGGCGACGGAAGGTACATCGCTCTACCGGGTGGTCAGCTGTCTGTACCTCACCATCTGTCTGTATCTGCCTGACCTTGATTTTCCCTCTGCCTCCTCTCTAGGGGTGAACGGCCTGCAGGAGTTGGAGCTCATCGATCCGTCTTTCCAGGAGTTTGAGAGCACCTTGTTTGACGAGGCTTCCAAGGCCCTGGAGCGCTCGGTCCAGACGCCGGAGGTGGACGCCCGGCTCAACCGGCAGATCGGGAACTTCCTGCACCGGATCTCGCCTTACTTCCTCCTCAGGCCGGCCCAGAAGTGTCTGGAATGGCTGATCCATAGGTGAGGGCGGCCGCCAGCCCCTCGGTTGTTAGGAGCCAGAGTGGTCAGTAGTGACCAGAGCTGCCAGAAGAGGCTGTCAGAAGATGTGTCAGCATTTCGTAGTTGGTGGTAGTAGCTGGCAATGGCTGGTAGTGGCCAACAGTGGCTCAGTTGCTGGCCAGTGGCATCCAGTAATGGCCAGTAGTGGTCAGTATTGGCTGATGATGGCTGGTAGCACGCAGAAGGGCCAGGAATTGCCAGCATTGGCCAGGAGTGGCTCATCCTGGTCAGTAGTGGCTGGTGGTAGCCTATAGTGGCAAATGGTGACTGATAGTGGCCAGAAGTGGTCAGCAGTGGCCAATTGTGGCGTGTAGTGCCTGGTAGTGAATTACCGTGTATTAGTAGTGGCTGATTGTAGCCAGTGGCAGTCAGTGGTGATGTAGTGGATGATAGTGGCTTGTAGTTGTTGTTGATAATGTCCGGAGTCGCCTCTTATTTGCTGTCAGTGGCCAGTAGTGATTCAAGCAGGCCATTAGTCAAGAGTACGAAATCCATTTTTCCAATCAGGAAGATCAAAGCCCTCATAGTAACACCGGTCCCTTTTTTGTTTCCTTGTCACTGTCCAACCCAGGTTCTTTGTTCATCAGTACAACGTGGACGAGGTACTGGGCTGCGTGCTCCCGTACCACGACACCAAGATCTTTGTGCGCGTGGTCCAGCTCCTGTCGCTGCAGGACGACACCAACAAGTGGCACTGGCTGCAGCCCATCCAGGTGACTGCCAGAGAATGCCGTTGATCGGGGCCTCCCCCCCCTCCCTTAGACATATATAAGCTACAGATGGTCAGCATCTAGTACAAGTGCTTACGTCAGGTTACACCTATGCTTAAAAGTAAGTATCCCTCGTACTCGCACTCGCTCGTAAGCACTCGAGCAAACTCATTAACACTCGCTAGCGCTCGACAAAACCACGAGCGGTAGCGAGCGGTTTCGAGTGATGTCGAGGATTAGCGAGGGATATCGAGCGGCCTCGTAAACACTCGAAGAGTGGAGGGCGGCTCATCAACAACGAGCGTTTGCGAGGGCTATCCAGGCGTATCCATTGACCTCACTCGCATTGTTGAGAAGGCACCCGTTTGCGAATCCGCTGGGCAGCCCACTGTGTGAGCGCCCGCTCCTCAGTGGGACCGGCGCCCGCAAAGGCTTATAAAGAACACCGGCAAGGAGTGCGTGCGTGGACGCCCCCGGTCCAGGTCTTTTGTTAAGGTTTTAGCTTGCACTATAGGGCTGTAAATTGCTTTCCTGGGAGACTTTTTAAGTAGCAATTTTTGGTAGTTTCATGTAGGTCTCGGTCGATATAAAACAAGTTTCCCTATTTCTTTTTAGCCGGCTTCCATGTGTACGTGAAAAAGCTGGGTGGAGGTGGACTTATTTCCATGCTGGTTGTTGGCCTTATGCCGTTATGGACTTACGGGTATTTTTTAAGAATGGAGGAGGGGGCTATGCTGAATGTCTTACTTATGCGGGCTTATTTAAAGGACACGTATAGATAATTCCCTAGGAATATATGCCTGGCGTTGAATATTTTTTGGGTAAGGTACATTTCCTTTTTCGGATATATTTCGTCAGGATTTCTATTTTGCAAGGAGTGCGTGCGTGGACGTCTTCAGTCCAGGTCTTTTGTTAAGATTTAGCTTGCACTATAGGCCGCGACCCATTGACCGTGCATGGATCACTTGTGGTAACTCAGTTCTTGGACTTATTTTCGGTTATTTTCCACGTGCTAGTAAAATGTGGTTCAGCCCTGACGTCCGGCTCTCGGAATTATTTTCAGTGACCCGTTGAAAAGTTGGCGATAAAATGAATGATATACTTTCCTTTCATTTAAATACACTCAATCCTCCCTTTGAGACCGCATTCATGTCCTATTATATCTTCCAAGGCTTTGCACTGAAGTATCAGTTGTTGGTTATCGACTTTTTCCTGAACTAAATCGTAAACCCAGCAAGACGGCTTCCATCAAAGAAAAAAGGCCCCTTACCGCACCGAAGCGTTCCCTGCTCCAGACCTGCTAATCGTGTCGTATAGTGCCAGGCATTTAGCTGCGTGGTCGAGATCTTGGGAGTGATATATTCCTTTCTTTGGGGATGGAGGTGGACTTACTTTCATGCTGGTTGTTGGCCTTGCCTTATGGGTATTATTTTTTTATGAATGGAGGAGGGGGCTAAGCTGACAGTCTTACTTATGAGGGCTTTTTCAAAGGACATGTGTAGATAATTCCCAAGGAATACATGCCTAGCGTTGAATATTTTTGGTAAGGTACATTTCCTTTTTTCGGATTAATTTCGTGAGGATTTTTATTTTGCTTTTTTTAGGGTGTCTGGAAGTAGGAATGTGCCTACATTACAGGGAATTAGTTTTCTCTGTGAATATATACATTATTAAGTCTTTTGTTTTCCGAATATAAAGGCCAACTTTTAAAAAATATCAGGATATTACTTGATTTCTAATGCATGTGAAATTATTTAGGCCTATGACTTAATAATATTCTGGGGTTTAATTATTTTCTTTCGGACATCATAATCAGAGGCGTGATGGTCAGGCCGAATGGGCCATGTCCTACACGCACTGTATATGACAACTTCCTATAGGGGCGGTAATCTAAAATGTGGACGACTCGGCCAACATTTGACCCACTGATTTGGGAGTTCTTGCCTATGTACAGTAGGTGGGTGCCAAGGCTTTCCTGTTAGCTGTCGATATTTTGCGGGCGATTATCAACCGCTTGTCATGTCAAAGCGTATACAAAAAACACAGTCAGTTCCCTGATACAGGGTGTATCCGTTAAGCGCACAATAGTACTGGGAACTTGACAAAGCTTCGGCGTAAATTTCCCGTATGTCAAAGTCTGCAGGAGTCAGCTTGGAACACACCATTTTCAAAGAGGTGTACGCACAAGTTCCGTTCAAACAATCACATAAATCGAAGGATAAAATGTCACTTTTCAATATCAAAACCTAAACGAACAAGAAATACAAGACAGATGGCGTACAATATGCCACTAAAAGGTTCCCTTTGTCGGGGTTTTCGGCCGATATTGTTTTTCCCCCTCAAAGTGTAGGCCATTAACCCCCCTTCCTACCCTGTATTTTCACAATGGTACGGTCTTCGCAACACGTGCGGCCGCTTCTGCATAGGGAGCCTTGCGGAGCTACTGTAGCTGGACATGGTATTTTTACAGGGCCGTTCGCCCTCGGGAACGGAGTGGAGACCCATAAATTCGTGACCTTTCCGGTTTTTTCTTACTCCGTAACTTGATTGTATTGGATTGAAACTTTCACAAACCAGAGATAAGATATTCAACAAAAATTATGTAAGGTAATAATACTATGTTGGAGATCGAGTTTTGTAAAAATTGTTTCAGTATAATGTTGAGAAATTCCACATGCGAGCTCGTCCGAACAAATTCGACGTCGGTGAACAACCCACTATGAGTATGAATAATCGCCATCGACTCATTTCATTAAATAATTGTAAAAATAACGTGCAAAACATCAGTACCAGTAAATTAACGTTCAGAACGATCACATGAACCCAACGTAAATAATAAAGTCAACAAGTAGGCCTACAATGAAACTACCAACGCAAACGTCACATAAACGTGGGGGCAATGACGGCGCTCCGTTTGAGTTGGTCCGTACGTAGTTGGTCGTGCATCTGTAGTTGGTTCGCTCAATCTTTGTTCACGGCGAGCCCAACTGGACGGTCGCGGGTCAGTGAATACTCGCAAGCGCTCGCAGGCTGCTTTCGAGCGAGTTCGAGCGAGGGCTTATCGAGCGAGGGTTTACGAGCGCCTGCGAGCGCTGGCGAGTTTATTCGAGTGCGCTCGAGCGTTTACGAGGCCCTCGACAGCGCTCGTATCCCCTCGTATCCCCTCGTACTCGCTCGTTCGTTTATGGGTACTTACTTTTAAGCACTACTGTACCGCACTGGCATGGGAGACTAGACTAGTGTCAAAATATGGGTGAAAGTAAAGAACACTGCCACCATAGACATATACAACCCATAGATCGCCAACATCTATTAGAAACCACATTCTAGCCCCCGCTACTGTCCGTCTATAGGTTATATATGTCTATGGCCTCCATGGAATTACAGTCTGGCGCCCACTATTGTCCGTCTATAGGTTGTATATGTCTATGGCCTCCATGGCATTACAGTCTGGCGCCCGTTATTGTCCATCTATAGGTTCTATATGTCTATGCTCCCCCCTGAAACTTCAATTACTAAAATCATCTTCTTTTTCTGGAGCATGTGTAATTAATCAGCTCTGATTTTCAAGTTGACGTCTTTTGTTTTTTCCCCCTTCCTTTCCAGACTCCGGGTGTGCCTCTGTCCAGGACCACCCTCATCAGTCAGTGCTACAAAGATCCCGTGTTCCTCCGCTTTGTCTGCGACCTGGTGCCCTCGGCCATCAAGGTACCGCCCACCTCCCATCAACTTCCCCCAACCTCCTCTCAACCTTCCCCTTAACCTCCCCTACCCCTTTAGCCCCCTATTTCCCAAACCTTGTCCAAGAAGAGTGACGATAGAATTGTTGATAACCGCACTAATGGTCATTTCTATTGGGCAGCTCATAGATATAACATGATGTTTTAACCTGGGACTGCTTTGTAGTGCAGCAGCTTAACCACGACCACCGAGCTGGTAGAGGTCGAATAATATAGCTTATAATACAACTATTTAATACACCGTCCTCTGTTGGGCAGCTGCTGTACAGATAAAGTCTAATGTGTACTGTTAAGAACTATATCCAATATGGTATAACCAAAGGAAACTAATGGTCAATCACTTCTGGCCGGCGTCCCCACTGATAGTGTGCATTCAAGGAATGTCGCATCTAAGGCCTGGATAGCTCAGGAGGTATGTAGAGTGTCAATCTTAAGGTCTAGGGTTCAAACCCCCCCCCCCCCTCCCCTCGATTAAAATTTTTGTCGCTCTTGAATGTGTCAATAAGAATTGACCGGTTGACTTTCTTCTACCGATTCTCACTTCTCTCTTTCTGATTTTTGTTTCCGACAACTTGATCACAGGCTCATAGGCGAGCATTCACCCACTCGCAGGACAGTGGCGGCCCGTCGGATGCTGAAGCGCCCTCTAGAGCCACCGACGCCGTCCTGCGCGTGGTGACCTGCTTCTACTGCTCTTGCGCGGTCGGGGCGATAGAGGTTGCTCGGCCAGTTGGCGAGAAGCTCCTGTCCGGCATTCTGCCTTACATCTTGAAGGGACTCAAGTCCAAGTAGGCGCAAACTAGATTTTCCTAGGCTCAGGAATGACAACTTTTGTATAAAAAAATCACATTTTTCAGTAATGGCAAAGAAAACTTGAATCACTGAATCCATTTGGTTGCCATTTTGCAGAATTGAAGTCAAGAAAACAAAGGAAAAACTGACTGGGAAATTTTGAACAAATTGAGAGAATTGTTTCAGAATTTTTCAGAATTATTTAAAAGTTCCCAGTCAGTTTTTGCTTTATTTGTTTGACTTTCTTTCACATTGTTTTTTAAAACAAATTCAGGATGAAAAAAAATTAAAAGAGCTCTCTGTGGTTCGGGCTCAGGTTTGTGGACTACCAGGCCTCCAGCTATATGATCACCTGCCAGCTGACCCTCAAGGTGAAGATGAAGGCTGACCTTGTCTACCCCATCATCCAGAGCATATGCAAGGTAGGCACGGCTTCCTCCTCAGGGTCCCCCCTGCACATCAAACTATGAGGCGGCCTGCCTCCCCCATTCAGTGTCTTAAGATTTTCGGACATTTCCGGATTTCCGGAAATGGCGTGATTTTTATTTATTAATTAATTAATTTATTTTATTTTTCTATTTTATGTCAAACTGGTATCTCAAACTGCTAAATTTTATCTGTTAAAACCCTAAAAACTGAAGGGCGCCTGCACCCCTGCCGCGAATCTCGCAATCGCATCTCTCGGTCGTGTAAGCGCTTACTCGCAGCCGCACAATTTATAGGCCTTTGTAAAATCAAAAATGTTCAGGAAATGACTTTGTTGGTCACTTACATCCCTGCCCATTTGATGGGCCACCTCGTGTTGTTTGTACTCCAAAACCTCCCACCTCAGAGGGTCACAAGTCACACTTGACAAAGATTTTACGCAAAGACGTTAGCACCGTAGCAAGTGCTAAGGTCTGTGTGTGATACATCTGATGTTTCCTTGCCCATTTCTGGATGTTTCAACACTGACACGCACATCTGTACAGTGCTGTAGACTCACTGCCTATCCAATCAGTGGACCCATGGAACCCTGATATAGCGCATCCACAATGTATGACAATTCATTGCTGTCACTCTCACCAGCTGGGTTTATTGACGGTCTGGCTGTCTGGCTCCGCTCTCTGCTTTTTTCGTAAGTTGTGATTGCTCGTGTGGTTTCTGTGCATCACTCATCGTCTTGCGATTGATCGTAAGCTGGGATGAGTTTGGTGAAATCAACTCCTGGTTTCTTAAAAGCAGATACCGCAGCCAAACAGCCAGATAAAAAAGGAAAAAAAATGCATGCAGTGAAAAGAATACCATGAGAAAATGCTGTTTACTTGTACAGTTCAAAGTTATATACATGTATGTACAGTATTTGAGCACCATTTTCTTCATGGTGCAAGAAAGAAACAGTGCAGTCACACTCGGCACTAGACCGACACTGAAATCACTAGACTTGGTTCACGGTTTTGTGGATATAGCCCTAGAAACCCTGTCTGCAGTTTGTTTGTCGTTTATTTTTCCCCCTTGTAGCATCTCTCCTCTGCCCTGGCCGTCGAGGGGCTGTCCTGCGTCGCCATCTTGTGCCACACCCAGCCCGTCCAGTCCCTGCCTGAAAGGTAATCTGTGCCCCCCCCCCCCTCATCAATGAGCAACTTACAAAATTGGAACTGGCAAATACTAGTTGATCAGGTTTTTCAAATATCAATATATCAGCGCTCAAATATCGATATTAGCGATATATTTATTTTTCTCGTTTAAAAATTGGATTGCTAAGTAAATTCATAGCAGGGAACTAAGGTTGAAAAAAAAAAATGCCAAAAAGTCAAAGAACTTCGCTTTGTTAAAGTAAAAAAATAATTCTTTTAGATCGAAATGCATGGTTCCATTCTTGTAGAAGAGGTATTAGGTCGGAATGTTTGGAGTGATATTAGGATGGTGGAATAATGGGTTGTCAGAATGTCAGGCTTTTCTGACATTCTAGTTTTGGTTTTTTTCATCGGTAACCCTGACCTCTCCTCCCCATCCCTCATCTCTCAGCGCCTTTGAGAAGCTGTGCAGCTTTAGCGGCACCGTCGGCGCCCTGCAGTCGCTGTCCCGGGCACCCAACGCCGCCCCGCTGCTCAGGCTGTTCCTGGCCAGGCTGGTGCACGCAGCCGTGGGTAGCCTGACCGACGGGGACCAGGGAGAGGAGGAGCAGCCGATTTACTGGCCCCTGCTGGAGGAGATACTGCAGCAAGTCCAACTGGACGGCATTCTGACCAAGGAGACAGCCAAGTAAGAGATTACAATCCAGGGATGTAAGACTTCCTGAAATTTCCGGATTTCCGGAAATGGCATGATTTTTTTGTTTTTGTTTTTTGAGCCATTCCCCTCCTGGATGTTGAGACAATGTGGTTGATTAGTCTGCACACTCATCATACTGTCTCCCCACTTTGATCAGGTATGTAAGACTTCCGGAAATTTCCAGAAATGGCGTGAATTTTTTTTCTTCAAATTTCCAGAAATGGCTTGATTTTTTATTTTATTTTTTTATGTCAAACTGGTATCTCAAACTGCTCAATTTTATCTGTTACAACCCTAAAAATTGAAGGGCGCCTGCACCCCTGCCTTGAATCTCACAATCGCATCTCTTTGTCGTGTAAGCGCTCACTCGCAGTTGCACAATTTACTGGCCTTCGATGATTTTCAGGAAATTACTTTGTCGGTCACTTACATCCCTGACATTTCATCAAGGAGTTTTTGCCCCCACTCGACATTGTAGGCCCTTTACGAATCCATTAAACGGGCTCGTCTGACAAAATCAGAAAATCTAGGTTGTGGGTTGTTGCCAAATTTAAAGAGAAACTCGGGGCAAACACTTGTTCTTAGATGCCTTTGATACTAAAACGGGTAAGAGATATGTCACCGAAGCATAAGTGGCCATGTTTATTGATTTGGTCTAGGGCCCTTTACAAATTCATGGATCTGGCTTGGGCTTCGTCTCCTTTTGACAAAACCTGAAAATCAAGATTGTGGGTTGTCGCCAAATTTGAAGGTTTGCTGGCTTGATAAGTACCTGAGTATTCACCAAGAACTGGGTCAAACGCTTGTTTCTAGATGCCTGTGACATTGAAATGGGTAAGAGAAATATCACTGCAGCATAAACAGCCATATTAAGCACAGCACACTCTACTAATGCCAAATTAGCTGTAAAAATTCGGGCAGCTTCGGTGGGATTCCAACTTGCGACTCCTGCTGTCTAGTGCAGTTATTTTAACCACAAAACCACTGAGCTGTGTTCATGTGCTGGGGGGCTTAAAAGCATGTGGATGTCTATTTGCTCTTGTCTATAACTTGGCCCTGTCTGTGCGGTGAATGTAGGTTGCTCATGGAGGAGTACACAGAAGCCAGGAAACAGTTTGGCAAGAGAGCCTCCCTGGTGAGCAACCTGAAGGAGAGGGCACTGCCGGTCATATCTGCTCTGGAGATAAGGTACGCCCATGCTTAAAAGTAAGTATCCCTCGTACTCGCACTCGCTCGTAAGCACTCGAGCAAACTCGTTAACCCTCGCTAGCGCTCGACAAAAAGGTTTCGAGTGATGTCGAGGATTAGCGAGGGATATCGAGCGGCCTCGTAAACACTCGAAGAGTGGAGGGCGGCTCATCAACAACGAGCGTTTGTGAGGGCTATCCAGGCGTATTCACTGACCTCACTCGCATTGTTGAGAAGGCGCCCGTTTGCGAATCCGCTGGGCAGCCCACTGTGTGAGCGCCCGCTCCTCAGTGGGACCGGCGCCCGCAAAGGCTTATAAAGAACACCAGCAATGAGTGCGTGCATGGACGTCCCCAGTCCAGGTCTTTTGTTAAGGTTTTAGCTTGCACTATAGGGCTGTAAATTGCTTTCCTGGGAGACGCTCGGAATTATTTTCCGTGACCCGTTGAAAAGTTCCAGATAAAATGAATGATATATTTTCTTTTCATTTAGATACACTTAATCCTCCCTTGGAGACCGCATTCATGTCCTATTATATCTTCCAAGGCTTTGCGCTAAAGTATCAGTTGTTGATTATCTGTTTTTTCCTGAACTAAACCGTAAACCCAGCAAGACGGCTTTCATCAAAGAAAAAAGGCCCTGTACCGCACCGAAGCGTTCCATGCTCCAGACCTGCTAATCATGTCGTATAGTGCCAGGTATTCAGTTGCGTGGTCTTGGGAGTGATTATATATTTCTTTCTTTTGGGATGGGGGTGGACTTATTTCCATGCTGGTTGTTGGCCTTATGCTGTTA